>JAQJVL010000875.1:305938-330074 GCA_035578905.1 Stictocephala bisonia
GTTCAGTTTTTAAATGATTTAACAGTTCTTGGTATAGTTTAATCACCAGTTTATTTTTATCATAGTAATTTAGTTTTTTTTTTAACTTCACTCGCCAGTTCACATGGGCTTGCAACCCTGTGCATGAACTTTATTCAACAAGTAAAGTACCGACGTTATCTCAGTGGGAATTTGAAACTTAGACCATGTCTGCAAGGCTTGCCTTAGCCACTGAGCCGCCTACGCTGGCAAACTTGTTTTAGCGATATTACAAGTTTTATTATTTAGATATGACAATAGTTTATTAGGATTCAGTGTATCTATAATTATCAGTGTTTGTGCAATTCTAATATTTAGGCCCTTTCAAATTTTAGTTAAGATTCTATTAATTGACAAGAAGGCCTTGTGTTTGCAATGGAAGAGGCCAGAGCTGAGCCAGTGATTGTACAAAGCGCTGTGTGGTATCACCGCCGCCATTTTGACAAGCTAGTTTTGAAAACTAGTGAATCTTTCTTCCCAGTTCAAGAAAATTTTATTTAATACCAGAGTATGATTTTAGAGTCACTTAAATAACATAATTAATTTTGGTTTAAAGAAATGTTGTCTAGCGTTTGTCGTTACCGAGTTTACAAAGGTTTTAAAAGAATTTAATTTCTTATTTACTTGTTTAATTAATTAATGAGTCTTATACCAAATCAATCACAATGAATCAAACTGTCATCCATCTACAAGAAATTATTTTATTACTCTATTATTATTCTCGCTACAGTAACAGGTTAAAGACGACAGATGCGCAATTTCACTCATAAAAACATGTTCTTAAACACAAATATCATAATAAAAAGCAAATTAGTTTATGCAAAATCTCCAGCATAATTTTTTCTTAAATAATATAACATGGTGTACACTATACAATTTAGTTTGAAAATTATTGCTGACTTATTTTAAGTTTGACAGCAAAATAAAACTAAGAGTTTTATCATTTCAGATCAGTGGTGCATGGCCGTTCCGCCGGTACTTAAGTTATTTTATTTGGACTAAAGTCATTCTGACAGTCAGAATGATATAAGCTGTTACCCTGTTATCTTTTCAAAAATTTAAGATATAAGTGGCATGAAGAAGGCATCAATGAAGGTCTTAATAAAGCTACTCTCATTTTTATAAAATCATAAGACGTTTTAATAGTAAAATGCTAAGTCTAGACTTATAAACACCACCAAAAACTATTAAAAATGTAGACATGAAATTTAGTGTGCAAATTTATCTTGAGTCCTTGAAGACCATTAGGAATGGATTTTCCTGTTAAACCTCAGAGTACAGCCCCACTGTTTTCGTAAGTCATGAAAATATTCATAAGAGTTGTATTGATGCTAATACATTAATAGAAATATTTTGTTATTTATACATAATCAGCTATTCAATGTGAACATTGTAATATTGGAGAGTACAAACTAACACAATTGAACAGTCATGGCAGTATAAAATCTCAGTGATAACATAATTATCATTCCAAATTGTGGAGTTCCATTTCTAGGAGATTGTCTCAGCATATAGCCTGTTGCTTTACTTTTTTATAATCAGGATTTCTATGTGAAGTTAAATAAGTATTCTCTTACCAAAAGAATTAGCAAACTGCATGCAAGGTACCCTCAACCATTCATGCAAGAATGCCTCTCTCATGAGGCCATCCTCCATGAGGTCAAAGATCGAGATCCTCAAGCAGGACTACAGTCAAAGCTCCTCACGAGGCCATAGCCAAGATCTTCAAGCAGGGCTACAGTCAGAGTTCGTTCGCTAGGCCATAGGCCAAGATCTTAAAGCAGTCAGAACTTCCTCGAAAACCATAGGCCAAGATCCTCAAGCAAGGCTACAGTCGGGGCTCCTCGCTAGGTCATAGGCCAAGATCCTTAAGCAGGGCTACAGCCAGGGCTCCTCGCTAGGTCATAGGCCAAAATCCTTTGGCAGGGCTACAGTCAGAGCTCCTCGAAAGGCCATAGATTAAGATCTTAAGGTGATACTGTAGGCAGAGATTATTACCCTCACAAGGTACAATTACAAGTAGAGTATTGGAATGTCCATTTGCAAGCCCATAGGCCAAGCTCCTCCACAATGGCAAAGTGCATGCTACTCAAGCAAAGCAATAGTTTCCTTTCAAAATGGAAAATCACAATAATTAAAAATTGTAAAAAATTTTTAAAAAAATGAAAAGAATGAGTTTTTCTCCCACGGGAAATGTTATGTTGCTTGTTCTAGAGTACTATACTATATTTAGTAAAATCAATGATTTAGCTCCTTATATAAAGACCATACTTTTTGTCCATAAAGAGGTTATCATTTATTTTAATTATTTAAGAATTTTTTAAATTAAACTTTGTGCGTTTTTATTAAATATCCGAAACTTGACAAAAAGATAGGGTGGTTTAAAGAGATTGTACAGTTGAGCCTCATTTATCCGATGTAAACGGGACGTGATGTAGGATAAGTACAAATTTTGGATATCAGGGAATGATAATAAAAGCCCTAATAGTACTAGTAAATGAATTTTATTAAGTATTTACACTGTAGTACTATATAAAAATAACTATTCTTCAGTTTTTATAACAAAAACATGAATTTATTGTGAAAATGTTTTAAACTATCCAAATGATTTACCCTTTTAAAATTACTTCACAGTATTAAATTATATTGTGGTACAATACTGTGATTAAAAAAAATTAAAAAATCTACAACAGTCATAATACACGTAAGTAAACATGTATTAACATTAAATTGTAAGGCACTTGAAAATATGTACTTTGTATGGTTACAAAAAATGTATTATTTAAAAAATTGAATTTAAGATTTTGTAAAAAGTTTGTTATTGTTAATTGCTTGCCTGAAAACTGTCGCTATTCCCCCTCCCTTCCCCTTCAAGAACTTTCTGTCCTAAAAATAACATTTGAATTTCAATACACTCAACACATTAAAAAAAAGTGATGTAGCCTGCTTATACGGTACAGTCCCCGTTCATCATAAAATCAAGTGCAGTAAGCAAAAAACAGATTGCTGGTTGGGGAAAACATCAATAGGTACATACATTTCCAAACCAGGTAAATGGATGGAACGTGCATGTCCAGAATTAGGCATGTACAACAACTTACATAGATGAGGGAGACAAAGGTAGTTGGACATTTGCCATCATTACGTGAAAATTACCAATCACGATGTTTTGATTTGGTAAAACCCAAACCTTTTTCAAGTGCTAAAAACTAAATTACATCTATACAAACATGTTATAAAACACGTTCTTAAACTAATCTACTTTAATAATTATCTACATTTTAACCTAGATCATAGAATTGGGTACAACAAAATGAACTTCTACTAAATATAAAAATGTTAACAGGGTTAAATTAATATGATCAATTAGGCGCTGGCCAGGTCACGATATTAACAAATAAAATGTTAAAACACAATTAAATTAATATTCAAATCAGACTGAAATAAGATTACATCAACTAATCGTAAATAAAAAAATATATGGCACCTGAAAAACAATATTAATTTAAAATAACATTAAACATGCACAAAAAATGATATATGTGACTCGGGAAGGACTGAGACTACTATCCAATCTAATTAACTATTACAATTACATTTTAACCTGAAAAGACAACAATTATTAGGAATAAAACAATACAATAAACAAATATTACAAAAATGATGAAGTCTTACGACCCGCAGTGACGATGGCGTCTAGACGGCCCAGGCACGAAGTGAGGATGATACAATCCAAACGCAGTGTCTACGAAGTTCCCTCCAAGGTGATAAAACACGGGGACAAGACAAACATACACACTACACTTCACAAGAACCATCCACAGACTGACGTGGTCAAGGACGTACGCTCCGAGATCGCCAGGTATGCGGTGACTCAGGTACGGGGACGGGGACATAGACTCATGGGATGTTTAATTGTTGTTCGTGCAGGTGGTGTAGGATTCTGGTTAGATGATGTCATGAGTGAACTGAACTTTTTATCGAGTGTGTTTTTAAGTAAAGGAACCCAAATGGGTCTAACTTCTATGCTACTTTGACTGATTACTTGTTCATTATTTAGTTTAAACTTAGTTTAACAACTTACATTTAACTTACATTTTAAATTGATTTTCAATTATTGGTAGTCTGTTATACAATAGGGCTTTGGTTTTACTTGATTCTTATGATCTTGTACTTTCCATCTCTTATTAGATGGAATCATTATTCAGTAGTATGTAGTCTTAATAATAATTTGCAATCTGTAGACTTCATTTTTCTTTCATTGAATATATAAAATTTCATATATTTCAATTTATTTTGAAAATGATGTATTGTAAATAAAAAATGACAATTATTTTTTCGTAGTATGCTGTGTATTCAAGAAGAGCTTGGTCAGTTAAGTGTGGGAGCCAACCCAATACACATTCAAACTCTGGATTCCTCTGATTCTTCACAAGAAACAACCATAAAAGTGGAGGCTCCAACAGTAGGCAAGGAAGGTTGGATAGATGGGCTGCTTGGTTGTCTTCGGCCTGTGTGGACCATTATCGGAAAGGCAGCAGCTAATGAAATCAAAGGTCATCATCATGGTATGCTGACAATTTTATAGTTCAGTTATAATTTGTTAGTAATAATTATAATACTGGAATTATTTGTTAATAAACTCCTATCTTATAGTAATAAACTCTAGTATCAAACCCCCATTTTTTTTATTTTATTCTTCAAAATAATATATAACACAGAGTACAGAAGACCCATCCACAGCTAAGAAACGTTTGATTTCTTTTTCATAAGGCAGTCCAATTGTGAATTTAGTTTTTAGGCAAGACTTAGAGGATATTATGTTCATTCTATATTTGAGTAAATATGATACTGTTGTACACTAAATACAATGAAACTCTTAATTTAAAAATATATAATTGGTCAAATTATTCCATGTTCTTGAAACATTGTGCAGACTTACTACAAAAACTACTCAGCCAGAATATATGTGAAGGAAGTACTTATCAAGGGTTTAAGGTGATGTAAGAAAACAAATGGAATGATTTTGTTTTATAACCAGATAAATAAAATATGTGGAAAAGCCCTATGCTGTTGTAAGAAAATAAATTCATTCTATCAATTTGTTTTATATTCATATGAATTAATTATAAATGCCAAGAATTCGTAGATTGAGATAAGAATTTTGTGCAGTGTTGCAAGTGAGGTCTTTATCACTGGAAAGAGGCAGTATTCAATGGGCAACAGTTAAAAGACAGTGTACCAATTACATTGAAAAGTAGGTGATGAAACCAATCTCTATTATTTGCTGTCTTCTTAAGGATAAAATAAGTCAAAAATTTGTAATAGATAAGTTTTTAAAAAAACAGGTTTTTTCATTAAATTGTGAAAACTATGAAACAATCCTTTACATAAATATATATGATTTAATCAGTATTTTTAATAACACATACAATGTCACATAAACTTAAGATAAGACAGGAATTTCCATAGAAAGGTAGGTCTTAAAAGAATTATTTGACAAAGCTGCTGAATATGTAGAGTTTAAAACAAACGATGCCAATTAGTACAGCAATTAACAAAATGCCATGCACTGCTGCATTATTCATAGAGTGCCTTCCATTTCTAATGACAAGTATTATAATACAATTAACTATTGGTAAAAACGATAAACTGTGTTGATTTAGTCGGAAAGGTCAAATCTCTAGCTATAGTAAGCGGTCACAAGAACATTTTTTAAGTGTGAAGTTCCATAGTTTAATGTGTCAATTCTAAAACTATTCATTCCAATAGCGATACCAGAATATCAATTCCCAATTCTCATTACTAAAATGACCAAATTCCCAAAATTTACGAAACATTGTAATTTAAATTAAAATATTGTGTATATTATCATCAAAATAAAAGGTACATAAAACTGTCTACTAGAAATGTTAAAAAACTTGTACATTTTACACAAAACCTGAGATGATTGCAATGAAGCAATATAATAGAACTTCAAATAATGGTTCGATTTTGACTTAAAAAAACAAAATACATTACGTTTGGCCAAACTTTGCATATATCAAAATAATGATAAAATGCAATAGTATATTAACATTTGAAATGTATAATTAGTCATGAAATAGTCGCTTACTATTACCTAACAAAGTAAATTAAGCATATGGTACTTAATACAAATCAAGATGACTAACATTAAAATGTTAATGCTTAAAGGATATCAGAAAAAAATTACATAAAAAATATAAGACAGGAAATGATAGACCCAGATCTAACTAAATCTAATTTCTCATAATGTAACACAATAATTGCTTAAAAGTTAGGTAAAAAACAATTACGCTTAATTAACAAGATAGTAAAACAATGAAAATTATAAGTATGTAACAACAAAACAATAACAAGAAACTACAAACAACGTGAATCTACAAATAATATGAAACTACATGTTGTAATAAACTCAATGGCATCACATCACATGATATTGTAGTTATATCATGTTTATATGAATAACACACAAAATCCAATTTACGAAGGGTGAATATAATGTGTAACTAATATGTTTTTGTATAATAATACAATTATGTTCCTAGGATTTGTTTGATAATCATACAATATTGAAGGCCAGTCACTTAGTCGACAAATTGTAAAGTCACAGTTAAAGCGGGCTGATGATTAATGAAAAAAATAACTTTGGTTTTCTAACTAGAGAGAGCATTAAAAACATCACAGCATAATGATCAGATCATGAACATTAAAAAGAATTTATTCGCTGACTTATTTACTCAATACCTAATTCTGCCATTGAAGGTAGAAAATACTTTCGTAAAATCGAGTTCAAATTCTTATAGCCATTCCATTCCTAGTTCATTAACATGAGTGGTTTGTGCTAAGAAAGACGTATATGCTTAGCTCTCTCTCTTTGTTGTTCTGTCATTTTATTGACAACAGACGATGCTTTAGGAGACAAGTCAACAATGTGTGTTTATAGATCTATTTCTTGCGTAATATATTGAGAATTTTCTGAAGCACAATGAGCAAATAGTTACTAAATCTTACGTCCTATACTGGAAATTAAGGAAGTTGGAGGAAAATAAAGTTTTTCCCTTGATATAGATCATACAAGCCTAATTCTAAGCCAGCTGACTTTAGAGAGCTGCTGGTTTAGTGCTGGCTCCAAACTCATATATCAAAGACTTTGACCTATACTGCAAAAGCCTGGTTGCAAGAAATGATCTTACATACCTTAAATTACATTAGGAGTGATAGGGGAGATACAGTAATGTTATATTTTAATTATGGTTAATTGAATAAGAAAGTATTTAATTAAGGAACTGTTGATAACAGAGTGTTAACTTAAACATCTTCCTAATTACATTTGTCATTATGTCAGACACGAAATTGATGTATTTTAAAGTAATTTATTCCTTTAGGTAGTATATATTTGATCACAGAAAGCAGCTTTATAAATTGTGATGCTTGATGTTTCAGATGACTGGGAAATTCCATTTGAAATGATTAGTGACTTGCAGTGGTTGGGCTCAGGGGCACAGGGTGCCGTATTCAGTGGCAAGCTGAAAAACGAGGTGGTTGCTGTCAAGAAGGTGAGGGAGCAGCAGGAAACTGACATTAGACACCTTCGAAAACTGAACCACCCCAACATTGTTCAATTCAGGTTGGTTCCAATCCTTATTAAAAGATTATTGAACAGAATTATTAAGAAAAGAACACCCATTATTGTTCTTCTTTAAAGTTTGGAACTCAATATCATGCATTTTAAGTTTTAGTTGGCCAGTGGAATAACTTGCTATTTATATTATAACAAATAACAGACATACAGTCATATAGAAAATTGTTTTTTCAGTAATCAAATTGAATAATGAAGTGGTTAGAAACACCACAATAGGTAAGCATTAACAAGGCATATGTGATCCATAGTTTGAATTTCAATTCTGCAATCACATGCATTTATACCTGTATAAAAATACAAGTAGTGAAATTCAAACTGTTCGATCCATAGTTTGAATTTCAATTTTGCAATCACATGACTGATCATTTGCTGTTCGCCACTTATATTTTCAGTAGTTGCATCTTCTCAAACCCGTACAAAAGTCAATAAAGTTAATTTATAATGAGAAAGGTTCATTCCTGTTATGACAGTCGTAAGGTCTTAATACCAGAAACCTTGAATGCATGAAAATCGCGCCCCATCAAAAATCTAGGTAAATCGCGCCCTGTCTACCTGAACCTCTGAGTCACGGGCCGCGAGCGTCACTTGACAGCCGTTTCATAAGGGGAATGACCGGGAATGGCCCACCTCCCGGTTTATCCCTGGTAGCTTTCTCTTTAGTCTTTTAACCTAACCTAACCTAACCTAACCTAACTTATGAATGGATAAAGTGCGAAGGGTTAATATTGTGCTAATTGACGTGATGACGCATGGGGCACAATTTTCAACAGGGCGCGATTTACAGAGGGCGTGATTTACAGGTTACCGAAACCTTTGCTGACCTTTCATAAAAAAAATTGTACTACATCAGATTAGTGTAACATAGACAAGATTGTTTTACTAGTAAAAAAGCTTGTTTGGGCCAAGACAATAGTAGTTCAGCCACACAATATGTTCAAAATAGAAATAACCACCATTTAGTATAAAATAAAAATATAAATTTTATACTAATTAAAAAAAATAATTTTGTGTGTACAAAATGAAATAATGCTAGTCCATAGTCCCTTTGGATTAAATCCACGAAAGCCACACATGAATAGTATGTAATTTTTATATGTAAGTATATAATTTAAAATAATAATACGCCAAAATTGGTAACCTGAAAAAAACAGTCCAGTCAGTAGCTGTTAACACATTCGATGCTGAAAAAATAAGTTAAAAACATTTCAGATCCTAAAATAATATTTTGTACCAAAACAATACCTTATATAGTCAGGAAACAGGGTTGATACACCAAATCCAGTTTATGGCCTCAATTCTGGTAGATCGGGGCTTTCGAAGTGATCGTCCGCTGGTGATCAAGCCGCACATTGCAACGAAACCCATGCGCGCCGTGAGACGCCTGCCGCCATTAGAACAGTGACAATAGTTATAAACACAACTCGATACATCACAATTATATACACACACACTATTTACATATATTTACAGCCCATCCATCCATCCAGTACACATTGTCTTTTGTAGCCAACTGGCTCAAAATGACGCGATCCACAAACGAAAAACACAGAAATGTGACGGGAGAAACAGGCTCTAATGCGGCGCAAATCCGACCCTTCTAAGGCAAGTGGCTAGGCCACACTGAAGCCTACAAGCCAGCATTGCTCCGTCGACAGCCGACGCTCGATCCGCTGCGTGTGCAAGCACGCTACCCCCCGCCAGCGCGCGACAAGCACTGAATGTGTTAACTTAGATGGTAGTCCAGCCAGTATATTGTTTACTCACAGCTTTGGGACTTGATTCTTGTATATAAGCCACATCAGTTTAGTCATCACAACCAACCCATATTGTGGTATATAGTTGTTTACTATTAGTAATGCAATGGAAAAGGATACTTAATGGAATATTAACCAGAAAAAAATAGCAAAAAAATACTGAAACAACCAACAATTTTTTGTTGTATGTAATTCCAATTGGCTACTGTCCTCAGTGTAAAACTTTTCTCCTAGTATTAATGATTTATAAGCAACTATCCCTAATACAAAACTTAGCTCTTAGGATTAGTTATTGATATGGAACCGTCCTCAGTTTAAAGCTTAGCTCTCCATAACTCCACTATCTTGGCTCCCAGTGCTGTACAATGTAGTCCTCCAGAAATAAGATGTCAGGAGGCACTACGTGAAGAATTCAATAAGATCTTGAATGCCCCGCACCTCCCCATTAACCAGGATCCCCCACTTCAGAACGGTTGCTTAAAATCTCAAAACCCACCTCTGTGTACTGCTTTCCATTTGAGCAGATAAAATTTCACGCCAAGTTCTATCTAGGCCATAGCTTGGAACAGTTTTGATAGACAATAAGTTCCTTATTAATGATTTGTCAATATCTCTAGGTGGGATGAATCTCCCTCATAGGGAGTGGACATTATTGAATCGGTTCCGAACTGGAGTGGGCAGATGTAATTACTGGAAAAATAAATGGAGATTGACAGTAGATCAGTCATGTGATTGCAGGGAGTCCATTCAAACAATGGATCACATAGTTTTAAGAGTGCCCCTTGCACTGTTCAACGGAGGGATTAGCTAGCTTAAATAGAATCAGTGAGGCAGGTGTTAAATGGCTTGATGGATTGGATTTAGCTTTGTGTCAGGAGATTATTTGCTATTTATTTTTAATGTTATTATGGTGTAATGACTTTTGGACTTTTTGTCCAAGTATAAAACTCAGCTTTTACATAAATTTAAATTTAAAAAAAATTGTAGTTGACAAAAAAACCATACGATATATATGTATACAGGGTACTTCAGAATTATGGTAAAATAATTTAGGACGTGATTTTAGAGCTAAAAGTAAGAAAAAAGTTTGTATAAACATAGATCCGGAGATGCTTCATTAGCGAGTAATGGCTGATGAAAGATTTTGCTCTGATTTCAGTTCACCTGCTGAAATTCAGTGATTCTGGATTTATTGGCTCTTACTTTTTACACAAATAAGGTGAATAAATTGTAGAGAATGTAATTCTGAAAACAACAACATGAGCAAAGTTAACTAAATGTGAAAAAACTCTATAAAATTGACTCTAATGTAGAACACTATACAGCAAAATTTTTCCATTTTATGATAAGGAGTGAACATCTGATTGGTAATATCTATTGAAAAACACACATTTTTTTTGTAAAAAGTGTTATTTTCAAATGAAATAAACATATCTAAAAATAACTTTAAAAATCGCCTGAAGATTAAAGATGATGTTCAAAATGACCACTGTTGTTCAAAATGCACACGTTCAGGCGTCTTCTCATCGAGTTTAGGACTTAGGTTTGAAACGAACTACAGTACAGTACTTGCTTGAAGATTTAGTTTACCTTTGCAGTGCGCCAAAGCATGTGGTTTATGCGCGACGGGCACCTGCGCACTACTGTGTTGCTGTTCGAGACACCTAAATGAGAGTTTCCCAAATCAATGGATAGGCCGAGGTGGGCCAGTTCCATGGCCAGCAAGGTCACCAGACTTAAAATCTTAGAATTTTTACCTTTGGGGACATTTGAAAACATTAGTTTACTCTTCTTAAAGTAATCATCAAAGAACTCTGATTAAAGATTTAGAACGGAATAGAAATTATCAAGCAGACACCTGGAGTTTTTGAATGGGTCCAAAACTCGATGAGAAGACGTTGAACGTGTGCATTTTCAACAACGATGGTCATTTTGAACATCATTTTTAATCTTTGGGGAGTTTTAACCCTTTGGATCCCAGGACCAAAAAATATTTTTTGTGCAAAAAATCCCAGACCAGTTTTTCAAAAACTGTGCGAAGAATCCCAGGCCAAAAATGACAAAAATACAAGCATTTGGGAAAATATTCATAAATCCTCTAATACACATGCTATATTGAAGTTTTTTATACTAAAATGTTTTTTACAATATTATCTAGCCAAAACAATGTATAAAAGCCATTACATGTTGACTTTTTTTTGTATATGTATATAAATTTTTTTAAAATTAATTTTTTTCAAAAAATTTTTTAAGTTTATCATCATTTTATGGGCAGAAGGAAAAAAATTATCCGTGGGCAGAATTTTTATTTTGTTCCAAATATATTTTTGTATACTGTAACAAAATTTGATACTAATATGTATCATACAAGCTGAAAAAAAAAGTTTTACTGTAATAAGTACAAGTTATAAAAAATTAACGTAATGTCCTGATTTGTAAAAACCGGAGCACTACTACGTCCACTGTCATCAGGATAATACGTGGGGTCCTCATCACTGTCGTCGTCAAATATAGCTGATGAATCAGAAAATAGTTCCTCATCAGATAGATCGTAATTTAGCTGCCTATCAACTTCACTTTGTCTATCGGCGATGTTTTCACGATCCATTTCGACAAAACACTAGCTTACTAAGTGAAATAAAACTATAAACTTAACTATTTACACTAAAAATTAGAAAAACAACGCATAATAACACAAAAAAACTCTATCCATTACACTAAACACAAAGTAAACAGCGTAACATAACCATACAGTAGCGATTGAGTAGTAAACAGTGACCGCAACAATCGCGCGCCAAAAGTCAGCTGAGCGCCTCGTGTTTGCTCAATGGAGAATAAAAACAAGACACATACGTTTCGTAATTTTTTTGTGAAATTAGTATATTTGACTTCGATGTATACTCTAATACCAATACTAGTCGAAATCCCCGGGAAAAAAACCCGCGGAAATTTAATATTTAAATTAACACGTGGCGACGATGAGATCGTCGCCTGGGATTCTTAGTACACACTTCTGGCGACGATGTCATCGTCGTCTGGGATCCAAAGGGTTAAAGTCATTTTAGATGTGTTTATTTCATTTTAAAATAAAACTTTTTACTAAAAAATATTATGTTTGTTTTCACTAGATATTACCAATCAGATGTTCATTCCTTATCATAAATTGACAAAAGTTTGCTGTATAGTGTTCTACGTTAGAGTCAATTTTATTAATTTTTTTTACATTAAGTTAACTTTGCGCACATGGTTGTTTTCAGAATTACACTACAATGTTTATTAGGAAAAACAATTTATTTATTGGCCATTTAACAATGTTTTTGGGCATAAAACATTCAATACTGTATTTTTCTTATTAGATTTTAGTCAAATTTCATTCTTTTTCTCAAAAACTGTTAACACTATGGCTTCCAGGCTGGTTTTATTCGATTTTCAAGTGATTTTCTTTACAAATCCACCTTATTTGTGTTCAAAAGTAAGAACCAAGAAACTCAGAATCACTGAATTTCAGAAGGTGAACCGAAATCATTGCGAACTCTTTCTTCACCCGTTACTCGCTAATGAAGCGTTTCCGGATCTATGTTTATATAAACTTTTTGTCTTATTTTTAGCTTTAAGATCACGTCCTAAATTATTTTACCATAATTCTTAATCATCCTGGATATATAGGGTGTCCTAAAAGTTGACGTCCAAACTTCACAAGCTTGTTGTATGGATAATTTCAAAAGAATAAAAAAATCATCTATGGATTTATCGTATTGTTAATAGATATTGAGCTATTGACTTTAAAAATATACATATTGTAACATAAAAAAACTATTTTGATGCTAGAAATAATGAATGTTAGGCCTTGAAACTTTTTCAATATAATTTCATTAAGTATAATTGCATAGTTATGCAGTTTTAAGGCATTTCGGGATGTTAAAAACATAAATTAATAGTGTTCAAACTTAAATTAGTAAGAAAGAAAGTTAATACTACATTCAAACACTGACTGCAAACATATTTTTACCTTAAGGTAATGCTCAATTATTTTAAAAACTTCCTTATTTAAATGCAGAATTAAAAAATACTAACACATTACAAAATTCGTTAGCTTCTTTTGAGAATTGTTGTATTTTTCTAAATAAGTACACATTTCTGCAGGCTGGCCACTTGTCCACTCTCACATTGTGGTGCTTCTTCGCGGAAGTTTTACTCACGATAAACCTAACAACTGATTTTAACCATACATTTTGTCCTGTGATTATAATTTTACTAAGTAAATAGTTTTATAAATATTTAGTGTAATAGTAACATTAAAGTTGATGATTTTGTAAGTAAAATCCATTGTTACAAGCAAACGAAGCACTAAGGAAATACAGCACATAAATTACAGTACCATTTTTCGTAACATACCTATTACAATAAATGTTCAAAATTCCGACTTTCTTCCCTGATACAAAGCAGACAACGACGAATAAAAGTTCTCCTCAGAGAACAAAAGGATTGATCATTATTCCTAATTGTGTTGGTAGCAACTGTTATTCCTTGTCTTAGTTCATCTTCTGTATGGAAATCAGAAGAAAACACCAATTCCTTGTAGTCTCCCCATAAAATAAAATGTAAAGGAGTTAGGTCAGGTGATCTGGGCGGCGATTCTATGGTTCCTTGTGTTCCAATCCAGCGATTTTAGAATTCAGTGTTTAGATATAGCCTAACTTTATGAGAACAATGGGTCATAGCACCATGACATTGCAACTAAATATTTTCACGTATGCCAAGTGTAACATCTTCAAGGATTTCTCTATGGTTGTTCTGCAGAAAGGTAAAATAATTCGATCCATTCAGTCTACCTGGCAACTAAAATGGCCCAACTAACTTGCCTTGAGTGATACCAGTCCACATATTTATTCCAAACTGTGTTGGTACTGAAAGTGATAATTTCTTATTACTTTAGGGTTTTCATATGACCAATAATGTATGTTGTGAGTATTGTAAATTCCTGTTCTTTTGAAAAAACTCGTCAGTCCACAAAATGTTATTGAAAACCCCAGGATCAACTCAATTTATTCTAAGCATATCTCAAAAAAAGCACACTCTTATAGCATATCTGTAGATAGAAGAGATTGAACACGTTGCTCATGATAAGGATATAACTGGTAACTTGTAAGGCTCCGGTGAACTGATGAACTTGGTATTGCAATATGTCTGGATTGTAGTTGTATGCAAAAATGCAATGTATGCAAGAAGTGTCCAATTGTAGTTGGATCTTCTTCTATCATATTTATAATTATTTCATCATAATTATTGTTTTTTTTTTTATTTATTTTTCTTTTAAAAGAAGAGGTCGATCCTCCTTCTTAACCTTACTCTTCCCATTTCTCATAGACTACTGATCTAGGCGAGGAACTTATTCAGCAGAATAAATCGGCGAACCAGTACAGTAGAAGGTGATGATTATCACTGATAAATCTTCCAGTCTAGGCCGAATTTGAACCAGCACTATCTCTAACCTAAGCTCAAAGTCCTGACGCCTTAGACAGCTCGGCCACCGGCTCGCCCAATTACGGGGTCTGTCTAACCTCTCAGAATGTCCAGGAATTTTACCCTCCTGATAGGACCTATGCACATACACAAATACTCTATTGCCAGGGAATCGTTCTCTGTTAAGGTACCTAACTCTGTATTCCTTTTCAGCAGCATGGGCATTTCCGTTACTGCCAGCATATTTCCTAACAGTTTTAGATATGTAAGAATACAAACTAAATCACTTAAAAAAACAAATATTGAATAAAAAATAGAGTATTTTAGCAAACAACACACAAAAGACTTTATACAAGTTTCAACATTGCACTAATGTCAAATGTTCAATGTTTATTAATACCCATCTGGTCAACAAAACTAAATCTACTCCAACACTAACAGCTGATTTGTTTTGTGTGCTATTAACATTTTGTTTGTATTTCTCTCATATTAGTGGCATTATTTCTAAAATACTGAAGGAAACTAAAGAAGTTAATAAATCAGTGTAAAGGGCTTAACCCTTTGAGTGCCAGGTCATTTTTCATTTTGCTATGCTAAAAGTGCCGGGGTATTTTTTATATGAGTATGCATAAAGTGCCAGGCCTAATTTGCATTTTTTGTAAGAGTTTGCTAAAACGGTTATTTCTCAAGTATTTATGAACCAAATTACTTATTTCTTTTTTTGTTATAACCAATAAAGACTGCTTTAACCCTCTCCCGTTTAAATTCCCGCCACGCGACCATGACGCTGCTGGGCGGTATTATTTCTGGCCGCGCCACCGCTTGGATCACGTTTCCGTAATCGTGTTTTTTAAAACGTAGTTTTGAACATAAATAGTACATATTATATATCATTTTAAAGCTTATTTAACGTTATAAATTAATATTTAAATACACAACATAGTTAAATTTAATTATTATACATAGGCCTAATTTTTAGTTTTATTATATTTTTTAGACAATATTTATTTTTGTGATATCAGCAAATATATACAAATGTAAAATAATTCTAAATATTTAAAATAAATGATTAATTATAAACAAGAAACAGACCAGTCATTGTGATATTTCCACACCTCTTTCTTGATGGTATTCTAAAAAACAATTGGTTTTGCAAAATGGAATGTCACATTTGTTACATCTCCAAACAGTGCGAATTCCTCTGCCCGTTTCCGTTTTTCTTTGCTTCTTCGTACAAACTCCACAAACCCGCCCATGTTCCATCTTCTCTAGCTTGTGTGCAGATTTTGGAGAGGTTATTGCTGAAGGAAGACTTCTTTTTCGGCCAATCTGTTTCCTCGAAGTAAAATTTCCAATTAGCTGTTGTAAGAGGGCCTTTCTAAACTCTAATTGTGTGCTACCGTGTTTTGTTGTTTCTGGTCTATTTGACAGTTTTTTTAGTATAAACGCATTAACAATACTCGTGTTCACAACAAAATGATAGATATATTTCCACCACTTTTTAGATGGCCTGCCAAAACTGTAGTAGCTGCGGTACTGATCCGAGCGATCAACGCCACCCATATTCATCGTATATTGGCATACCACTTCGGGACATTTTACTGTCACCTTCTGTGAGCCCTTTCCTGTTTTTCTGTCGATGTCATGTTCAATATTAGGATTAGAGTTTGTTGAGAAAAACATTACATCCCGGTTGTCTCTCCAAACTGTCGATATAACACGTCCACTTTGCAGATGAACACTTTCGCCTCTTACAAGTTTTAATTTTTTAGGAGTTTTGAACTGGTTAGGCCACCCAAACCGATTTGATCTAACAGTCCCACATGTATATGTATTGTGTTGTAGGAGTATGTTGCACAAATTGAAAGAAGAAAAGAAATTATCATAATATATATGATGATTCTTTCCAAAGAACGGCTCAGTCAGGTTCAAAACGACCTGCTCACCAAGTAGGCGATCATTGTTCCTCAGCTCCTTTTTCCCTAAATATACATTTCCTCCCAAAAAGTAACCAGTTTTTGAACAGGCTATAGCCCACATTTTCATCCCCCACTTTACTGGTTTTTTTGGCATGTATTGTTTTAGGCAAAATCTGCCTTTGAAACCAATCATAGCTTCATCAATAGCTAAATCACGCTGAGGCTTATACCAATTTTTATATGTGTCAATAATATTCAATATAGGCCTAATTTTATACAAGATGTCATAGTCGTCATCCTGACGATTTGGAGGCTCAAATACGTCAGTTACATGAAAATACTGGTTAATTTTTTTGAACCGACTGTATGTCATTACCTGACGCACAAGTCGACAATGAACTAAATCTTCTCTGAAGTATTCTTCAACACTCGGAAAATCATAAATGCCCATAAAAATATCAATTGCTACGTGGGCTTTTATTTCCTCCTTTGTAACTGGAGTCCAGTTTTTATCAATTGTTCCAGATTGTTGCTTGTAATTTGCATATTCATTTGTGCAGTGAACAATATTGTCATAAAATGCATTCCCACCTACAAGTAAATCAAAATATTCAAGTTCAGTAGGGCAAGAAGATAGTCCATGTGTAACACCACTTTCTTCAGTAAAAACATTTGGTTCAACATACCTTATTTGTTGTGACCACACTGGTGGAACACGAATAATACGAGGACGACGCCTATTTGTTGTCTGCCCATCATCAAGGTCAGGGTCGTCTGCCGAATGAGAATCATCACTTCCGTAGTTTTGAAGGTTAGGCTGTTCAGTATCTTCGTTATCGGGGATATCATTTAGTTCAGAAATATCGTCGTCACTAGACACCTCACTCTCCACTTCCGACTCATTTTCAAATATGCGGTCAATTTCACTATTACGCAAAAACTGATCTTGATTCATTATAAATCACTAAGAATCAATCACAAACAATCACTGTATTTTGGCGGTAAACAAACACGCTAATACTGTACATACGTACAATAATATTATTTAGTTTCTTATTTCGTCAGCTGGCGTTGATGTATAGTTCCATTCCAGTGTGCCCGTAAGGTAGTAGCACTAAACAGAGGGAAATATATTTTACTGCATTTAGCTGCAGATTCATAAAAATACAGTAATGTTTCTCAGAGAGCAGCACATTATTGTTTAGGTAGAATAGAAAATCAATTCTACATATAGACAGTACCGCAAAAGTTTCTTTGAGGCGATAACAGATCGCGCAAGCATCTGTAATTCGAGTGAAGGCGTTTGGAGGCGGTCCGTCAGTAGCATCACGCCCATCGAGGAGGCGCTTTGAGGCGGATTGACGGGAGAGGGTTAAATGGAAATGTTACATTAGACAACATTATGTGTAATTAAAAACTTTTTATAACATAAAAAACTACAGTACAAGTAAACGTCACACAACACAAATTTATTACAATATAAGCACAAAATGCACAAATATACTACAATACAAGCACAAAATGCACAAATATTATGGTGATCGATTTCGGTGAACCACGCTCACCTTCCTCAGACCAGAGGGATTCACAAAAGAATGGAAAACGGTGTTCAACAACTCAATTTATAGGCCTATGATCACATGACCCCATTGGCTGGAATCGTCAAAATGGCGGCTGCTGTGATATTACATTTTGACGATTCCAGCCAATGGGGTCACGTGATCATAGGCCTATAAATTGAGTTGTTGAACACCGTTTTCCATTCTTTTGTGAATCCCTCTGGTCTGAGGAAGGTGAGCGTGGTTCACCGAAATCGATCACCATAATATTTGTGCATTTTGTGCTTGTATTGTAGTATATTTGTGCATTTTGTGCTTATATTGTAATAAATTTGTGTTGTGTGACGTTTACTTGTACTGTATATGTACCAACACGTATTATGCTAATTAAAAAACTATTTATAAAAAACTACTTACAAAAAATATTTTTTTTCAAATTTCCAAGTTTGAGCATCATTTTTGATTTTAAAAAAATTCAATAATCATCACTAGTAAGCAGAGTGTCAAAGTATATATGTTCCATCACTTATTGGTGAATTAGGTCTAACTCTTTTCATTTTGTAATGTAAATAACAACTTATAACTAAACACAAATAACTAACAACTGTAAAACTAACAAATAAAAGAATAAGAGTGATATTTATACTGTTTACACAAGAACACAAATGACGACTGAGCAATATATATAAACAATGCCAGTCAGCTGACTCAATGACGCAAAAGCAACTTGATTTTCGTCAACAGAGCTACTGCATAGAATATCAAATCATATTCAAACATTAATTTTTTTGATATAAATACATCTTTATCTTTGCAACGGACCCAGAATGCAATGATTTAGATAATATATAATGATAGCATAAATCGAAAACGAAACGTCCGTATATACGGACGTTGGCACTTCTCGCATAAATTGCCGACGTCCGTATATCCGGACGTTGGCATTTCTCGCATAAATCGCCGACGTCCGTATATACGGACGTTGGCACTCAAAGGGTTAACAATTATGTAATTAGTTCAATTATAGTCTCAGCACAAAAGTGTTGTTTGACTAGCAGTTACATTATTGATCATAGCCTTTTTTAAATGAATTGTTAGCTTTGTCGTGAGTAAAACTTCTGCCAAGAAGTACCGCAATGCGAGGGTGGACAACTGGCCAGCCCGCAAAAATGTGTACTTATTTAGAAAAATACCACAATTCTCTAAAGAAGATAACAAATTTGTTAATGTGTTAGTATTTTTGAATTCTTCATTAAATAAGGAAGTTTTTAAGATAATTGGGCATTACCTTAGGGTAAAAATACGTTTGCAATCACCATTTAAATGTAGTAGTAAATATTTCAAGTTAAAAAAATTAAGTTTAAACACTATTAATTTATGTTTTTAACACCCAGAAAATGCCTTAAAACTGTATAATTATGCAAATATACTTAATGAAATTATATTGTAAACGTTTCAAGGCCTTGCAATCTTTATTTCTTGGATAAAAATGATATTTTTTCTGTTACAATATAAATATTTTAAAAATATTTAAAAAGTCAATAGCTCGGTAACTATTAATAATACGATAAATCCATACATGACTTTTTTGTTGGAAACGGTCTTTATAACAAGCCTGTGAAATTTGAACGTCGACTTTTGGAACACCCTGTATAGCTTAGCTCTTACGGTTAATTATTGCTACGCAACGTTCCCAGTATAAAACTTTGCTCTTAGGGTTAATCATTGTTACGCAACTGTCCCCATTATATAGCTTCGTTCTTAGGGTCAGTAGAAATTGCCCCTAAAAGATTGTCCCATAAGGATAACATTGGGTTGATTTTAGTAAATTAATAATAGCTGTTTTGTAAATAAAAAAATTTGTTTATTTTGTATATTTGACATTACCCTATTGATAAATTAAGAGTTTAATCTTGAGCTGTTAAAAAAAATACATGAAATGAACACGTTTGAAATAGGCTAAGTAATACCATTGGGTATTTATACTAATAAATAGGTAGCGACACAAGTAGTGTGAGTGAGATATACTAAATAAATTTAATATTGTGCTTTTACGTTATACATTTAATCAACTATTATTTCTAGTCAAAAGTCACATGCCAAGAACGAGGTGTATTGAGCGCAGCGAGCGTAGGGGTTGGCACGCGAAGCGTGCAGGGGTTATTGATAAGCGACTATTCCCAATACAAGAAGCAATTACTAACAATTCCACAAACTTTACAAGTGGATGTGGGTAGTTAAGTCTTACAACGAATTGACGTTTATATTGTTAAACCCTGTAAGAGTCTTAAATATTCATTATAAGTTAGACAAATCTGCATCCTTCACAATAAAACTTTTGATGTAATTTTCACATAATGCAGAATAGCAGACATATCTAATGCATTGCTTAGAAATTCCTTTTAGTGTTAATATCTTTATTTCTGAATAGATCTTTCATTATAAATTCATAGTCTTTAGTTATATAATGTATGTAATTATACAGTATAATTAGTATTGAAAGTACACTTAGTCTTTTTTTGTTAAGTTGTCAATTATTGCAAGTAATTATTTTTTAAATCTTGTTTTTAAAGTATTTTTTTTTACTTGTTTGCTGCTGCATTTGAACCTTCATCAACTATTAAAGTTTAAAGCCATGATCTTGAACTATTAAGGTAATAAATACCAGCATTGCTAATCACATATAAAAATTTTTTTTAGTTCTTTGATTCAATTCATAATGTCTTTTCCTTTACAATGGATTACAAAGTGTAAATTGTATGATTGACAGAGGAGTGTGCACACAAGCACCATGCTACTGTATCGTGATGGAGTTCTGTCCATATGGGCCATTATACAACTTGCTAAAGGACGGAGAGGAGATCCCACCACAGCGACTTGTCACCTGGGCCAAGCAGATTGCAGCTGGAATGCAATACCTGCATTCTAACAAGATCATTCATAGAGACCTCAAGAGCCCCAAGTGAGTCTCCTCAATATCTTAGGCATCGTGGTTAAGCTTATATTAATTAAACAAGTAAGTAATGCTATTCTAGTGATAGAAGTTAAAATAGTATTTCTTATTAAGGTGCTACCTCAATAATTTAACTCTTTGAATTTATTCAAAGTTACAGGTCTTGGCATGTAATATTCATTCTCAGTTACAATTTATGTTTTGTTTCAGTGTCTTAATTGGACGAAAAGAAGTTGTGAAAATAAGTGATTTTGGGACCAGCCGTCAGTGGAACGAGATCAGCACTAAAATGAGCTTTGCTGGAACAGTGGCTTGGATGGCACCAGAAATCATTAGAAATGAGCCATGCTCAGAAAAAGTTGACATATGGTAATTATTATTAAATGCTACTTTCAGAATAAATCTAATTTAATAAAAATTCAATAATTGAATTGACAAAAAAATCAATGTCTTTAAATTATTTTCATTTGTAAGGGTAAATAGATAAAAAATTTTTAATGCTATGAATACCAGCAAATAACTAATTACAAGTTTCAGTAATGTAATCAGCTCAGATTTTTAGTGAAATTGAGACAAAAATGTTGGTACCAATTCTGTATATGGAAGATAGTTTTTTAGTGTAAGAGAGGAGGTTAGTCAGGTCAATATTACTCAGAAGTCTGAAGGTACTGATCAAGCTTGCTTTCGTTTTGCTCTCATTCAGTTTCAGACCATGTCTAAAGGCCCAATTAGCAATTGCATCATTATTAATAGTCATGTCAACAAGAACGTTTGGAAAAGATGACACAGGAAAGTGACAGTGAATCTGTAAAATCATCAGCCTACAAGTGAAAAGAAGAGTACTTGATCACAGTATGAAGCGATGAAATATGAGAAGCGAATGAGTGTGATGATTGTAGATGAATGAGTGTATTCACTATTACTAATTGAGGTCTACTGAGAAAGACCTATTTATTAATAGCGCTATAGCCAGGGCAACTAAGGGACCTACAGCTTTACGTGGAATCCGAACTACGTAGTGTTGGTCTGATTTTAAGCTCACTAATGAGTCTAACATTCAGTTCTCTTCCCTATACAACATCTGAATCTGGACTACAGCTCAACATGGACACCCCAAACTTCTCTACATTGATGGAAACCACTGAGCGGACGCCAAGAAGGTACTAAGAGGAGTGAGCATATCGCCTACAATTTCCTCATCACTTTGTCCCCAAGTTGCTGTGTTATAGCGAGCCCAAGTTGCTGTGTTATAGCAATGCGCCATAAATGCTATGGTATAAAGTACATCAATACTAGTTCTGAGTCTCAAGACAGTTTGTTACAAAAATGTATTCCTCTTCATTCATGTTCAAACATTGACAGTCAGGCACCTGCCTCGAAGCACAGGTCTAAGGAGTGAGAGTAATGAAATATATAAATTAATAACAACAACAATTTGTTCAACAACTTAAAAATAAACAGTCTCTTATTCCCTTGGTAGAACTGTTTTGATAATAATTGAAGGTTAAACTTATTTCAGGTCCTATGGAGTTGTTCTTTGGGAGCTACTGACATGTGAAACGCCATATAAGGATGTTGACTCATCTGCAATAATTTGGGGAGTAGGAAGCAATTCACTTCATCTCCCAATTCCGTCCTCATGCCCTGAAGGGTTCCGTCTGCTTGTGAAGCAATGTTGGAGTGCAAAGCCTCGTAACCGTCCTTCATTTAAACAAATCCTAATTCATCTTGATATTGCTGCAGTCGAAGTTCTGAGCAGTTCACCAGAAGACTATTTCAAAACTCAGGTAATCATAAAGTACAATATGAAAAGTTCTTGTAATTTGATTACATTTATTGGGGGAATAGTTAAACAGAATCCCAATTACAGTACCTAGCTAAGTGCTAATACCAAAGATATATTTAATGTTCATTAAAAATGTTACAGTTTAAAATTAATAATTAATTAGTAGTTAGTGAAATTAACCTGATCTGGATTTGGCACCGCAATGGAATCAAGTTGGCATGATTACAGTCCATCTTGCTGTGAATTTATTGAGTATGTATTAAATCAATTTATTTAGAACACTTTTCCTTCAAAAGTAACCTGATATATTTTTTTGATGGTTCCACTTTATTGGTGTTAGTTTTAGGATGTAAAATTATGAATGTAATATTTTATTAAAGGAATATTTTTGTTGCTTCAATTCATTTTCAATTTTATCATTATACTAATGCATATTCAATATCAATATATACAGTAGACTCGTGATTATCCGAGCCTAGATTAACCGAGCCCTCGGTTAACCGAGGCAAAAGTCGGAGAGGGCGGGTCACAACCGTGTTGGTTATCGTAGAGATTAAATGCGTGTGGATGTGAATTTACGCGAATATAGCGATTCACGCATCAGGAATGCCTCTACCGGTCGCTGCTAGGTCGAGCCGGAGTTCTCGGAAGTCAACCCACCCCCTTTTATTAGGAACTGAGTTTATTGCAGAATTGTTCTAATTTTGTCAGTCGTCCTCGTCAGTCAGTCTGAGTTGTCTATCTAACGTGGTTGTTTGCTGCATTTTTATTGTTCCAAAGTAACGGCGTATTACAGTATTTTAAAACCGGTTAATTTTTAAGTGTTTTAATTTAATGTTTCTTAGTTTGTAGGCCTATTTATTAAGTGGTTTTTAGTTTTGTTTCATACGTTTAATTATTTTTTATAAGTTCATTTTTGTGTGTGTGAAAGAGAATCTTACTGTGCAAAATGAGTTTAAAGCGGAAGTGAGTAGTGGTTTCCTTAGAAACAAAATTAAATGCGATTAAAAGGTTAGAA
>JAQJVL010000876.1:0-58477 GCA_035578905.1 Stictocephala bisonia
AGAGTGTGTAGATACTGAAATGCCTAATCATCATGGAGAAAAGAGGGGTTCGAATTCGTGTTAGATATCAAATCAAGAAAAAGATGATACAAAAATCATTAGAAGCAACGGAGACGTGTCGACCTATTTTTTACACATTCCAGAAATTTTATTAGTATTTAATTTGGTGAGTGGATGGTAAATATAACCTACCATTCTTTTTATAATCTTGAACAAGGTATAGGCTTAGGCTTTGCAACGTTTTTTGTATACCAGATAAAAATATTGCACAGCCTCTCTCCTTAACCCTTTTAGTGCTACAGCATCGCTGTCAGCGATTCCACAGTTTAGTCTTAAAGTGCGAGAATCGCTGTCAGCGACTATCCGTATTTCGTATATTATGCCGTATGAAATTAATGTTACTGGCTGCTACGATCGTAGTTGTGTTCCAAAAGCTTCAAGGTATTGCTTTTTCACTGTTTCGTTGTCTTTGGGATGGTTATAACTATCGCTTTGGAGAAAAATAATACTTGAAAAGATTGTTTGTTTACGTTTTCAAGCTAGTCTGCTGCTAGTATGCTAGTGCTGTGTTAGAAGTATTGTTTTGCCGTGTAATATAATTTGTATTACTGTTTTATAATTAGTATTGTGTTTTATCAGTTTTATATTATATCTTAGTGTTAATAGTTAAGTTTTTATCTTGTAAATAAACATGAATCGCTATGGTTACCATGATTTTCGATAGCTACAAAAAGAAGGTAAACCACTTTATTATATATTTAGTGTTATTTTATTCATAAGCATGTTGTATAGCATTTTATTATTTACATGTAATACTGTGACATATTTACATTGTTATTAGGTCCAACAAAAACTGGGATAGATGAATCTTTTCTAAAATGTGAATTGTATATGATTTACTAAGAATGTACATTTTTCACAACATTTGACGTCATGGTAGTGATTGGCTATTTTTAATTTTTCTGGCTTTTTTTATGTATAATAACTTTTTTTACTTTTAGCATGGAACATGCTTTAGTCTTGACCTAACTGCCTGAAAACGTTACGTTACGCGGGAGGGTGACGCGGGAAGGTGACGCGTAACCATGAAAACACAATGACATATCAGTGTTGACTTCAATAATGATTTTATTTGCAAGCGTTCATCAAAGTACATCTTTAGTTTCCATGACAACTCTTGTTTTGTAATTCCTTACATGAAATCTAAAATTCGTTGTTTTCGGAGAAATACATTTGCAGAAATTATTAAAAAGGAGCCACCGGGTAGCAGCCGTGATCTATTACCAAGTAGCAGCCGTGATCTATTACCGGGTAGCATCCGTGATCTATTACCAAGTAGCAGCCAAGAGCTAAAGCATGTTCCATGTTTCTTGAATTTTAGCCGTAGGCTCTAAGCAAAACGATCCGGGGGTCCAGGGGGCTTGCCCCCTGGTGAGGCCCGCAGGGCCGAGTTTTTTTTTTTGTAGCTGTTTTATTGTTGTTTGCTATGACTGTAAGGAAAAGTTCAAAAAAGTTTTGAACATTATCATGTTATATCAAACTCAAAAAAAAGTTAACATAAAAATTTTTTGTTTTTCTTTTTTGTTTTCAGTTATAAAAATTTTTATTTCGGTCAAACATTGGGTACATATTTATTTTCCAACTTATCCTAAACAATATAAAAAAAATGTATAAAGATATCTGTTCAAATAAGTATGGTATGATTTTTTTTCTGAACTTCTGCATTTTCGGCTAAATTTGGCTAGCATTTTTGGGTATGTGAGTGAGTAATAAGCCATAGCACCAAAAGGGTTAAGAAAAAAGAATTTTTATATTTTTTGTGAAATACTTGCTGAATATATCACTTACCACAATGAGTCTAATCCTCCGTGTCTTTTTCTGGCATAACAACCAATACAGGCACAGATTCCAACAATACTTATTCCCATACCTAGTAATAAAGCTAACACATCTCCAAAATCAAATCCTGTGGATGCATAAGCACAGTGACAACACAAAAGCAAAATTAATAGAAACTTCCACATGTTCATAAAATAGGCTACTCCTCTTAATTGTATTAGTTTTCTAGACGAAACTAAATATAGCTTTCAAATTGCACAGACATCAAGCAAAAGTACAAGTTAAACTACGATACACAATTTTATTTAGACAACTGTTATCTTCCAAACTTAATAACAGTTGAAACTAAATCTGCAGATTTTCAGCAGTTATTAATTTGCTTCAGCTAGGCTACGCTACGTAAAACTAAAACCCAAAAACTAAATTTGTTTGACGTTGACGTAGTTTGACAGATTAGACCAGCGACCGCACTACTAAAGCTAAACAACCAAAAATTAGATACAAAGACAAGTAAATGGTTAAATGTATACTTTTTTTTTATAACTGTTTTATTTTACAATCTGTTAAATTCAATATAACAATAAGTAAAAATTATGGCATATTTACAAGCACGTGAGTAGGTGACTATTCAGAAATAGTGCACCAACAAATTCTTTGAATGACAACGTTTCAAAGTTAAAATTAAAATCTGTACGGCAGGCTCAATACCGTTGCTCGATCCAACCTTGTGACCTCATTAGAGTTATCAAGCAAATTAAGTGCAAGCTAATTTTGATGATTGTGTAACTTTTCTTGATATTTTGCACTAATCCGCTTGATCTCCTCTTTCACTGTCAAAATCTGAAGGTCATTGTGAATAGTTCTGTTTGAAACAAACCATGGAGCACCAATAATCGTTCTTAAAGTCTTCGACTGAAAACGTTGAATAATTTCAATATTTGATTCACTACTCGTCCCCCAAAGTTGCAAATCATATGTCCAGACAGGTTTTAATATCATTTTATACAGAAGAATTTTGTTAAATTTACTTAGTTTTGATTTGTAGTTTAAGCCATGACAGTTTTTGGGATTTCAAATTTAGTTGCAGTCTTTTATGCCATATATGTGTTCTCCAAGTCAATCTCTTATCCAGATGTATACCTAAATATTTTATAGAATCTACTTGAGGTAAAGGGACGTTGTTGAGTAATACAGGGGGAGAGTGTCTATGTCTTAGGGTAAAGGTGATATGGCTAGATTTGGTTTCATTCACCTTGATCCTCCATTTATGCAGCCACCTTTCAATATGGTTAAGACTGTCTTGTAAGTATTGAGACGCAGCTATGGGGTCCTCATGTGATGATAAAATTGCCGTGTCATCAGCAAAAGTAGATGTGGTAGTAGTCGCGTCGTTTACTGGGATGTCCGCCGTGTAAATGATGTAAAGTAGTGGCCCAAGGACACTACCTTGAGGAACGCCAGCACATATAGGTAACAAATCTGAATTTAAATTTTGAAGCTTGATTTGAAATTGCCTATGTGAAAGAAAAGATTTTATTACGCTGTAAAAAGTGTGCGGAAGTGATTTTTTTAATTTGTACAATAGACCAGTGTGCCACACCTTGTCAAAAGCTTGAGACACGTCTAGAAATACGGAAGAACAGTATTCTTTTGTTTCCAATGAATTTCGAATAACTTGTACAACTCTATGAACCTGTTCAATGTTAGAATGATTTCTTTGGAAACCAAATTGATGTTCAGGAACCAAACGAGTGTCATTTGTAGCCGCTTGTAAACGTTGAAGTAGCAATTTTTCAAACACCTTAGACGGTATCGGTAGTAGACTTATAGGCCTATATGAAGTCACTTCAGTTAAGGGTTTTCCTGGTTTAGGCACAACAACCAACTGAGCTACTTTCCATTGGGCAGGAAAAACTTCTAGTCTTATTATTGCATTGAATATGTATGTGAGCATAATTATTCCCTTCCTTGGCAAGTTCTTTAAGACCTCTCCATTTACAAGGTCGAATCCTGGAGACTTGTAAAGGTCGAAGGCCATCTATAGTATTCTTTACTTCTGAAGGTCGGAATGATTTGATTGGTAAGTCCAATTGTAGGGGTGAATCCAGGTATTCAGCAATTTCGTTTTCATCAACACCTGGATAATGTGGATAAGGTTTGAAAACATTTGTGAAATACCGCGAAAACAATGCCAGTTTTTCTTCAACACTTTTTGCCCAGCTTCCATCTTCTTTTCTAACTGGAGGATTTGTTTGTTTTGGACGTTTTAAATATTGTGTTGATTTCCAAAGAGAGTAATCAGTGTCAGCAGTTGCAGTTAGATTCTCGGTAAAGTTCTCAAACCACCGATTTTTAATTTGGAAAAGATCTTGTTTTATCTGCCTAGCGGCTCGGTTAAAATGTCTTTTGTCATTAGCATTCCTTGAAGTTTGCCAAATCCTTCGTAACCTACGTTTTTCAGCAATCATACGTTTAATGTACAGTGGATAGTTGTCAGGTTTGTGTATGCAAGAGTTAGCTGGCAGTGGAGTTGCTTCCCACGCTGCAGATTGAATGGCACAGCTAAATTCATATACTCGTTGCTCCAAATCAGCTGCTGTTTTCAGAGGGACTTTTAGATCAATATTGTTACTAACTGCAGTCCTAAATAATTCCCAATTAGTGTATTTGTTTGAGAGACTTGGAGGTTTATCAAGACTAAATGCACATGCACTAAACATTAGTAGAACAGGTGAATGATCTGATGATAAGTCTAGACAAGAATTTACTTGGAAAAAGTTTGGTGATATACCTTTTACTATAAAGAAATCCAGTAAATCAGGGATTTTATTCAAATCTGAGGGCCAGTATGTTGGTGACCCTGAAGATATACATTGTAGGTTGCTTTCTTGAACGGTTCTAAACAATACTCTTCCTCGAGGATTAATAATTCTGGATCCCCAATGGTGATGCTTAGCATTGAAGTCTCCACCCACAATAAATTTTCCACCTAAGCTATCGAAGAAATTCTAAAACTGGTCCCCACTTATGGCATACCTTGGAGGAAAGTAAACAGCCGAAAATGTTACAGATCCTGTGCTACATTTTACAACTACACTAGAGGCTTGAAGGTAGTCAAATTGCATATTTTGTAGTTCGTAATGGTTGATGTGACTTTTGATTAGAATAGCAGCACCCCCATGAGCTCTGTTGTCTGGATGGTTGCTGTGATACAAAGTATAAGAAGGAATATTAAAGAAATTTCTGTCAGTAAAATGGGTTTCAGAAAGAAGTATTAAATCCAAATTATGTTGATGTACAAACAATTTTAGTTCTTGGCAATGCTGTGCCAGTCCATTGGCGTTCCAAATAGCGATCTTAAGAACGTTGTTCATTTTGATAGTTTAGTAAGCACGACAGTTAGGAGATTAAGCAATGCCCCTATTTGTTCAGATTGTCGCACAAACAACTTTTCTACTCTTTCAAAATAATATGCTACAGATTCAGACTTACGGTCAGTATTTTTATCGTTATGGTCATCTGATGCACTATTAATATTACTACTTGTGGAAGAGCTAGTAGACGTACTTGGTTTGAAATTTTTTACAGCTGCCGGAAACGAGACATTGGGTTTGATAGACGATGGTTGTTTACCAGTAGGTAATTTAGTTTGGCCAGCATTTTCACCAATAGTTTTTTCACGCAATTTTGGAAACATCTTGCTTTGAATCTCTTTGTAGACAGCACATCCCTTATAATTGGCGGGATGATCCCCATTACACAGTGCACATATGGCTGGGCTGGTTCTATCCTTTGGGCATTTTGACGAGTCATGGGCTTGCCCACATTTAACACATTTGAATGGGCGAGTACAATAACCCTTAGTATGACCATATTGCTGGCACCTTTTGCATTGCACAATTTCCCGTTTGGAATAAGGTGCTTCAAATATTACCTTTGCATTCAAAAAATACTGAATTTTGAAAATATCGTTGTTGTTTTGTCCAGGTTCCAAGTTTATAAAAAACATTGATAATTTCTGTTTTGTTCGAGAACTTATAGCATTGGATACGTTTCTCACTTTGAAGCCCAATTTACTTATTTCATCAGCGACATCATTTTCGTCTACAGAGAAGTGCACACCCTTTAGCACGACCCTAAACGCCCTATCCTGTTTCAATTGGTAAGTATGAAAACAAACACTCACCTCAGTTAACTTAGCAACTAGTTTTCTGTAAACATCGGATGATTGAGGCTGAATTTTAACAGTGTTTCTGTTAATACACTTATATGAGAAGTCTTCTTTTTTTACTACTTTAATAAAGGTGTTCATCATTGCTTCCACATTATTTACATCTGGAATGAATATGGGAGGGCATTTAGGTTCCTTTGATGTGTTGTTAAGATCGCTACTATTAGATGTCAAAGCTACAGGAGTGGTACTATTAGGAATGTTGTCTAAGGTTCTATCTTTCAAAACGTCATACCTGTTGTTGAGTGGAACACATGAAGTAGATTTGAATTGCTTGCTTTTGTTTTCGCCGATACAATCGTGTTCATCACCATGCCTCTTTTGTTTTACTGAAACATGCTGCCAAGGAACATCGTCATCATTAGCCTTTGGTTCACCACGTATGGTATGTGGATTGTCAGTTGCCATAGGAAGAGCATAATCATGCTCTGTAATGTATATTGGTTCATTTTTATGATCTGAGCTATTAGAGTCCATGTTTATTTTATATTTAATTTGTGCAACGGTTAACCTAAAACTTTCAACCAAAATGTAAGGCTAAACCAAATTAACAGAAAAAAAAACAATTAATTAAATTAATTTGTATCTACATGATGTAAAAACTGAGATTAACAACAACAAAATAATATTTAACGTAAACACCCAAGTAAGAACTACATAAAAACTGTGAAAATGTTAGGAAAACACTTATACTGTTCACTGTTCAACACGGAGCAAATATGATCAAAGTAGTTCAGACAATTTTCTTGAAAATAAACATGAAATGTATACTAAATGTAGATTTTTTTTCTTCTTCGAATGGGTGGCAGAACTTTTATCCATGAAAGTAAACTTTTCAATCTTTTTCGCTTTTATTTTAAAATACCTATATATATATTAGGTACAATACACACATATACTGGTTGTACCCACCCACTTAGCCGGTCATTCGAGTTTTATTATATAAGAGTGCAGCAAGCTTTCAGTTTACAGTGTATTTTTCTACTATTTTAAAAGTTTAGTCTACCACAATTAATTAATGTTAGGTATTCAAATTTGTGTTTATTTAACAGCTGTTAATCAAATAAATCGATCAATTAATAGAGCTCCATAAAAGTACTTTGAGAATTTTGGAGGCCAGTGGGGCGGAGAGGAAAGTCCTTTCTTAGTGAGCCTCTAGGGACCAAGATAAACATATGTACAAAATGTTTAATCAATTAGACGAATACTTTTTGAGAATTAGTGATGAGTAGTAAATGTGCCAAACAAAAGTGGATGGTAAATTTTGGATAAATATAAACAGTTACCATCCAAACCCAATACATTTTTAATTATTATAGAGTTAATACGTTTTAACATATACTTTCTATTAAGCTCATCACACACAAGGAGCGCGCCTCGTCTTGCGACAAAAAATATCCGGTGGAATACTTTGCATGTAAGTAAACGAGAGTGCGCACCGTGCCACGCAGCAGTGGTAATCGAAGAATTGTTCCGCTCCCGGAACTCTCGAGAGAATACGGAGTGGAATTGTTCCACTGTGGAGGCGTGGCGTGGAGTGGTTCCCCTGCAGAGTGTGCTGGGAGTGGAAACTTCATCTGAGAGCAGCCATATTTCGGGTGCCTTCCCTACCCTTCGTTAACCCTCGGAACCTGTGTTTATATACTGCAGCGTTCTGAATTAGTCTGGGGAACTGTATTAAAAATTTGAATGTATATATAGACCTAATCTTAATAGAGTTCTGGCGGCTATACTCAAACATTTTCCTAAAACTATGAGAAGGCATGTGTATACAAATATAATATATGGTATATGGTCATACAAATAACTTTACATTAAACAAAAGGCAAGTCTTTCTTCATGAGAAACTGGTCTTCTGTAGTTTATATTTTGCATCTCGATCAACGGTCGTAGCAAATCCAGAAGGTCATAAAACAAATTTGGGAACATTCGAAAATATTGGAAGAATTTTCGTTTGTCCTTTAATAAATCTGGAAAAAGATGGTATAACTCTCCGTATGTGTGTCTCTGTAGGTTCATTAGATGAGCCCACATTTGCCTCTCCCCTTTCTCCTACTCTTCCGATTTCATTAGACAAAATAAAACAAATCTTCATCTTCAGAACTGCTCATCTTAAAAGAAAAAAAACTGCTCAGAAAGAACAGTATCAGAATACAGATAGGCAGCTGGCTACGGCGGTCGGAGGAGAGGAAACGGCGTTTTCGGTGTGCGATCTCCAGTGGAACTTCTACGTGTCGGCGAGGCGCGGCGTGAACCCTGTGTGCGATGAGCTTTATGTTTTTTTTTTTTTTTAATATAAAACCATCATATTATTTAAAAAATCTATCGCTTGTACTGTTCACCCGCCTAAATTCAGGCGTTTACTTATTCCAATTGTAAAACTACCCAAGGCCTCTATTAGCGCCCTTTTGGGCTGTTTTTAAGTCTTTTTCTTGCCCTCGAGGGGGGTGGGGGTTGTAGACTTTTAGGGCTTTGGCCCTCGAAGTTAGTCGCAACCGAGGAGCCAAACAGACCGCTTGGCCGATTCATTTCATTTTTACAAGAGATTACACAAAGTAATCTACATTTCATATTGTTACATTTACATAGTCCAACAATAAACCGTTCATTTCAAAGTCAGTTCAGTGCTTAATTTTTAATTTACACCTTTAGAGTTTTTTTTTTATTAATTGACACTAAGTGCGCCCCAGGATCACCGGGCTTTCATATCGTGGAGCCGATTCAGCCTCTCCATTTGACTCTTTATTTATTATTATTATTTATTTATTTTTAGTTTATTTTTCTCTACGCCAGTCGTATTTTTACTTATTCTACAAACGTTGTTATGGGACAACGGTCCAAACCAATCAAGAAAATTTGTAGTGGGCCTCCCCTGATTGGAACCTGTTTAGTACTTAAATCCCTTAATTTTTAAAATGCTAAAATGGAACAAATTCACTTTTTAAAGTTATGTCATGCTATTAGCATAGACCTTTTAGTATAATAGTAGATATATGCTATTAGACCCTTCGGCACCCTTTTCTTAAAATATGTAATATTTATTGTTTATCTGTTGCTAGACTAAAATAAAATGGAAGAAATGTTCTCATATTTACTTTACAAGATGTTTTTAAAGCAACACTCTTAACCTAGATGATTAATCACTCATTTCAATAATTTTACTTTTCGAATAAATATTAGAATGAAGAAATGAGCATAGATCAGACAAATACATATTCATTCATCCATTTTCTATGGATGATAGTTAAAAGTTTGTTCCCTATTATATATGCTTTTTGTACGGTGTTTGGATACTGAAAACAATATCAGGTTGGCTTTTATGAGAGTTAAAAACATATGATTTTTTTTATTACAGTCTTTGGAATGGAGTTACGTTACACATTTGTTAAGAGATTATAGTATAGGTTACTTTTTTGTTTATTAAATTTCTGAATTAAGATAACTTAGATAAGAGGTTAGTTGATTTAAGATTATTACTACTTAAAATAGTATTTTTATATGTTACTTAACAAGAAGTTCAACTTGTACTAGGAAGAAAGATGTTTCTTTGCCATAGTATAAAATATTCTTTGAAGTCAAGAAAATGCCAGCAATTTTTCAATTGTATTTTGACAGAGGTTAGTATCTGCATTAATATTTAAATTTAGCCATATATATACAACTGTTTATTAAACTTAAAAAAAAAATAAAACATTGGTTTCAAAGTGGTTAACCCTTGTTATTGTATAAATAAAACGTATATGAGCAAATATTGGAAATAGTATAAGATAACAACAATTCATAGATCGTAAATCCAATATAAAATTTATTTTTAATGTAACACAAACGTTTTCGAAAGCAAAGCTTCCATCTTCAGGTTATGTGTAAATAAAAATTATTATTTTGTACAACTAGAAAAATATATAAAAGAAAAACATCTGACTATTAACAAAATTTAAATGCGGAGAAAAACATGTGAGAGAATCAAAGAGTTAAAAAAGTAAAAATTATGTTGACTTTTTTGTAATTAAATTAATCAGTCTAGAGTTTAAGATAGGTCCTTCATCGTTATTTAATAGTTTATCATTTCTTTCTGATTTTATAAAGTACGTCTCCCATGCTTTTAAGAATTTAGATGATGATGAATATATGGTGTCGTTTGATGTTGTCAGCCTTTAACCTAATGTCCCCATAAACACATCCATTGAATTAATCGAAGAATGGCTTTGTAACATCAATATACCCAAGAATGAAACAAAAGAATATATGGAACTTATCAAAATCTGCATGAATCAGAATATATTCTCGTTCCACAATAAATACTATGCACAAACTGATCGTGTAAGAATGGGTAATCCACTATCTTGCCTGGTAGCTAATATTTTTATGAGCCATTTCGAAAAATTTGCAAAACAATCATTGGTAATTATGCACTTTCTTGCCACCTCTGAAAATACAATTTCATGTTAAAAAAGTGATGAAAAATAAGTTTATATCTCTTGAGGAGTTTGATTTCATCCGCAGAAACCTCGTTTTTTACCGAAAAATCGAAAAACTAGTTTTTTATCTAATAATGAAAAAATCAACTTTTTTAAAAATCGTTATTTTTCGACAATTTTTTTCCATTTCTCGTGTTTTTTTATGCTGAACACAAATATATAACTGGTTTTGTAGTAAAATTATTTTTTCAGCTCGAAAAATGCATTTTTTACTGACATAACCAAACATAACCCAACTTATCCTAATTGTCTATTTTCTCAACAAAAATTCGTAATTTGCGTTAAATTCAAGCGTTTGGCCTCTGTGACGGCCTGCTGGCCGTCACTCCGGCGGGAATATAGGTGAATTCGGTTTTTGTGATTAATAGTTGTTGTATAAAATGATGGCGTAATGGCCGCTAATCGTGATCCGCTGCAATAGTAGTTTTCTGTTATTTCTCGAGAAATATTTGTAATAGACCAAAATAGTTTTCAAATTTGTATTCAGCGGAAAACAACACATCAAAATAAAAAAAAGTTGATTAAAATATCATTTAAATTAACCCGGGAGAGGTCGCGCTGTTAGATTTTTTCTAACAAAATAGGTCACCTTGTATTGAGATTTTTTTTATTTCTTGTCAAAGACTATTGAGCGTCAATGTATTTGTAGTCGACTATATGTGACACATTTCTGGGGTTTTTCCATGATGATTCATCGCAGGGAGGGGTGGGGGGAGGCCGTTGAAGGTCAGGAGCTCCAGTCTTTCAGTGAAATTCTAACGCGTGACCGGATACGTTCAGCTGAGTGTTAAAAATTTTCTAACGGCGCGACCATTTTCGTTTCTTTTTTGTTTATATTTTTGAAATTTAAATATTGTAAATATAGTATTTATAGTGATATTTTATGTAGTGTTAGTGTTATTCAGTGTAATATATGTGTGTAAGAAATTGCTGTAAATAATAACGATGATTTACTTTTGAGTTGGATTGAAGAGGACGACGATAGTGACCAAAATTATTTGGTGGATTTTTTGTATCACCAAAAGTGATACTGTATGACAGCAATACGGGTCATTATTCATTTATAAACTGTATTTTGATTTTTAATAATAAAACTTGTCAAAGTAACTGTTAGTTTTTCATACGTGGTACTTTTTATATAATTATTAATTATATGTAAAAACTGTTATTTGATGAAAACTAATTAATATAAATGTAATTTGAAATATAACAACAAAATATTTAAAAACTAACTACGGTAAAGTGTCCTAAATAAAGAACGTCAAGTGTTAGAATTTTTCTATACACGCGACCAAATACGTATGACTAACAGGCGCGACCTCTCCCGGGTTAACGGAAATATGACAAAAATACTAAAAGTTGTGACATTGGTTTTTTCGAATTTTTCGGTAAAATACGTTATTTCCGCGGAATAAAAAGCATATCTCGTAAAGATACAGCAAATTCTAGACCCTTTTCAAGCAAAATGTTCCAAATTTGTTTGGTGGCAAGAAAGTGCATAATTACCCAATCATTTAGTTATTTTCCAAGAGTATGGATAATATATGTTGATGATGTCTTTGCTATTTTTAGGAAAAAAGAAAACCTAAATGTTTTTATGAACAAAATCAATAATATTTACCCTAGTATAAAGTTTACTCACGAAATAGAACTGGATAAGAAACTTGCTTTCCTAGATTTATTAGTCATCAGAAATAATGTCAATTTAGAATTTGATATATATAGAAAACCGACTCATACTGATAGATACATAGTAAATGACTCGTTTCATCCAGCTGAATAAAAAAGAGCTGTTTTCAGTTCATTAATATTCAGACTTTTAAATACACCTTTAACTACTACCAGATATTATCAAGAGTTAGAATACATAAAAGATGTTGCAATTTTTAACGGTTTCAATGAATCATTGGTTAATAAGATGCTTAGAAAAGCAAAGAAAAAACATGAAAAACGAAACCGAACAACTTTATTTAATACAAAAAGTGAAGGTGAAAAATGGCTTAGTGGCACATACTCAAGCATTTCAAGAAATGTACAAAAAATAGTCAACAAGAACATGAAATCTAAGATATCATTTAAATCCACTAATAAATTAAAAAATAAAATAGGTAACCCTAAAGATAAAGTTGTAAAAGATTCTCAATCTGGCGTATACAAAATAAAATACAATGATTGCGAAATGGTGTACATAGGTCAAACTAAAAGAACTATCAACAAAAGGTTCAGTGAAAATCAAGCCCATTTTAACCCTATAAAGGTCGCGCGGCGTCAAAAGTTCCGCGGCCCTCCATTTTAATTGTTCCACTACGCAGGAGAGTGAGGTATCGCGATGGCGGTCAGGGTATTCCCCCTCCACGTTCTCCTACCCCCGCCGGCAAAATATCGATCAGTCTGCGCTGAGCATTCGATCCGTGCGTACGTTTGTTTGTTGACCGCGGTCGTTTTGACGCCATGCGACCAAATTAGTTTGTGTCAGTGCGGGATTTTTGACGCCATGCGATCTGATTTGTAACTTTTACAAGATTGTTTTTCTTTAGTTTAAATTTCATATATTGTGTATTTTAACTGTCATGGCCGATCAAGAAGAAGAACGTAGACTTCTGAGTTTACTTGACAGTGTAGAAAAGGAAGAAAGTGAAAGGGAAAGGATAGGGATTATTGAAAGAGACATTTTGCGAAGGCAACTTTTTACTGGAGAGCCCAGTCAAGAATTTGTAGACAACCAAAATGCATAAATAGAAGGGTCAGAGGGCGAGGAGGGAGAAGATGTAACTGAAAGGAATGAACATGACTCAAATTCGGAAATGTCAACTGAGGACTTACTGGAGCGTGAAGAAGAAGAACCTGAGGACGCTTTGCAACCTGCTCAAGAAGAGGAACCTCAGGAAGCTTTGCAGCCTGGTCAATCACTTCCCTACATTATTGGTAAAGACGGGACAAAATGGACGGCGCATGCAGATTCAACGCTATTGAGAGGTAGAGTTCGCCAGCATAATATAATTAGAGCAGAACGATCAGGAGTACGGTTACCATGCCCAAGAGGAATTGCTCGTACTGTTATGTCTCCAATTCAATCCTGGAAGTTGTTTTTCCCCAATGAATTCGTTGACAAAGTGGTTGAATTTACAAACATATGGATAAGGGCAAATAGAGGTAACTATAATAGAGAAAGAGATGCAAAAGAAACCGATAGAGATGAAATTCATGCGGTTCTGGGGCTTTTGTATCTTGCTGGTCTGCACAAGTCTTCGCACACAAATTTGGAAGAGCTTTGGGCTGCAGATGGTTTTGGAGTAGACTATTTTCGTGCAACTATGTCCCTACATCGTTTTAAATTCATTTTGCGTGCAATGAGATTTGACGATATAACAACAAGAGGACAACGACGGGCATTAGACAAACTAGCCCCGATCCGTGAAGTTTTTGAAGCATTTGTTAGTCGATGTAAAGAATACTATGCCATGAGTGAATATATTACGATTGATGAAATGCTCGAATCGTTTAGAGGGCGCTGTTCCTTCAAACAATACATCCCACAAAAGCCAGCCAAATATGGAATAAAAATGTTCGCCTTATGTGATGGCCGAACATTTTATACCAACAATTTGGAAATTTATGCAGGGAAAAACCAAACTGGCCCTTATAGTTTGAGTAACTCTCCTAGGGATGTTGTACTGAGACTGATAAATCCAGTAACTGGCACAGGGCGTCACCTAACAATGGACAATTGGTTCATGTCAGTACCGTTAGCTAAAGAACTGTTGTGTAACCATCGATTGACAGTTAACGGTACACTACGGAAAAATAAGCCAGAGATACCTCCTTCATTTATTGAGGGAAAAACTAGACCCCCACTTACAAGCCTATTTGCTTATCAAAATGACTGCTCTTTGGTGTCGTATATGCCTAAGAAAAACAAAGTAGTATTACTGCTATCTACCTTTCATCACACTGATGAAATTGATGAAGAAACTGGCGAGAAGCAAAAACCAATTATCCTCACGAGTTACAATAAATACAAAGGAGGAGTTGACACAGTCGACCATATGAAGCAGGCGTACTCTACAGCACGTAAGAGTAACCGGTGGACCTTGAGAGTATTTTTCTCTCTTTTAGATATTGGTGGTATCAATAGTTTCATAATACTGAGAAACAATATTGAGGGCGACGTGGTCAAGAATCGAAGAGTGTTCATCAAGTCTTTGATAGCTGATCTTTGTAAAGAGCATATGAATAAAAGGTTATCTATCAGGTCAATCAAAGTGGGAACTCGAGATATTATCAGAGGTATTCTTGGACAACCTGTGAGACCTGCCTTAGAAGAGGAGGACAACCAGCCACGGTCTGGAAGATGCTATGCTTGTGGTAGAGTAAAAAACAGGAAAAGCACAACAAGATGCTCAAAGTGTAGGTATTTCATTTGCCGAGAACATACGAGATTTACTTGTGTGGAGTGTGCTGGTGAAATAGTTGCTCAACAACCCTCAGATGATGACGATGTGTGAACCTTGACTGAAATACTACAATGGATCATATTTTTGGAAGGTTAGCAAATAACTAGATTTAATTTTTTTAAATAATAAAATATTAACTAATAATAAACTAATAATAAAATATAAGCTTTGTAGATATTGTGTGAACCTTGACTATAATACTGTACTGACTTAAATTTTTTGTAGCCTATGTTCAGAAATAAATAAATTTCATTTTTATAAATAGTAAAATATTAACTATGTAGATATTACATTTTGTCAAAATAAATAAAAATTGATTTAAAATTACGATTTGATTACTCTTTTACTGCAATATACCCCAAAATCCAATTTGCGGTCATTTTGACGCCATGCGACCAAATGTGTTGTAAACATGTATGCGACTTCTGTAGGGTTAAATACAACAGAAGAGAAAAATCTGCTATAGCTGCCCATTGCATAGACAATAATCATAATTTTTCAAAACACAATGTTTCATTACTTAAACAGATAGTCAAGCTTAAATTCTTAAATGCACTTTCTAAAAGCTTATTAAAATGTGATTTCTTGGAGAAAAAGTGGTAAAATATGAATGTATCATTCTTGAGGAGGTTGATTTTATGTAATTTCTTGCCACCTCTGAAAATACGATTTCTTGTTGAAAAAGTGGTGAAATATGAGTTTATATCTCTTGAAGAGCTTGATTTCGTCCGGAGAAAACTCTTTTTGGCGATAAATAAAAAACTAGTTTTTTATCTGATAGTGGAAAAAAACTTTTAAAAATCGGTATTTTTTTGTCAACTTTTTTTCATTTCTCGTGCCTTTTTTGTGCTGAACACAAATATATAACTGGTCTTGTAGAGTAACAATATTTTTTTCAGCCCGAAAAATGCATTTTTACTGACCTAAACAAAGATAACTAATCCTAATTGTCAATTTTCTCAACAAAAATTTGTAATTTTCGTTAAATTTGAGTGTTTGGCCTCCGTGAACACTTTATTAATACAGTTCGTCATTTTGGCATTATTTCTTCAAGCTAAGATTTTTATGAACATCATAATGGTACATGCTAAAATTGTCATTTTCCCCCACAGGTTTATTTATTATTTCTTCTTGTGAAATATAGAAAACTATATATTTTTTTGTTCAGAACAAATTTGTTTTTTACATACATACATGACCTACAAACTAAATAAAAATGTAATATATATCATATTTATAAATCAGTTTATATATTTTTAAAATTTATGAATTCTATTAAATTTTGTTTATATTCATATATTTCTGGTGAAAATGATATAGTTAACAAATATCTAATGCTAAAAACAAATGTATTGTGAAATTAAAAAAAAACTTTACAAAGCACTGAAAAATATTGACACTCAGGAACAGTAGTACTGATAGACCTTGGGTTACAAAATATTTTATTTAGTTGTAGTAAATATTCAACTATTATTGCTTTTGGTATCATGATTTATTTGGGTTGAACCTCTGTTGCCACTTCATACGTAAAGTAATCTTAGTTTAAAAATAAAAAGGTGTTGAATAGGCCAAATTTTGTATAAAGGAAATGATGATATTTTCATATCACTTAACTTTTCTGATTATTCGAATAAATCTGTTCTGAAGTGTTCTAATACTTTTAATAGTTGTTGTAGAGGTTCTTCCCCAACAGATGATGCCATAGGCGGCGCAGTGCTGTAACACAGCTGCATGGGGACAAAGTGTTTGGGAGATTGTAGGCGATAGGTTGGATGCTCGGTTCTCTTAATACCGACATAGCGTCCGCTTGATGGTTGCTATCGGCGTGGACACTACTAGAGAAGTCTGGGGTGTCCAGGTTGGGTGGTGATCATTGTGCGGGTATTGTGTGGGGGAGATAATTGAGTATCAGGCTTGTCAGTTAGCTGAAAATCAGACCAGCACTACGTGGTTCGGATTCCACGTAAAGCTGTAGGTCCCTTAGTTGCCCTGGCTGTTGGGCTATTAATAAATTGCCCTTTCTGAGGAACAGTTGAACTCGGTTAGTAACCAGACTAAACTCACCCACACTCATCCTACACTCATATAACCATCATATCGCCTTAAAATACCAACAACGTTGTGTTAGCGTCTCATATGTAAGAATTTTAATCTTGATTGAATCAGTCCATAGTAACAAGCTCACAATATGTACATCACAAAAGTTTCTAAGAAAATAAAATGTTCTAGTATTAAATCTAGTTTGTACTTAGAATATTAGATGTATACAAGTTCCATGACATTTTCTCTTCACTATTATATACTTAAATATTTAAAACTGTAATCTCTCTAATGAAGTACAGTTAAAAGTAACATCATCACATTGAAAATTAAAATAAAAAATTGAATTTGTAAAATCAAAATCTGTAAGATGAAAGTTGATATATTTTCATTTATTTCCATCACGTGTCATTTTGTTAATGAAAACCCATGTTCTTAATATATATACTGTACAAGTCATTATTTATATTTGTTTGGAGGTCTACTTCATTTTTATGGGAAAACATTGAAGCAGTGTCACTGATCCCTGTGGGACACTGGCGTTTACAATTAAGAGATTAATTATACAATCACTTCATTGTTAAATATTTACTCTGAGAACCGCAAGAAAACTTTCAAACCACTTCTAAGCCAACCCTCTTAACACTGGCAGCTTCAAATTTCTTCAACAATAATTTATGATCAACACTTTTTTAAATCATACAGTAAGCATGTGGTTTCCAAATATTTCTCTATTATTTTTGAAAAGTCATAAAGTAGACTAACTAGTCTTTATAATTATAAGTAAATCAGGAAAAGTACATGTCTCATAACTTAAATTAATTATGTGAGCAAGAATAGTAATATTGTTTCAACAATTATTTCAATTGTTATGTTTTTCACTAAATCAACAAATAATCTAACAAAACCTGTAGGTTTTTTATTTTTAAGATTTACAATATTTCAAACTTCTAGCTCTGTTGTGGTAGGAATAAGAATGAACAAGGGGTCATTGCAGTTCAACTGCTCAACACTGCCAACCAGCTGGTTATTGTTATTTATAATCTTGTTCATTGATAAGATAACTATTTAACTGTTTAGCTAACTGCTTTGAGTCCACTAACACTCTTTAAGTTACTATCACTTAATATTACTTTAATAATATTCTTATATATTCAGACTAATCATGTTGTTAATGATTTCTGTTGTAAACCGCTCTCACTGTTACATTTTTCAGTTTAGCTTAGCAATCTTTTTTTACGCAATCAGTACTTCTTTTTCATCTATTGAAAAAAGTGCTGAAATGTTTTCTAAAGTTTAAATCATAAGGTCATAATTTAATACATTATACATTTTTATCGTTTTCTGATTCTATTTATAATAAATATATATATATTAATCCATGGAATTTTCTGAAAAGACTTACTAATCTTATCATAATATGTTTCTGTTTTACTTTGCTTTAAAACATAACACAATGTGTTATAGAAACTATTGTAATAACTATTTACATTATATTTGTAAATAAAATTCCAACCAACCTTTACCTATAGTTTTTCTTTGATGGAAGCATAATCATATTTAATAATAAGGTTTTTGGAATTATCATAACAATCCACAGGTTATATAATTGTCAGTTCTATAGACATTGATCCGTTAAACCTAAGTAAAAAATTGCACTTTGATAATTATCAATATTTCTATATTTTAAGAAAATATGGTAAAGGCATGTTGAGCTGAATTGAGAAATTCTAGTTAAGTAAATAATTTAAAACATAAAGAGAATCGTTAAGCTTGTCTTAATTTATATTAAGACAATATATTTAGTTCAATTAATGGTGACTGACATATTGCTCAATTCTGATACAAAGTTTTTTTTCACAAAATGTATGTTATCTGTATTGATAAAACAAAATTAAATGAGGTTTATTAGTAGTAACTTTAAGGAATAAGCAATCACCTGTCATCATATTTATATCTAACTCTACAAAATCTATTAGAAATGTCAAAAGTGACACCTCCTGCACGATATGAATTATTTTCCAACATTGTTAAAAAGCAGGAATGTCATGTAATTGCACTCCACAGTAATAACCATACTTTACTCCACTCAGACATCTTAAAAAATTGATGTACCGCCTAAACTCTGATCCTGCCCCTGTTTCATCTCTTAAGCCTACCTCAGCTCCATCTTGTATTTCTTATAATAACCTTCATATAGTAGGACAGCCTCAAAATTTACCAGGCACAAATAGACTAGACTTGAATATAAAAAGAAGCAACCCCAAAGAAATCAAACAAAGTCTTTCAGTCACCAAAGATTTATCTATAACAGTGACTAATAGATTTGCTCCTCTTCTGCACTATAGATCTGAAAATGTAGCCTCATTTTATAGAAACAAGTCTCAAGTTTCACCGACTAAAGAACAGCGGGGAAACCAAGTAAAACTACAAAAAAAAGGGAAAATTAATTAATCAAAACTCAAGAAGGGATGCTCATCAAGTTAACTCAACAAAAGGGAACAGTAAGCTCCATATTTTTGCAGACAGTCATGGTAAAAGTCGTGATAATATAATAGGATCTTTATTGCCAAGAAGCATAGAAACCTTTGTATACACAAGTCAGGGGACTGTAACAAAAAATAGTTTAAACAAAACTAATAATATGATAAAACATTTTACCATAGATGACACAGTGGTAATCATTGCAGGAGCCATTGATATTTGTGATTCGATAACTGTGACGTAGCAAAAACAATTTGTGAGGTATTTCAGAGTTTCATAATGAAAAATGAGCACAAAAATATTGTGTATGTGACACAACCTCATCGCCACGACATGCCCTGGGACAGTACAGTTAATAAGGCTATATATAGATTAAATTAAACAGTTAAAACAAAATAATTAATATTAGTGATTTCAAAACAAGTTCTTTACTACTCAAGGCAAAAAATTAAAGACGTTTGGGGAACGAGTCTTTAGTAGGAGGATAACAGATTTTGTTCTGAAAACTGAATAAGAAAATAAAAAAACAATCAGCTGTTTTGACTGATAAAACCTTTAACATCATTGAAGAAAACATGTAATAGAGCAATAATGATACTGAGGTAGCATTTGCACATTGTATTTCATCAGATCTAGAAAATGACAAACAAATGTCGCAAGGTGTGGCAGTAACATTTAAAGAAATATTTGGAAAACCATGTATTAAAAATTAATCTATAATACTTTAATATTTATGTGTAATAAGCTAATAGAACTTTTTTTTTCAAAGGGAAAACAAACAATTATTTTTTTAGGCAGTCATAAACTTATTATCATCATTAAACTCTGTCATACTGAATAATTAAATAATTTCTTACATTAGTTAACAAAAATGGAATTTTGTGAGGCAAGATATAAATGAACATACATATTTTACTGAACTGCCTACAAAGTTTTTATTTAATTCTTGCAAGTTAACTATTCTATGATATTTTCCCCCGTCAGCTTTTCTTATGACAAACTTCCCCTCTTGAAACTAAACATGCTTATATACTATATCTTTACATTTACCTTTAAGCTTACTTAGAAACTGCTTGTTCTTTGGGCTGAAGTTCTCGTTGATGTACACATGATTGTTTGGGAAAGCAGGATTCACCTTGTTTGTGAGCAGTCTTCTTCGATTTGAAGCTGGCTAGCCAACTGCTGTCCCTCACCATCCGACTTTGGAACTGAATCACCAAAGACGAGTTCCTCCTGTGGTTGAAGGATACACGATGAGCTGCTGACAGCTGACTCCACCTTCTGACCGATCGCTGCTCCTATGTCCTTCACCACAGCAATAGTGTTCTCCTTGGCTGTTGCAAGGACACCACTAATTTCAATATTATTTCTTCTAGAATATTGTTCTGGCTCCCGTGCCCTACTTTGGAGATTGTCCACCTTTCCAGAGAGTTCCTTGTTTTTAAGACACAGCTCCTAATTTAGCTTTTTAACATCAGCACAATCATTTCTTATTGTGAAAGTTTCTAGGTCATTTACTCTCCAAAATTGAAATGAGAGAGTCACTGTTCTGCCAGCTGGGAAGGCATATTTCCGGATTTTTTAAAATATGATAGTACTAAAATAAAATACTGGTCTCTGATAGTCTTTAGCCATTTTGTCCAGTGGCAATATGCCAAAACTTTTAAAAGATCTAAAATAATACCGGTTTTTAAGCCAAGTAAACATTTAGATCTAGGCTGAATTTCTTGCCCTCAACTATTACGATTTCTGAGTTCTTAGTTTCAGTAATATGAAGTTCTTTTAGATACCTCAACCTTGGACTGCAAAAAGCTCTGTTCTTGCTCCTCTCTTAGTCAATATAAACATAGACAAAGGTCAAGGAGATTCATTGTCGCAGGTGATGTTGCTCTCAAAGTCCAACATGAAGACATATCTGAAACTTAAAAATCATTTACACGATCTAGTCATATTCAATAAATAATGTATAACCTCAAAGCCCAATCTAGGAAAAATACAGATTACACTAAATATTTTTTTCAGTGGTGTTAATTTGAAATAAAATAAGCACCCAGTGCACTTGGGAATCAGTTTATATTGACTTTTCTGTTTTAAAAGGCACCCATAGAAAACATCAGCTAAAGTGAAATAAGCAGAACCAATATCATGCCCAAACTTGCTGGATAATCTTGAGAAGCAACACACAAGTCCTACGCACTACAGCTTTATCCCTGGTGTACTACACTACTGAATATTGTGCTCCCATATGGTTCGAGAGATTGGTGCCCAACTAAATAGGGCAATGAGGACTAACAGTGGTTCTCTCTCTGCAACTCCTGTACTAAGGCTTCCAGTGCTGTGCAGCACAGCTCCTCCTGAAATATGACGCAAAGATGCACTAATTAGAGATTTTGAACTCGTCTCATCTACTCCAAATCTGCCTATAAGAGATATCCCACAACATGCTAGTTTTCTCAAATCTGTAAAACCTCTGCAACTCTGACTAGCTTCCCAGTTAATTTCCAACAAATTCTTACTAAACACCAGATAGACATGAACGTGGGATATGTTCGACGGGCAGTTCAAGTTTCTGGCATCAGATCCTACAACTATTATAAGTGTAATAACGCTTCTTCCAAAGAATGGACCATGTTGAGTCAGTTTCACACTTGTGTGAGAAGCTTCCTTGTAAATTAAAAAACATCCAATCATATAAAGTATTTAAGAAAGTATTAAAAAAGTACTTAATCAATATCGCTCCATATACGACAGATGAGGTATTTGAGACAGCTAAATAATAGTATAATTGTGGATAGTAATAATGTTGTAATTTTGAAAAACATAACATTGTTATACAGTATTACAAAATTGTAGACCTTTAGAAGAACATATTCTAGTTTTTAAGGTAACATTTATATTATCATAATATCATATGACACTATTCTTTGTATACTATGCAAACTTTGAATAAAGAATATTTGAATTGAAAAAAAGCCCTGGCTGTTGGGCTATTAATAAATTGCCCTTTCTGAGGAACAGTTGAACTCAGATAGTAACCAGACTACACTCATCCACACTCATCCTACACTCATATAACCATTCATATTCGCCTTAAAATACCAACAACATTGTGTCAGCGTCTCATATATAAGAATAAGAACATGTATCTACTGGAAATATAAGTGTAATGGTAATAGGAGATAATATTTTTAACTTAGACACAAGTACCTTTTACTTGAAATTGTATTCCTGATTTTTGTTATATATTTGTTCATTTTCCTCCTTTCTTTGGTAGCTCTCTTGTGTCAGGGAGGAAAACTGTATGATACTGTAAGTGGTTGCATTGACCCACCCACCCATCTATACACTTACAGTAGCATTGACCCACCCCACCCACCCATACATATGCAGTGGAAGTGCATAAAATTACTTTAAAGTAATTGCCACACATACTTGTACAGTGGTATTGACCCACTCGGCCACCCATACAAGTACAGTGGTATTAACCCACCCACCCACACACGTACAGTAGTATTGACCCACCCGCCCACCCATACACGTACAGTGGTATTGACTCACCCACCCACCCATACATGTACAGTGGTATTGACCCACTCGGCCACCCACACACGTACAGTGGTATTGACCCACTCGGCCACCCATACAAGTACAGTGGTATTAACCCACCCACCCACACACGTACAGTAGTATTGACCCACCCGCCCACCCATACACGTACAGTGGTATTGACTCACCCACCCACACATACATGTACAGTGGTATTGACCCACCCGCCCACCCATACATGTACAGTGGTATTGACCCACCCACCCACCCATACATACAGTGGTATGGAAATCAGTATATCGTACATATGCTTCTTCAGAAAAGTTTTGTATTTCTATTTTTGACTATATAACCCCCAGTACTACATAAATAAACTGTATATGTTAAATAATGTCAAGCCATAATTGTATGTACATGGGAGTATCTATAAAGAGTAAGTCACCAAGAACTATTTATACAAGATGTATTCCAACATAGGTTGTTATAGATATTAGAGCTATGTTTACACTTACTCAATCTATGTATTAGAAACTAATTTTTCATTAATTATGCTCTTATTATTTAGAATTAGTGAAATAGCAGTTTGTATAAGTACAAAGATATATCTATGATCATATTTAACATCCGGTTTTTTATGGGAATAAAGAAAAGCAATATTCTTGTACTATCTAATGTTTGATATCACTAGTATATTAAGAAAAGATAATAATTCTTTTGGTCCAAATGAATTATTATCATTGCATTTTTTCATCATTTGTTAGTGTATTGCAAACAAATAGTTGAATATCATGTATGGTTTTGTATAGTTCAACTTTAATTTATTTTTAAAACCTCATATTACTTGCATAAAAACATGGTAATACAATATATAATTTCTAATAATTTTATTTAACATTTAGTACTAATTAATATTATGTTCTATACTAAATTTTCAGATATAGTCACTACTAATATATTTATAATGAAATTGCTACTTACACATGAATAAATAACTTTTGTTTATAAGAAGCAAACAAAATCATATCTTAATAAATAAATAGGAATATAAAATCTAAAAATATAGATGACATTTTTGGCAAATGTAAGTATAATGCAAAATGCTACCTTTGTATAAGTAGTATTCGGTTCACTTTTTTTATATATATCACTGTAAATATTTATACAGAAAGAAATATTTTCATATATACAAGTAAAATAAAGAATCTTATGAATATCCAAGTTAATGCATTTTAAAAGTCCATACAATAAAAAAAACCTTAATTATACCTGTTTGCTATAGGTTTTATTTACTTTTCATTTTTCAAGTTTGATCTATTTATAAACTAAAAATTGTATGAAAGATAAGCCGAACAAACTGTCAATTTATTAAATCAGGATTTTTTTTGGTGCCAAAGTCCTAAAGTAAGCTGCAACAAGATTACTTGGTATTTAAGTATATAAATAACCTAAATTGATTTCCAAAAATGTTTTCAGTGTTTTTTTTTTCAACTGAAATTTGAATCTCTATGAATGATTTCAGGTTCTTCAGTCCAAACAGTTTCAATTCAGTAACTCTTTAGCCACTGCAGCCGTTTCCCGTAAAGTCTTTAGTAGTGTTGATGAAGCTATCAAAGATGTACCAGATGGATCAGTCATTCTGTTTGGAGGTAAACTTTAATATTGGTTTTCAAATTTACACTTTCCAAAACTTGTAATAGTGATAAAATCTTGTAAAAATTTAAAACAAAAAACAAAATTATTAAATCAATTTGTAAAATCAGTATAGGACATACTGATATTGTGTATATAATTGTGACACAAAGCTCTGAAATTGTTTATTGGGCTGTATCCAAACTGACCACCTTCCACACCGAGGTCAGGAAAACTTCCCCTGTCGATGACAACTACTTCTTCACTTCAATTATATTTACCTTCTTTATAATAGCAAAAGTAAATATAATTAAAACATGTTCACAAAAATTCTCTAAAAAACATAAATTAGTGACTACTAGTTTAATATCAGTCATATAATAAAGAGTGCTATATTACACTAATTAATGAGTAAGAAATATTTGTCCGTAAAATTAACTTCAGTACACTAAACCAGGTAAAAACAGGATTAAATAGAAAGCTACTATATTCACTTGAAATTGGTTATATTATATCAAGGGAGATGTAGTTCCTTGAAATATACCACTTTGCCTGACCACATGGTATTTGGGGTGGGAGGGGACACCACCTTTAAATATGGAGGGACAAAATATTAAAAAATAACGTAGAAAATTAGTTAATTAACTCATTTTATGAAGAAAAGGTTATTAATAACTTTACAAAAAAATGCACTCATGCTGAATTATAGAGAATTCAATATTGAAAATGTCACCCTGAAATTTCATATATTTTGTAAGTTTTTTTTTTTATATAGCGCCAAAAGTGTTTCACTTATGTATAAACACTTAATTTAAAGCTGTAAAATTAACCTTTCAGATTCTTTTCTTGTTATTTTTTCACGATTAGCCAAAGGCTTGTTATAGCATTTTGAGGATGGCGCTTTTGTCAATAAATAAAAATAACAGTTTGTTTCAACATGAATATCTCGTAGATGTAGACTCATACAAAACAATGCTGGAAACAACATTTGAGAAGGATAAAAATATAAAAAAGTAAAACTAAAAGGGTCTTATCACACAAAGTTAAAAAAATGTACAGCTAAATATTTGTTTGCTATTTAGCCCCTTTATTGGCATTTTGTGGCTAAAAAGGTGTTGCCAATTGGAATGTGTTTTTATAAAAGAATAATACAATAGTATAAAGTCATTTTATATACCTAAACACAAGCTCAAAAATTGTTTGCCATTTTGGACTCATATGAAAAACATGGCCACACTTTAAACATTCCTTAAATTTGTGTTTTTCAAAACTACTTTCCTATTTTGAGTATGGTAATAGTAAAAAATTAGTTGATGTTTTAACAAAATTTGTAATAACTAATAAATTTTTAGAGGTTGGTTTGCCCAAAAATGTGCTTTTTAAAATATATTTTGATGTGCATATATAGAGATGTGTGTGTTAGAATTTAATTATTCATGCTGTTTTCCTAAAATTCTGATTTAACCTCTAATGTATCAAAAAGTTTTAGTTTAGTTGAAAATTAGCTGGACATTAAGTGGTCATAACTTTGTTGAGTATAAGTTACCTTTCTAATGAGACCTTACTTGTCAAAACATCTTTAACGGAAAAAAGGTTATTAGTAAACACCTTGAAAATAATTATTTTTTTAAAATCTAATTTTACATTTCTTGTATAAAATTTATCATTTTAAAGTCGTTAGATAGCAATCATATGTCATATTTTCAATTTTGGCGATTTATAGCTGTCAACTATTTTTAATAAAACATGCAATCATGATTTTCTTGAATATTCAAACCACGATTGATTTTTCGAAAGTTTCAACAACAACCACAATTTATTTGCACCTAATATCAATCCATAAATATGATCTATATGCAAATAAGTTCGATTTTTACATATTTACTTACTACGAGTCGTGTTTTAAAAGTAAGTACTGTTTTGGAATCCCACCGCTGTCGCGCTACGGTCGGCGTTCAGGGCATGCGTGCTTTTTACTACTGTCTGTTGGCAAGCTACAGCCACCGTTACAGATCCGTTTGACTGTATTTAAGGTCGCTTATGACTGTTTAAAATTCTTCCTGCGATTAAAAATGTCGCCAACCGTAAAGTACATGTTATGATAAGTTTTCGTAACGCTACAGGCATGGAAGCAGCTGATATTTTGGTTTTTCAAAATGTAAATTAAAAGATATATATATATTACTGTCTGGATTTCCCATTCTATGAAGAGGGGTTTCCAGTTTTCTTTTGAATCTGATCTACTTATTGTTCTTAATGCCTTTTTTTTATTTTTAATATGTCTTTAATTCTACTACAATTACCATAGAATAACAGTCCATATCACAATATGGATTGGAAGTAGGCGAAATAAGCGGTCCGGATATAGTTTTTTGAGATTAGATCTCTTAGGTGTCTTAAAAGGAAAATAATACATGAAAGTCTTGAAGAAAGGTTGTCTATATGGGAATTCCAAGACAATTGACTGTCGTTAAATATACCTAAAAATTTTGCTGCACCAATACAGTTTTTATTTACATGGATAGAATTTAGTTTTAATGTGAATAAAAGATTTTGTGCTTTTTCTTCATTTAGCTAAAACCCGTTAGAATGAAACCATTTTAATGCATCTGTCATTATCAAATCAACCATTTTTTGTAGCTCAATTAGATTAGTACTTACATGAAAGAAAGTGGTGTCATCCGCATAAAGTATAGTTTTAATATTCAAAGCCAATGGTAAATCATTTATATAAATTATAAAGAGTAAGGGTCCAAGGACAGAGCCTTAAGGAACGCCCCATTTTAGAAATTTTTCTTCTGACACCCTGCCATTTCTAAAAACCAACTGTCTACAATTTCTTAGGTAATATTTAAAAAAATTTAAGGATGAACCTTGGAACCCATATCTATTTAATTTTGTAATGAGAAAATCAAAATCTACATAATCACAAAAAGTGGCCTGAGCACAGGTCTTTGATTTAAATGACAGGTTAATTTGTCTGATTAAGTTGTCTAATGCATCGTTGGTAGACAACCCTATTTGAAAACCAAATAGGAAAATATTTAATAATTGGTGTTTTTCAATGTAATCAATTACTTGGTCAGATACCAGAATTTCAATAAATTTTCCTACTACGGGAATGATTGAAACTGGACGAAAACTCTGTGGTTTGTGCTTTGCTTGGGCCCCTTCTTATTATAGACTGGACAAACATGAGATATCTTTAAAAATTCAGGAAATGTTCCCTCTGTTAATAATAAATTGGTACAGTGTCATAGTGGAGAATCTAATCTATGAATTATGTTTTTAAGTAAGTTGTTAGACATTCCATAAATATCATTACTCTGAGAATTATTCATTTTTCTTATTGCAATCAATACTTGACTTTCAATATTTTTCCAACTAAATTTAAAAGCAACTCAATTTAAATTTTCATTTACATAGTCTAAGAGTTTGAGGGCTTGGGATTACCAAGTGTTTCTTTTATTTTATCAATAGAGTCAATAAAATATTGATTTAAAATATCTTATGTGATATTTAAATGAAATTTTCTATGCAGACACTATTTCTCTTAATGAGATTCCAAGCTGCTTTAACTTTATTATTGCTATTTTCAATATAACAAACATTATAATGCAGCTTAGCACCTGCATATTGATATTGTTTATATACATTTGATATTGTTGTTTTAAAATATCTTACTGATTTTTAATATCTGCATGTGAAAATTACTTTTTACAATACTAAACAAAAACAAAAGCTGTTCATTCATTGTAGATAAGAATCTGGTGTACCACTCTTGTTTATTTTTAAATTTGAAATTATTATTTTTAATTTTACTCTGTTTTTAAAGTAATTCAGGTTGTTAATTAAAATGTTTAAAATAAACTGAAATATGGTCTCTGAATCCCTTTTATCAAATTGCATTAGCAGGTTTTTCCAGTCATATGAAGAGAGATTTAGGCTTATATTATTTATATATTTTTTTGGTAAGTAGAATTTTGTGAGAATTTCGGTTTTAGAATTTGTATCCTTTACCTCCTTAGGAGTGCTAGAAGGGATAGATATTTTCACCAGTATCCCTCATGGTCTGAATAGGGAAACTGCAATATATCAACTGATGATATTGTGGCAGTTTTCCTATAGACAAAAACATTGTCTAAACATTTTTTACCCCTGGTCGGTTTGATATTGAAATAATAAAAATTATGTTGTTTAATAAGATTAAGCAGTCAATTTGAAGTCTTTGAGGCATTTAAAACATTTATCATTTAAATCTCCTCCCAGAATAATATTATAGCTAGACCATTTAGATATAAAATGTAAAAACTGCTTAAATATGACTAAAAATTCATGTGGATTTTCATAAGGAGTCCACAATGGTACAATGAAACCAACATTGTTTTTAAAACATCTATAAAAACAGCAGATGCCTCAAAAGTTAATTCCCTACAAATTCCTTACATCAGAAATTCCAGATTTAAAATTACTGTTTAAGAAAATTGAAGTCCCATCTCTGATATGTTTTGATCTACAAAAAACGCTTGTACAGTAAAAATTTTCGGGAAAAGCCAATATAATTTCAACCTCCGAAAGTCAATGCTCACATAAGCAAATAATGTAAATGCTAGAATTAAGTATAAAACTTTCTAAAATTCCAGTTTTTGTGCTATTAAGACCTTGTATATTTAGGTACAGCAAATTTAGGCTGTGTACAGACTTATTTTTAGTTGAAACACTTTTAACAGACATATTTGATATTGAGCTTAGATTATCGGAAGTGGTACTGTTAACAACTTTACTAAATACATGACTCCTTATCAGGTGGTGACGTAGTAGGACACAGTGGCAGTGAGGGGGGAGGGGGTTGTCTGTAGTTACCATTACTGATGTTCCCCTAGCAGACTGGCTGTTGATAAGGTTTGATAGAGGTTGAAGGTTCATCGAACAGTTTCAGTGAAGGAGATTGTTGACAATTGAGCTACCTGTGAGTTGTCGTGTTGGTGGTTTCTTCTTCCTCAACTGTTGTGGTACTAATGTTGAATTTAAATTTATTGTGAGCAGCGTGAGTTGATGGGACTTCAGGTGAATGAAAACCAAGAAATGGGGTGGATATGTTTGATAGGGAGATGTCTAGTGTGGTTTCCAAATTTTGAGTCGTATTTTTTAGTTTCCAGGTAAATTGTCTCCTTAATTTTGGATTTGAACTCCTGATAACTGAGCCCTCCTCTTAAAACTCTGTGTGCAGTCTGGTTGTAGGTAGCAATATTGACTTGAGCCCCTGTAGTTCTATGAAATGCCAAATCTTCTTAGCAAAGTATTGAAGAGGTACTTCGTCTCTCATGCATCCCATTGTAGAGCAAAAAGTAGTCTTTAGTTTCCTTTTTTAGAAGTCCAATATAAGATCTTCATAGGCTTTGTCATTGTTTCTTTTATTTGGTTTTCCATAATAGTATTTTTTCGTGATAAGACTATACAGTTTTGCTTTATGTTCAGTCAGGCAGTTTGAAAACAGAGTTTTCCAAACTCTTTGCTGAATTTCACTGCAATTCCTGCAGCCATTTGTCTAGGATGGCCAAAATCCTCTGATATATTATAGGCAAAAGCCACTGTACCATCCTTTCCAAACCTTTTAAAAATCTGGACAACATCTTGGTCAAGCACGTTGATATGTGTTTAAAGTGTAGGAGATTGGTCTAGGTCAGTTGATTTAAAAATGATATCAAGAACACATCTTGATACGTAATTTTTTCCTTTTTGTTTTTTCCTGTTCACAATTCTGATTTGAATCACAAGTATAAGATTGAAATTTTATTTTCAAATAGGGGGATAACGGTAATGTAAATGGATGGAGATGATATATAGTTTGTTTGGGATTTTAAATTATATTAAAAATATAACGTTTTGTAACCATTTTATTTTATTAAATATACAATCTTAACAATTTCTTAAAACATATTAGAGAAATGGTGTTACATTTATATCACTGTCTTTATACAATGTTTCCTTTTAATTTATAAACAAGTTTTGATCCAATTTTCTTTATATGTGGGCTAGACAATATAAAGAATCTCTGTCAACCTTATTCCCACCAATGATGAATTGGTTCAGGGAGTTACCAAATGGTTTTAAAAATGTCACTTGCACATCAATAAATTGAAAAGCCTCAGACTGACAAATAGCAATATATTTCTTCTTATTCTTTTTGCTAGTAAGACTAAGTAAACAAACACACCTGGTTTCAATATTTTTGCATCAATTGGCACTTTCATCTATAACTTCTTCAGGATCTGAGTCAGTCTATACATCATCAACAATAAGTCGACCCTCAACGGTTTCTTCACCAGAGTTTTATTTTTCTGCCAGTGATTTTGCTGTCTTTCGAATTAATATCGACTAGTCATCAATGCTGCCAAAAAAATGAAGTGCCTGAATTCCTACATGGGACTCAGTTTTAACCTCAAACTGTTCAACATTTCTTCATTTCCTGAGACATCAGTCTTAGGAACATAAAGACATTTTATGCCTTTACACTGTGGTTATACACAATTGTAGAAGGACTCTGCAGAATCAACTTAGAACCTTCTTAAGTGAACTGCATCCCAAACCACTCTTTTGATGGTCCCCCTACACCATTATTTTCTTTTAGATTGTTTCTGCTCTTTGTAGCAAACAAAACATAGATGCTGCGTAAGTTTGTTTGAAACCTTACAATTTCGCCAAAAATCGCCTGGCATTTTTCACATTGGATATGTGAAATTGACCTAGCACCAAAAGGGTTAACAGCTGATTTAAAATTTGGTTATAACCTAGAGACAAAAATAACTTTATACATAAAATCAATAAAAACACAAAAAATATATATATATGATGTGAAATTATAGCGTTTCATTTTTTCGAATTTCCTATTTATATTATTATGCAATAAACATTTTTTTTTCTTATTTTGGTTCACTTTAAATTGAATGGCTGTAATCCGAAAAAATAAGATTGCTTCTTTGATTTTTCTTATTTTGAGACCTTCTATATATATATATATATTAATAAATAACTTAATACAACATTCTATCTTAACTTTAAATACTTTCCAATAAGTGTAATTCGTACTATACTAACATTGGCAAAAATTTGTTTTTTTCTTTACTTTTAAAAATTAATAACTTTGCTCTGAGTCAAATATCAAAGTTCAATTCCTACACTAATTTAGTATCATATATATCCTGTGAAAAATTAGATTTTTACATCATGTCCCACCAGAGATATAGAGCTTTAAACTTGGAAAAATTTGAAAATTTTCAAAATTTAAAAATTCTTAAAAAATTAAGGATACGTGTTATAAGGCTTAAAAAAATTTTATGTTAATAAGCTATGCCATCTAACTGAACAAAATGTTTGAATTATGATAAATCACCCCTTCTTTGTTTTTTAAGCTCCCAAAAAGAGAGATTTCACAATTTTTAACACCAAACTTTGGATTTTGGAAATAAATCCTTGTATTTAGAGCTATAAAGATAATCAAAAATATTGTAGAAGAGATCTTTCTGAAAAGAATGGTGTTGGTTTGAAAGCTATAGCATAATCCAATCTAGAGATTATCAATTTAACGCTAATGTCTGCAAAGCCAAAATCGCCGGATTCTCGTGAACAAAAATGGTTACCACGCATAAACAGTAAAAGATAAAATTCTTAAAAAATCATTTTTGAACTTCTTATGAGTATGGCAAAAACATATAAAAAATGAAAATATTTTTAAATGGTCAAGCAACCATCATTGGATCACTTCATATGGATTGACCCTTTAATTATATTTTATTAATCATACAAAAATTACCTATGATAAGTTATATCACATAGAATGTTTGGAAAAATAGTTAAAAACTATAGCTTAACTAAGTAGAAATATTTTTAAAATATAGCTAAAAAGAAATAAGATATGTACTTGATTTAAATTTAAAAAATCAACATTTAATCAAAACTATAACTTAATGTTTGGTTGAACTTGAGAGTTACATGAAGCTTTTAAAATTTGTTAAATGTTTAATTGTTATGGCACTTGTTAATTTTTAAATAAACAAAACGTAATCATGACGGAATAAGATAAAAGAGTCCAATGTCATGCCCTATACAACTGATGTTTTTATTTGAATCAAAAGAAATTGATAATGTACTAGGCCAAATGAATTTTGACACTAATAATACCTGGTTTTTTTCAATTGTTTATTCTATTGTACACTTATTTGAAGGGTATCTATCAGGTTTATCCAGTGTGATATGAAATTTATTTACTCCAAAAAATAATATTAAGTTCATATATGCATCAAGTTAGTGTGAATTAAGTACATTCTTTTCTAACTTTTGAAAATGTATTACTTAACACGTTCAGTGTGGATAACGCCGATGGGCTATGTGGTATTGCCACACTATATGCGGCTGACACACATGGGCGTTACGTCTTTGGCTGGCATACTATACTACACAACATTTTTATGCTAACGATGCCTATGGATGTTATTGATTATTTTTAATAATTAAGGCCTATCATTACAAGTATAGATAATTTATATTCTTATTTTAACTATGCTTAGTTAAATTAGTAAAATAATAGAATTTTTTTAACACAGCCCATAGGTATATAACTTTTTGTTAGCAGTGAACGTGTTAAAGCAAATACTGTGGGTCTTATTTTGTTTTCATAAAATTAAGAGTTTCACTTGTTGATACCTCTGTATTACTTTTTAATATTTTAGGAAAGAACTACATAGGGAAGCTTAAATTCAAAGGCTGTATAAACATACAATGGATAAACATTAACATTTTAAGAATTTTTATTTTAAATAAATTTCAAAACCTTGAGATCTTAACCAGTTGTTTGAAAAAGTATGTAAATATGTTTTTTTTAATATGACTCACCAAAGTACTGAGGGGCTGACTGATATTACATTACGATCTTTATTTTACATTTTATTGTTGATTTGCTTGGCTTCTAGGTTGCAATGTCTAACGATAGCATTATTTTTTTTATTTTTTTCATTTGCCTCTAAGAAAACTTCACTTGCCAGTTCACATGGGCCTGCAGGCCTGTGTGTGAACTTAATTCACCGAGTAAAGTACTGACCGTTAGCTCAGTGGGGATTTGAACCTTGGACCTCACCCTTTGTTTGTCTGAAGCCTGTCTGGCCACTGAGCCACTTTGCCAGCAATTTCTTATCTACAGTTGTGTTGGTCGGCTTAGCACCAGTTATTCTATTAATGACCCTAGAATTTGTTTGTCAAGTTTCTATTTTAATCTTCAGTTTTACTTGTAAAAATCTAAGCTGTTAAAAATACTAATGGCCTGGTGAAGGAAAATTATACAAATGTAGAGATAAAAACTAAAAGAGATAACAGGAGTGACAAATAGTTCATCAATATTTGCTCTACTGTTGTTCTACAAATATTGATATATGTATGCAACAATAGTCAATATTTGTCAATTTCATCTTGCTAATGATGAAAGAAAAAAAGGAAAGAAAGAAATAGTTTCATAAGTGTTAAAATATGGTTTGGAACATTCACTATTTTGTTGTTCGTACAGATTAAGTTTTTCGAACATTTGTAAACAAGTTTATGCAATACTAAAAAAAATCATAAAAATTGTTTTATTTAGGATGTATTCATAAAAAGTAAAATATATAAGTTACATAAGTATTCATATACTTGCAAATGTATTTAAACTATACCAGTTTAGATTTAATTAGTAATTAACCTTAAAATTACAAAAAGAACAGAATTTTAAGACATGATTAGATATAAATCTTTTTAAAATATTGCCTTGTTGAAGAAATATAGGCCTTTAAAGATTTTTACGATATTTGGTTTTATCAAAATTATTTTTGTAGAGTTAGAAAAAAACTTGATATGAGGAAGCGATCCTGATAAATGATCACTAATTTGCTAACAACATTTAAAGCCAATATATTAAGAGGGATACTAGATTATTTTACTTAGTAGAAGGAAGCGCTGATTTTTAATTGCTAAAAAAAACAAAAAAAAACGAGCATCATTCAGTAAAGTAATCATTTTTTTAATAAGAAAGTATCAGATGAACTAACTAAAATCTTGATTTTCATTGTGTTATTTAATTAACTTCTTTTACTTCTTATAGCAGACATAATGTATTAATATTCACAGCCTCCTCAAAATAGAACACTAATGTAAGTAATATGTTCTTCTCTGTTAAATGATCCTGCTTTGAACTGTAGGATTTGGTCTTTGTGGGATTCCGGAGAACCTCATTGCTGGCTTGGCTAGGAGAAAAGTGCAACAGTTAACGGTAGTGAGCAACAATGCCGGTGTCACAGACTGGGGCCTAGGACTCCTGCTTAGCGAGAAACTGGTGAAGCGAGCAATCGCATCGTACGTAGGTGAGAATTTGGAGTTTGAACGGCAGTACCTAAGTGGTGAATTGGAAGTGGAACTCTGTCCTCAGGTAAATGCCCATTCAATGAAAGTTGTTTGTGAAACAAGGCACTGATATTCTTCAAATGTTAAACAAATTAATGTTTTAATGAGATAAACTTGTATACAGTATGATGATAGGAAATATCAGTAATAGGAACTCGACTTCAGGCTTAGCACACGACTGTTTACTAACGATAGGTTAAACCAATTAAAGTCAAATTAAATTAGAACAAGTCTGTTGAAACAGCTAATAGATAGATTATGCAGTAAAAATATTAAACCTTTACACTCAAGAGGGCTCTTTAAGAAATGTCCTCTGGGTTTGTATGGCCACTGTGAGTGACCACAGCCATTTCTGTGACAGCTTGTAATTTTTGTTGTTTTAAATGTCCTCCCAGATCGCAGGACACTGTGAGTGGCCAGCGTGAAAATCGGTGAACACTTGCATGGCCACTGTCAGCAGCCATGATTCAGGTCTGCGTTTAGTATATCTTTTTCAATATTATTCCTCTTTAAGGTAGAGTAACCCGTTGAGAAACTTTGAAACTAAGCGTCAGTCAGTTTCCCACTATTTTAGCTAGCTGTTATGTTCTACAGATCTAACCTATCTGCCTCAGTGCTCGCAAGCCACTACGTAGTGTTTGTGTTTCTAAGTGATCAGTTGTTAAAGTAATAAAATAGCCATACATAGAGCAAAAGAAGTAACGATAGAGAGAATGTATGTGTCTTGCTAGCACTGCTTGGTATCAACTAACAAACATTTTAACTGGTAACATCTTCTGTAAGTAATGAAACATATAGTAGAGTATTTATAACTTGTGGTTGTATGAACACAATTGTAATAATTTTGTTCTAACCAATAAAAGATATTTGTTGAAACTAATAAACAATGATAAAACAATGTAATGTTCAAAAAATGGCCCAGCAGTTCACACTATACATTTTTCTTAATGTAACTGTAAAATATTTGCTAATTAAATTTTTATTCAATACTTTTTCAGTGTAATAAGTGCAAAACTGCATGGAGAGTGATAAAAGCTACTAACTTGTGCTGTGATAATAAGACATACTGTCAAATATCTGCTGACTCTTAATAACTTTTTTATTAACTCATTACAAAAAATTAATGCTCCCTCAGAAGAATTGATTAAAAATGTTAACCCACTTGCTCCTGATGTCCATTTTACATGGAATCTCATTACTCCCCATGATGTTCCTAAGACAACTAAACAGTTAAAATCATCTGACAGCAATGATGTATGTTTTATGTCAAATAATTTACGTAAAAGCTTAATTAATAGTACTTATGAGCCATTATCTGTCTGCTTTAATCTTTGCTTATCTGAAGGGATTTTTCATGGCGAGTTTAAAATTTGTAGAATCTGTCCCATCTTTAAAAAAGGCTCGAAAGACAAGCCTGAAAGTTACCGACCAATCTCAGTCATATCTACAATTTCCAAATTGTTTGTATTTGACCAGCTAATTACTTTTTTTTTAACAAAATAACTTATTGGGTCTCTTTCATTTTGGGTTTAGAAAAGGCAAGTCTACAACCAAAGCAATTGATAAGCTGGTCCATAATGTAATCACAGCTTTTGAGAACAAAGAGTTTGCTCAGGCCATCTTTTGTGACCTGAGCAAGGCTTTCGATTGTGTAAATCATATGGATCTTTTAGCAAAGGTTGAGTATTACAGAATCCAGGGTGTAAAATTAAAATTTTTCAAGTCATATCTTATCAGTTGCAAGCAAAAAATATTGGTGGTTGAACATGGTGTCCCACAGGATCAGTTTTAGGACCTTTGCTATTTTTGATATGCATTAATGATCTTCCAACCTATATGCAAAGCAAAACATACCTATATGCAGATGACACAACCTTTTTCTATACAAATTCAAATATTGAAGAACTTAAGAACTCAGCCTGTAGTGCTCTAGTCAGAGCTTCAGATTGGTTTAAAACTAACGGGTTTCTCTTAAATGAGGACATGACACAAAACATGATTTTCTCTCTTAAAAAAGCTGGTCACAATATTTTGTCAGATAACTATACCGTTAAAGTAAAATTTTTATGTGTCCATGTAGACAAAAATTTAACATGTGGTCCCCAGATTGATTTCGTTACCTCAAAATTATCTAGAGTTATTTTTCCGATTAAAAGACCTAACTGTTGTATTACAAAAAACTACGTTAGATGTGCTTATTATTCATATTTTCAATCTATATTTAGATATGGTTAATTTTGTATGGTAATTGCAGCAGTATTAATGAAATTTTAATTCTCCAAAAAAAGGTTGTATGAATCATGTCTGGAGCAGGTTACATGGACCACTGTAAACCTATATTTATAGACTTGAAAATACAAACAATTATTAATATATACATATTCCATTTAGTTCTGTAAACAATCCTAATCTTATTAAAACTGTAACACACAATTACAAAACTAGGAGTAGGACAAATGGACATCTGTGATTAAGCAAGTCAGTCAATAGTCATAACATTACATCACTCAAAGTCTATAATAAGATAAGTCATCTAGTTCAAAATTACCTGAAAAATATTTTTTGTCAAAATCTTAACAGTTGGCTTCTTAAAAACCCTGTATATTGATGAATTTATTTTTTGACATCTTTAATCTCTAAATGTTTTTAGAATAGTGAATCCTTTTTAATGATTTGCAATTATTTTTCATTTAACATAGACTTAGCTATTAAGCAGCAACCTATGACGTTGGCAATGAATGTAATATTTATATGACAATAAGAGGCTATTTATTTATTTAGATTTTGGCTTCTTTTGGTCTAAGGAAAAATATCCCAAGGTTTGTAACGAGAGTTTTGAAACATCCTGTATATTAAGTTGAAACTCATTTGTAGTCTCTTGATTCATGATTTTATTTTTGATTGGCATCTTTAAATAAGTGTTTACTTATATGCTATATCCTTTAGTAGTTTCTCTACTAGATACTTTAATAGTTTGTTTAAGTAGAAACAGACCACAATAATACTGCCTAATTTGTATAGTACTTTAGTTATTATAATTACTATTGGTACAGGAAGTTATACATTTGATAGCAAAGAAACCCTCAATACACAATTAACACAGCTGTGTTTGAAATCATCACCGATAGCATTGTTATTAAAGAGTTGGACAACAAAATTAACCATTTGGATCACAAGAGTATCAAAGCTAAAATTTGAATACAATGCACAGTTAACACTTGTAAGCAGGAAATTACTTAATCAGTGCTATCTTGTGTGCTTATGTGATTCAAAGTTGAAACATACAAATTTTAGTTTTAAAGACCTGTGTTCAATTTCATATTGGGCTGAATCAGTGTACACATAAAAAACATTAAATAACTAAACATATGTAAATTTTTCTTATGAATACTTTTTTTACCATTATTAAAGTTTAACCCTTTGCACGCTACATAAGAAATTTGCTATTTCTTTTAAACGTGTCATAAATTTAAAAAAAATATTTTAAAAATGTTTAAAGTTCTATTTAGAATTTTGTTATAAGGCCAACAACTGTTAAGAAAACGCAATCCAAACTGGTATTTTTAAATCAATATTTAATATACAGCAATTTGTAAAATTCCCATTGTTGAACAATTTTTCTGTTTATTTACTCATAAATTTATAAAAAAATTAAATTAGATTAAGCTAAAATATATATGTAATCATAATAATTATTTACAAGTTTACTAATATAGATGACATACAAGCACTTACAAGTATCCCTAGAATGTTTTTTTTTTGTGTGAAATAACTCAAAACACTCATCTGGGTGGTCCGAGAAATCCCGTAATACGCGCGGCGCAGCAGCACACAATGGCCGCTCGGTTGCCATGGCGACGGTGCGTGAAGGTCACGATGACAAAAAACGTTGTCATCCTTTCTGTTGTCTTCAAAATTACCTCAATAACCATTTACGTACACGTTAGTATAGTTTTATCACTTAAATTTAAATATTTATCTCAAAATATTCAAATGCGAGAAATACCGTAATACGCGTTTTACGTAAATATAACGTTGCGAGAAATCCCGTAATACGCGTGGAAAGGGTTAAGATTGTGTTAGTATAATCAATATTCATAAGCAATGACTGCAACATTCTTATTAGCAAACACAGTTTTGCTATTATGATTAAATTTGTATGTGACTAATTGGTGCTATAGTTGATCTGTCCACAAAAAAATCATTTAAAGCGTGAAAATGAAGAACTAAAAGTTCCGAAAATTTATTTTCAACTAAATTATTGATAAACAGCTAAATGGTAACTTAGTTCAGCCTTTTGTTCTAATTAGATATTCTACATATTGGAAGACCGTTGGTATTTGATAAATTATTTTTTTAGGTGGATCTGTTATTGTTTTTCATTATTTTACCTCATGTCTTAGCTATGTGACAACTTTCAAACTCTTCCTTAGGGGCCATCCCTAAATTACATAAAGTTGAAATTGGTCTTTTTAGACCCCTCTCTCCCCCCATATAATGGACTTGTAACAGTAATACCTACTAACCCCATAAACAATTACATAACGCTATCCTAAACCCCCTCCAATTTTTGTCATTCATTTTAATGCATATTAAGATTTATATGAGTCATTGTTTTGATTTAGTTTCAAACTAAATTTTATTAACTTTAAAATCTTGTAATTTTAGGAAAAACAATCAAATTTTGTGAATGAATTCAAACAAATCGTGGAGGTATAATAGTTACGTAAAGCTACATGTAACTTGTAACAGTGTATAACGCTGCTGAAATTCCCCCTCCCTAAAGGCATTATGTAATTTAGGGACGCCCCGTAACACCTTTACAACTCTTGATGGGAGTTCTGCTCACTCTTGTTAAACGTACCACTCTTGATGATATAATATATATCTCCACAGGTATGACATGTTTAGTGTCCTACAGGGAACAATAGCGGAGCGAATAAGAGCTGGTGGAGCCGGTATCCCAGCCTTCTACACCCCTACTGCATATGGCACCATCATACAGGAAGGAGGTGTGCCGGTCAAGTATTCGAGCACAGGGAAGGTGGAACTCGCTTCTCAACCAAAGCCCACACAAAACTTTAATGGCAGAGATTATGTTCTGGAGCAAGCCATTTTGGGAGACTATGCTTTTATTAAGGCATGGAAAGCTGACACGGAGGGAAACCTAATTTTTAGGTATAACACAATTTTAAGCTTAGATAAAGAAAATATTCTCAATAAACTGCAGTAAAATACAACAAAAATTATAAGAACATGCCCCTAATTTTGTTAAAAAAAACCTGCATCAATCAGAACTTAATAAAATCTTGGCTTTTTAAAGTACTGAATAAATTTTCATATAATCATATTTTGTAAGATGATATTTGTGTGTATGCACAGTTAGTAAATTGTTGTTGTACCAAGCTGAAACTCCATGCAGTCTTTCTTCATAAAATAAGAAACGTGTGACAATCCTCTCTCACTATCTCAAACGTTCTAAATTTAAATACAACATTGACCAATAGTTATTATTAAACACGGATTCTCTAGTTGATAAATACGCTCATTAAAAAAAAATGATTCGTTTTAATACTGTTTAACATGTTAATTTTAGTAACTGTACTGTCATGCAGATTATTAAGAGTCTTTTGTTTCCTGATTTTGACAATTATTCAGTAGCTCAGAAGGGAAGCAAGGAACGGATTAATTGCGTAGTTATAAAGATAGTTTGATGTTAAATTGCCTTTGTCTATCTCAAGTTTGCTTGAGATTTTCTTTGTTTAGAGTGCTCTTAGTTAATTGTTATATTCTTTAAGATAGGCAAGATTTTGACAAGTAACCAAGTAATGACAAGTTTGCTTTCCATCAATAATTGCTTCATTTTCTCGGACAAAACATCTTCTTAACAAAAATATAAAAACTAAAAAATAAAAGTCATAGATTCCACCCAAAATGGTCCCAGAGATATAAGTCTTCTCTCTTATCAGTATTATCGATAGCTTATATGTATATATGTGATACTTGTATGGAAAATAGAATTGTTTAGAGTGCTCTTAGTTAATTGTTATATTCTTTAAGATAGGCAAGATTTTGACAAGTAACCAAGTAATAACAAGTTTGCTTTCCATCAATAATTGCTTCATTTTCTCGGACAAAACATCTTCTTAACAAAAATATAAAAACTAAAAAATAAAAGTCATAGATTCCACCCAAAATGGTCCCAGAGATATAAGTCTTCTCTCTTATCAGTATTATCGATAGCTTATATGTATATATGCGATACTTGTATGGAAAATAGAATTGTTTAGAGTGCTCTTAGTTAATTGTTATATTCTTCACTCCAGATAGGCAAGATTTTGACAAGTAACCATGTATTAAAGAGCTTTCATTTTATAGGTCAGTCGAAAATACTGTTGAGATAACTAGGTGGTGGCTAAGTCCAGGGACTGAAACCTCAACTGGGTTGAGGGTCAGTACTAGTTGAATAACGTTTAAGTATAGGTATATGGGTAAAAATCGTGTTATTTGCAATGATTTGAATTTACAGGCAAACTCTCAAATTTGAACACAACCAGGGTTGTTAAGTCCATCAGCCAACCTCATGTAATTTAGAATCTTCAAAAAAGATAAAAATGTAATTCTGTAAACAATATATTAACTATTGTATAAAAGCTTTTTTTGGTCATAATACTCAAATTATTTATTTTGATTATTAATATTATTAAAAATTGGCTTTTGATAGTTCAATTTATAATATTGTTGTATCCGGTATAATATTGTTGATACCAGTGTACGGGTGTGGGTGGGCGGGTGGTTCGATACCAGTGTACGTGTGTGGGCGGGCGGGTGGGTCGATACCAGTGTACGTGTGTGGGCGGGCGGGTGGGTCGATACCAGTGTACGTGTGTGGGTGGGCGGGTGGGTTGATACCAGTGTACATGTGTTAACAATTATTGTTATTCACACGTTTCAATAGTAAATATCGTAACCCACCCACCCACCCATACACGCACTGTGGTATTGACGTGGGGGGGAAGGGCTTCCATGGGTAGCCTTCAATTTTCCTTTGTTCCTGTGGACGCACCAAACGATTATATTGACCCACACACCCGACCATACACACGTACTATTACATTGTAATAGTACGAGGGGTATCCAAAAAGTAAGTTTCCCTGTTCTGTAAAAAGACGCGTGCATAACACAGCGTGCAGCTGTGGGCGGGGATATTTAGCGCGGTTCGGTTGGCAACAGGTGCGCCGGTCACTGGCGCATTGTCACGCTGCTCAGTCAGGTGCTGCCCAAACATTATGGAGACTCCACTGCGTTCTGCCGCCAGTTGCGAAGTCCGTAGTGTTATTCGTTTCTTGACCGCCAAAAACGTAACTGCCGTTGAAATTCATCGTCAGTTGTGTCAAGTGTATGGTGAACATGTTATGTCCGTTCAGATGGTCCGTCGTTGGCGTGCAATGTTTTTGGAAGGAAGAGAAAATGTTCATGACGATGAGCGTAATGGCCGACCGGCCAGTTCTCGGCAACCAGACGTCATTAATGCTGTACGAGCAGTTATTGACAATGATAAGCGAGTGACTCTCGATGAAATTATGGGTAAACTGCCGTCAAGTTTTGAAGTTAGCCGGTCATCTGTGCACAATATCATGACAGAAGATCTTCAGCTTGCAAAAGTGTGTGCAAGATGGGTGCCTCGCTTATTGAGCGATGCCCATAAACAACAACGAATGGCTGCTGCCCAGTCTTTCTTGCGATTGTTTGACGATGAAGATGAAAACCTTTTCAGTAGAATAGTCACTGGTGATGAAACATGGATTCACCACTCAACTCCAGAAACCAAACGCCAGAGTATGGTGTGGCAAAAAAAAGGAGAGGCAGCTCCTCAAAAAGCCAAAGTTTTTGAGTCAGCAGGAAAGGTAATGGCTACAGTTTTTTGGGACTGCCGTGGAGTGTTATTGATTGACTCTCTTCCTCGTGGCGAAACCATAAATGCAGAAAGGTATTGTGAAGTTCTCACCAGACTTCGGCGGGCAATACAGAATAAACGGCGCGGACTTTTGTCACGCACGGTTCTGCTTATTCACGATAACGCCCGACCACACGCTGCTCGTGCAACAATGGAACTTTTGAGGAAATTTAAGTGGGATGTTTTTGGTCATCCTCCATACTCACCAGATCTTGCGCCTAGCGATTTTCATCTGTTTCCGGAGCTCAAAAGACACCTTGGCGGTCGGCGATTTGCCAACAGCGATGACCTTCAAAATGAAGTGGATACTTGGCTTAAAAATTTGGCGGGTGAATTTTGTGATGCTGGAATAAAAAAACTACTTCCTAGATACCAAGAGTGTTTAGAAAGGGATGGTAACTATGTAGAAAAATAAGGTATGATGTAAAAAGTTGAATAAATGTGTTTCAGTTATTTTTTGAGTCTTTTTAACTTTTTCATAATTAATGGAAACTTACTTTTTGGATACCCCTCGTATAAAAGTCCTTAGGCTAAATTGGGATTTAACCAATCTTAGCCTAAGGACACTAGCTCTCCCATCCACCCTAGTAACACAAGCCCTACCACCAACCCAAAAGGCACGGAAAAGCTCTCACATCGACACAAAGGAACGTGACTAGTCGAGACCTACTATCCACCTAAGGGACTTGACTTGATGAGCCCTCCCACTAACCCAAGGGACATGGACAAGTCCTTCCACCAAAACAAGTACACAAATCAACAAACCTTCCTATTCACCCAAGGGACATGACTTGACCCAAGGGGTAAAGACTTGAAAATCCCTCCTATTCCACAAGGGACATGACTAGAGAAGCCCTCCCATCCACCCTCTATCAGTAAAACTTTCAGGAAAAATAAGGCCCACTAACACAAATAAAAATTTTACTAGGTATGTGTTGACACCAATATCAATTCACAATACCATCGGTTATTGAGGCAGGTATCAGTATCAATAATTGGAGATAAGAAGTTGATTCCTATACCTTTTTAATATCAAAATTAATTTTATAAACAGTTGTTGAAATTATATCTATAACAATGATATGAATTTATTTTATTTATTTATTCGTAAGACACCGATAATTAAGATATGAGAAAATATGGATTTCGATTGAATGTGACAAGTGTAGATGGGCGAATGTAGTCATTGTTATAAACTAAGGCTAAATTTTCCCCAGATAGTGTTATAAATTAACAGCCCAATGACAAATGATCAGCCGGTGGTTATTACCTGATCCCTCTGAAATTTGTTATGACACTGATTGGAATCAATCTGTAAACCTTTAGCTTATGAAGCTGGGATTTAACCAATTACATTACCAACCAATGAGCATGGTAAATTTTTTTCGCCTTTATTGCAAATAAAGGGGAAATTATAATCAAAACAGCAACCGTCTTCTGAATAGCATGGAATGTTACTGATAGTGTGAAGTGCAATTTTATTGATTGTAGAGAGTGGCAGTCCAGCAGGGGCTATTTAATATAAATCTGTTGCCCGCAGGAAAGCAGCAAGAAACTTTAACCCTGCTATGGCTAAAGCTGCTAAAGTAGCAATTGTTGAAGTTGAAGAACTTGTTGCACTAGGAGAACTTGACCCCGATGCCATTCATCTGCCAGGAATATTCATTGATAGGATTGTGGTTGGAGAAAAATATGAAAAAAGAGTTGAGGTAATCTTAAAAGAAGTTAATATTAGAAAATTCTTACATATTGAAGTTATTTCTTTTCCTATATCTGAAAAAGATAAAATATATATACTTAATATAAACTCAAATATTTAAGTATAATAATAATAATACTTTATTGACATCAGTTGATGTGTAAAATTATATAGAATATATATGTAGAAGTTGGCAGAGTTGTATAATTTTATATTCATGAAGATGAAGTTCTTTTCTGATTTGTGATACTTATATTGTTGTTTTCCGATTTATTATTCCTGGTATCATGTGAATGCACATCGGAGTTTTTTGAATGGTGTTGAATATTTTTGTATTATAAACTTATTAAGAATGTACTTGCAGTTTAAGAAGAATGCCAGTTTAATAATCTTTTTGTAAATTCCTCCACAGTGAATGATTAAAACTTAGATAAAAAGATAAATTACTGATTTGATATGATGCCACTTCAAAGCGTAGACTAATCATTGCTGAAGTATCATTTAGATATGTTGCACATTCCGTTCTTATAGCTATATACAGCTCAGAGAGTTTAAAAAGTTCAAGGCATGTGTGTAAAAAGGCCACCCTGTTGTTATTCTTGTATATGGGTTTGGTACATGTTCACTATGTGCCACACACCTTATAATGGAAACACTTAATATAACTGAATGACTAATAATGGTATGAAAGGACCAACTTGGGGATAGTAAACTTTAGTTCTAAGTACTGAGGATAGTGAAGGCTAGATTTTGAATCAACAATTTATATTTATATAAAAATAATAATAATAATTTTTATTTTCCAATAACAATATATTACAATAAATTCAGTAGCATAATATCTAGAAATTAAATGTGATGTAAAACATAAATATAACATGTCTACAACTACATATGTAACTTAAAAAGTATCATGCTCAGGCTGACCTGTCTTTTGCTATATTACTAAAGATTAGATAGTTAACCTCTTCACTGCTGTAAACGCGTTAACGCGTTTTCGGTAGTTGGGCCGTCACCGCTACTCACGCGTAAACGCGTTTAGTGTTTTCCCGCCAGCCAGCGCATTCTCTCGGTTCGGTATTCAATCAATTGACGTTTAGTGCTATCTAGCGGTTATTTCTGCAACGTTTTGTTTCCGTTGCTATGACAACAACATTAGTAAGTGCTGCTTAGGTGACTCAGTAGTCAGTACGAGAGAACCGCTGTTTGAGTGAGAACGCTACGCCTAGTTCACGCCATTTTGCTACGTCGTTGTTTATGTTATTTATTTGTTTTCCTTTCTGTTGTTTATATTTCTGTTATTATTTGAAGAGTTTATATTTGTTATTTATTGGTTAGTACTGTATATATGTTATTTAGTGATTAGTACAATGTCTAAGGACAGTAATGAAGAACAAATTCGTCAATTCTTAGATCTACCAAGTTCCGAATTAGGCTATAACCTAGACTCGGAAGATGACGATGTAGACGATCCAGTTTATCAGCCAAGCTCTTCTGATGAAAGTGATGATCATTTTGGTATAAATATCAGTGACTGTGACTTAGTGATTGATAACAGTGATTTAGTAATAATTGATAATAGTAGTGATACAGTGACAAATGACAACGAAGACATAATTGATGAACCAGGTCCAAGTAGCAGGCCTACAACAAACCAAAGCAAGCCATCTTCACGAAAGAGGAAATCCTGTCTCACAAATACTTCACATGGTAAAAAAAAATCAAATACGAAGTACCCACACATCTGGAATTCAGGTCAGTTCAAACCAATTATCCATAAGTTTGACTACACAACATCCGGTGTAAATAACGCATTGACTGAAACATGCACGGAATTGGATTGTTTTGAACAACTATTTCCTGATAAATTGGTAGAATTAATTGTCCGTGAAACAAATAAACAGTTTGATTACATAGTGTCAACTAAGATTCCTTCTGAGAAATCACGAATAAATAAGTGGAAACCTTTGACAAAGAATGAACTTTTCGTGTTTTTGGGAACAACCTTGCTTATGGTACATAATAAAAAAATTAATTTAGAGCTCTACTGGTCCAATGATCCCCTTCATAAGAACAGTGTATCAGAAATGATTGGACGAGATCGGTATCTCAACATTATGAGTTTGCTTCATTTTTCTGATAACAGTGTCCCTGCTCAACACGGAAAACTTACAAAAATAAAGGAAGTTGTTGATATGTTTCGTGAATCGTTCCGAAACAACTTCATACCATTTAGAAACATTTGTATTGATGAGAGCCTCCTTCTCTTCAAAGGGCATCTTGGATTCAAACAGTTTATACCATCTAAACGCAGTAGATTTGGTATAAAAATGTTTCTATTATGTGACTGTGAGACAGGCTATGTGCTAGATGTGATTGTTTACACGGGAAAGGAAACAGAGATTGACAACACACACGATTTAGGCATTTCAGGGGCTGTAGTTACAACACTACTAAACCAATATCTTGACAAGGGACACTGTATCTTTTTAGATAATTGGTATACCAGCCCAGATCTGTTTGCTTTTCTCCACAGTAAAAAAACTAATGCTTGTGGAACGGCTAAAACCTCAAGATTAGGGATGCCAAAGTTTGAAAACAAACTGAAAAAAGGTGAAGTTGAGTGTTTCAACGATGGAACAATTTTGGCAACAAAATGGACGGATAAAAGGGACGTTCATATGTTATCCACAGAGCATTGCCATAAAATGGAAAACTCTGGTAAAACTGACCCTCGCACTAAGGCCGCAATCATAAAGCCATCATGCATTTTGGATTATAATTCAAACATGGGGGCAGTTGACCGCTCTGACATGATGATTGTTCATTTGGAGTGTGTTAGAAGAACTACAAGATGGTACAAAAAACTATTTTTTCACTTCTTTGACCTAACCATTTTGAACTCTCATGCACTATTTTTATGCAAAACAGGACAAAATCCACCACTTCAAAAGTTTCATTTAGCTCTAACACAAGCAATCCTCGAAAAATATATGGAGCCACGAGCTAAAAAAACAGGCGGACGACCATCACCTGGGGAAACACCGTTGAGGCTGAGCCAAAGACATTTTCCATCATTAGTACCACCAACTACCAAGAGGAAAGATGCAATGAGGGTTTGCCATGTCTGCAAGCACACGACACGGAGGGAACAGAAGAGACGTGAATCCCGCTACATGTGTAAAGACTGTGACGTGGCGCTTTGTGTTTTTCCATGTTTTGGAGAGTATCACGAAATTAAGAATTTCTAAATAGTTTCATTGATCATGTTTTGATTCATTTTTGTATTATTTCACATAGTTTGATTCTAGATAATAATTTGTTCATAAATAAAAAAAATTAAATTAACATTTTTTTGTTGAAACAACCCCCCCTCCTACCTCCCCCACCAATTCTGACCCCAAATTATAGTAAATAATAAAAAATATATATTTATTAGGTTTATGAATAGTTTAAAATACATGTTTATGGTATTTACTTTTATTTGATTAAAAATAATGTAAAAACTGTTCATTATAAAATAACTCAGCAGTGCACCTGCCTTGGCCATTAGGTAACCTAGCAGTTAAAGGGTTAATAATAAAAGATAAATACAAATAAAGTGCTTTTACTATTACTTTAAATAATACTTAATACATGAAAGTTAGGTTTTTGGAAAATGAAACCTCCAAGGCAAAGCCTGATTAGAGGAAAAAAATCAATAGATTACCCAAATAAATACAATCAAGATAATACAGGGCTGCAAATATAATCATCATTTTAATAACTCCCAATAGACATATAACTAAAAATAAAATTTTAATTTCTAAATAAGCCATTTATTAGAAAGAACAAAAACAGTTTTTTGCAGGCCTAATTGAACAATTGTAAATTACAGTCTATATACAGTATGAATAGTATCCGTGTTAGTCCCATGAAACTGTTGTGAAAAATACATACGTAAAAACATTCAGACAAAAACACAATTTCATAATTACTTGTATATGTACACATTTCATAATAAAATAAACTAGTTATTTACACATGCATTCATACCAACTAACATTACATATACACATACATATATACATTATACAGGGTGAATGGAATGTGGTGTTTAAAAATTTAAGGGCTTAAACTACACACGGGGCTACTTAAAAACGCCAATTTCAGTTTTATATGCCTAATGGTTAGTGTGGTATGTTCAAATTAAGATTTTTTTTAAATCGTAGACCTAACCATAAAAAAAACTTTATTACTTACTCAAAAGATCATATTTTGTAGACTGTGACAACATTTTTGAAATCTATATTAAATTTTCAACAAGAATAATGAGCTAGTAAGATGTGTTAATTAAGGTTGGTATTTAAAATTATGCATTAAAGTAAAAAAATCATATTTTTGTAAAATTTAAACAATGTTTTATGCGTAGTTACTTAATTATGGTAACGGACATAATGTGTCAAACCATACAGAAAACTGCGTAATTTAATGTTCTTTTCAATGGTATAATTGTGATTTTAATTATTTTGTTTCGTAATTGAAAACGTTAAGTGAAACTTAATTAAAACACAGTTTACAGAAAACTTGAATCTTTGACTATTTATTACAAGAAAGATTATAATACTTTGAATTGACATAATGTTAAGGCATACTAATTACATTCGTAAAAATAATTGAAAAAAGGTCAACTAAAAGAATAAGATTTACAAATGTTGTTCAAACTGCCATCCTCCATTTCTGATGCAGGCCCGTGCTCTCTTGCGCATTTGTTGAACTGTAACTTTTGTAGAGACTTCTTGGCGTACTACTTCAGCAGCCACAGTTATTCTCTCCCTCAGTTCTTGTTCTGTGTTGATAGGTGCAGAATAGACTTTTTGTTTCGTCCATCCCCATACACAGAAATCCATGGGACTAAGGTCAGGCTATCTAGCTGGCCACGGTACGGTCCCACCCCATCCAATCCATGTAGGATAATTGAGCATCGACCAGTGACGCACTTCTGCGGTGAAATGCGGTTTAGCTCCATCTTGTTGGAAAATGAGACTGACACTTTTTTCTTGGTTGAGATGGTCTAGCAGCAAAAGGAGACTGTGCTGTAAAATGTCCAAAAAGCGTTCCCCGTTAAGGTTTCCCTCAAAAAAATGAGGGCCGATAAGCGTTTCACCTACTACTCCAACCCATGCCATAATGTGAAATCTCCTTTGAAAAGATCGTTCTTTGGTTGCTCTTGGGTTATCTTCCGCCCACATGTGCATATTATGTGTATTAAAGATTCCTTGTCTTGTAAATATGGCCTCATCTGTCCAAAGGATCTTTTTTAAGAAATGATACTGCTCAATAGCGATATTGAGCAACCATCTACAGAACTGAAGACGAGGAGCGAAGTCTTGAGCTTAAGTGCTTGTACAGGCATGAAGTGGTATGGATGGAACTTGTTTCTATGAAGAATACCCAACACTTTCCACTGTGAAACATTTAGTTGAGCCGCAATTGCCCTACTACTACTCTCTGGGTTTTATTGAAAAGTATTTAGAATCAATTCTTCAACACCTACATCATAATTAACTGGACCTACCTCAGAAGACTTTCTTTGAACTTTTCCACTTTCCACTAACCTCTGGTGAAGTCTAGTGAACACCTGTGGGCTGGGAGCTTTTCAATTTGGGTACCTTAAACTGTACTCTCTTTGCGCAACAAGTGCATTGCCGTTACAAAATCCATAAACAAAATGCATTTCTGCATATTCTCTTGTAGTGAACTCCATGATGGTACAGAACTGAATAGCTTATACACAGACCCGGTCTAAAGAGTAAACAGATAATGGATTCCAGTTTTCCTCGTGATAAGATTGCTTTAAAAGAAACTAACTTTTGTTAAACTAAGCAGGTAGGGGAATTTCCCAGTCATTAAGGACAACAGACAAAACTATTGATAAGGTTGGGGTGTATGCCGGGTCTAAGAATTGTGGTAAAACTCCATTCGTCCCTGATTTACATGTGTTTTTAATCACATCACGTTATTTGAATGTCCAGTCCTAGTTGCTGCCTAGTAAGATAGTCTTACAATGTTTTAACCACTCTGTGTTTCTTTCTATTCAAATAATAATAAAAAATAGAACATTGTACGATAATACAAACAAAAGCATATCACTGGAAAGAACAATAAATTATGCAGTTTTCTGTATAACTTGATACATTATATAGTTAGTAACTACGCGTAAAACATTGTTTAAAATTTTACAAAAACATGATTTTTTTTCTTTAAAGCATAATTTTAAGTACCAACCTTAATTTATGCAGGCTACTAGCTCATTATTCTTGTTGAAAATTTAATGTAGCTTTCAAAAATGGTGTCATAGTTTTAAAAATATGATCTTTTGAATAAGTAATGAAGCTTTTTTATGGTTAGGTCCACGATTTAAAAAGAAATAGTAATTTGAACATACCACACTAACCATTTGGCATATAAAACTGAAATTTGCGTTTTATGTAGCTCCAAGCATGTAGTTTAAGCCCTTAAATTTTTAAACACCACGTACCATTCACCCTGTATATCAGTTCCATTAATAAGTACTTTTTAACATTTATTTTTAAAAAATACGTAATAACCTTGAATTTTAAATAACAAACTATTTACATTTTGTACTGTAATTAAACAGTCTATGAGTTTTCTAACAAAAGTTTGTGAGGTATCTGCATTTTTTATATCACTCGGTAATCTATTGAATATCATAGGGGCCAAGAAGCTATGCGTTTTAGTGAAATAGGTTTTTGTTGGTCGAGGTACTGCTACATTATCAGGATTTCGTAGTTTTATTTTATAAACATTAAGTGTACAACTACTTCTGCTCCTGTTAAAAATACTTTCATAACTTTATATACATACATATTTCTTATTGGCAATATTTTTAAAGATTTTATGAGTCATATTTTTTACTTTATATATACTAATCTTACAAAATGTTTCTGTATTGTTATAAGTGATTTTAAATTACTTATTTAAGTTCCACACCAGCACTATTCCGTAATTTATTCTACTGTGAACTAAGGAAAAATAAAGTGTTCTCATTAGTTCATTTTCACACATTCTTCTTACAAAGTAAAAAGAAGAATATTAATTAATTTTTTCTTAACTGATGAAATGTGCATTTTCCAATTTAATTCTGAATCTAATGTTACGTCTAAATACCTAATACAGTCTTTTTGTTCTATTTCAGCAAAATAATCACTACATATCCCACCAATGCAGAGACAATTAACGCATTTATAAACAATTTTATCAGAAAAAACTACCTTTTCTCGGAGACTGAAGTTTATATAATTAGTTTTACTTACACTAAGAACCAAGTTGTTATTGGTAAACCATCAACGCAAAGCTTCCAAATCAAAATTCATTTTTAATGAAATTTCGTCTAAACTGTCACTAACATAGCTTAGAGCTGTATCTTCAGCGAAAGAAACCACTTGTCCATGAAAGTTCCCTTTGCATAAATCGTTAATGTAAATTAAGAACAGTGTCGTCCCTAGCACAGATCCTTGTGGCACTCCGTGTTTTATCTGACCAAATTGACTTAATTTTCAGTTCCGTTGATTCTAATACATTGCTTTCTATTGGATAGATAGCTTTGAAACCAGTCATAAGCCACACCCCTTATACCACAACTGTAAAGTTTCTTAAGTAAGATTGAATGATTAACTGTGTCAAAAGCTTTCGTAATATCTAAGAATAATGCACTAACACGTTTTCCATTATTTATGCCATTTGATATCCTATCCATGAACCAATCAAAGCAATCTCTGTATTTAAACTTTGTCGAAAACCAAATTTATTTTTACTGAAAAAATTTATTTTATCAAGAAATTTAACCAGTCTTATTTTCATTAATTTTTCAAATATTTTTGAAAAGGATGATAGTAAAGATATTGGTCTATAACTATTGCAATCTGTTTTTTCATTTTTCTTGTGTATTGGAATCACTAGTGCTTCTTTTAATTTATCTGGAAAAATTCCTGATTCAAAACTGAAATTTATAATATACAATAAAACAGGTAGAAACTTTTTTTGGGTTTTCTTAATTAATTTAGCGCTAATGCCATCAATACCAGGGGATTTCCCATTTTTTTAGAGACTCAACAACTCTTAAAAGTTCATATTCTAGAACAGGTTCTATAAAAATAGATTGTGCTATAGAAAAACTGGTAAACTTATTTTTTAAATAAAAAAAATTAAAATTATCTTGTTTATCATTACACCTGCATAGTTTATCACCCACTGATAAAAAATAATTATTAAATTCATTTGCTACTTTACATTGTCGTATGTAGGCTAACCTAGTCTAGGCCTATATATAACCTAACTTAGTAAAACCTTCAAATCATGTTTAAGATTTGCTATATTATGTTATTTTATGTTTAGGCTACGTAGTAACAGGCTCAATTAATTGTAAGTATATTAAATATTACATAATAGTATAATTTGAAATACCAGGTATGAGTAGAATCAAATAGGTTACATTAGAACTTTCCAGTAACTTCATGAAACTATGCAACTTTTATGTTATAATTAATAATTATGTGTAAATATTACCAAATAGACTACTTAAAACAATAAACTTATTTTATTTATGCTTTAATACTAAACTTTTGACAAGTATAGGATAAAAGATGTCATACTGTCGTATTTTGACATTGACGACAGAATGTTCTATAACTTTCTTTTTTGTTGTAATATGTTCCATGGCTTCTGGAACCTTCGGTTCGAGTTTGTTCTTGAAATTCTAGATTGTAACAAATGTATATAAGGCGGTTGCACCGCTGCTAGTTTCAGTAGTAGTTTTCAGTAGTAGTTTTGAGTTCTCAGTCAGTGAGTGATTGTTCAATTAGTTAGTGTGGAACAACTCGGATATTGCGGTAGTGCAAATCATTGTGAGTTGTGAGTTAAGTGTTATTGTGTTTCAAGGGGAATAAACGCTTGTGTACTTAAACTGCGTGTGTGTTATTTTCGTGTCCCTAGTGATATACTGTACTGTATAGTAATTGCTAGTGTGTGACGACAACATGGATCGCTTAGTATTACCCCAACAACTTCCAATTGAACATCTACTTATTATTAATTTTTTGGCCAGTCACTTCTTTCAATATTTTCCATGTGAGTTTTTGATCATTCTTACTGTTTTCAAATAGCTGAGAGTAATAATTATTTTTAAGACTCGTATATGTTAAGCTTATTTCTAAAACTTTTGAAATGTTCACTCAAGACGTTATTGTTAGGCAGACTTTTAGCTTTTTTAACAATTTATTCCTCATTTGTATTCGTTTACAAGTATCAATATCAATCCACGGCTTTAATCTAATAAGTTTTTGTTTTTTGAGCTTAATTTCCTCTTCACATTCTAAAACTAAACAATTCAATATTGCATAGAAAACATCAAACGCATGCGAAGCATTTTTTTGTAAATATACATCATTCCAATCAATATTATTAAGTAAGCTGTCTAGTTTATTGTAGTTAGTGCGATAAGCCATGGAAGCGACCTTGACTGTCACGGCATCAGCTGTTGCCCCCTCCCTTTTCCGAAGCCACACAGCTGTCATGCAGTGATCTGTTATCTTGCTTTCTATTACTGTAGCGTCAATTAATACTTTGCTTAAGTTACTTATTTTTGCAAGCACTTGATCAATACAGCTTTCAGACTGTTCTGTTATTCGGGTTGGAGAATTAATTAATGTCTTAATTCCATTATTCCATTGCTAGCAATTAAATACTTATATTCATCAATTACATAATCATTTTGTAGCATATTCAAATTCATATCACCAACTATTAATATATTTCTACATGATTTTAGATAACTTCTTGAAAGGTATGTTTTCAACTCATCTATAAAATGAGTTTTAGTATAATAATGTAATTTATATACAGCTATTAAATTTAAAATATAACCTAATTCATTGAATACTATTTCTATTACATCTGCTGAAATAAAATATACTGGTACAGATTTAACTTTATTGATAGAGTTATAAAAGAAGACAGCCACTCCACCAGCTCTATGAGTTTCATTTGTTTTTGTGTGGAGATTGTAGTTCGGAATTTGATATAGTTCAATTTCAGACTGGTTAATCCATATTTCTACTAAAAGCTGCTATTTCTACTAAAAAGGTATCAACATTCGCTCGCATGCTTCTTATATTCTGATGTACAATGACAAAACCAATATGCTGAGACATTTTATTTATTACTTTACAGAAAGTTAAAATAGCAAAGGGAGTTGCTTCATCAGCCCAGTCAGCTGTGGCAGCCACTCCTGCAGCAGCCGCCAGAGAGATAATCATCCGCAGGGCAGCACTTGAGTTCAAGAATGGCATGTATGGTATCCTTTACACTGCTACAATTTCAGTGCCAAATGTAGAAACTGATTTATTATTTAACATCAACTGATTGAAGGAGCATGAAGTCTTCATAGCTTGTACAATTTCCATGATGAAAATGAAGGGGGGACAATCAGATGGTAAACCTAAAATGTGTAGTAAAAGTAAAAATTGATTGAATGAGTAAACAAACATTACTCACGGTAGGGTCAGTATCACTCTATGTGTATGGGTGGGCGGATGGGTCAGTGCCAATGTACGTGTATAGATGGAGGGGTGGGTTTATACCAACGTATGTGTATGAGGGAGGCAGATTGGTCAATATTACTGCACAAGTATTCTCCAGTAAACTTACTTCTATTTGAACTCAGTTGTTTGTCTTCTGCTTGGTTCAGCCATTTCCAACCTGGCTTAATGCAGTTTAGCGATAACTCGTACAATGTTATAGTTAAGAGTAATATTAAAGGGCACTAGGCCAGGAATTAGTATATTAGAAAAATAAGTAGGGGTGTGCAAGTACTCGAAACTTAGAGTATTTGATGAGTACTTTACTACTCGAACTCGTTTTGAAGCTTCCGAAACTACTCGAAGTTCAATCGAGTAGTTGTATTTCACAAAATATTAGATTTACATCTAATTTAGTTTTAAGAATAAACAGTTTTACAAGTTATGAATGAATACTGTATACTTCCTTGTGTATTATTTTACCCTTAATCATACATTATCAGTTTCGTATGCGTAATTATGAACTAAACAATATGCCTAAGAATTTGTAGTACACTACGACAGTCAAATGAACTAGTCAACGTAGTGAACGGAACGGTTCGTTCATTATGATTTGAACTAGTTCAATTCAAAATGAACAACAGAGCTGGGAAGGTAGCAATCACACATGTTGGTTGACCGATTCTATTAGTTATTTGTAATCTAACCTAAAATAGCATGATTAAAACAGAAGTGCTGGTTAGTATCTTTATTACCCAAGAAAGAGGACGAGAGATCCGAATCAAGATGCTAATAAATACCTGTTACCGACACAAATCTAATCGTCTGTACGCTGTGGAAAATATCTATTTTCGTTCTTATCAATAATATCGCTCAATTAAAAGGATCCCGAGAACGTGTCACTTTACATCCCAAGTACCGAACTTCCCATCTTTTCTAGGCGAAAGTCCATCTCGGTTGTATTGTACGTGCAACGAACTGTTCAGCTCCTTTTCGAAACTGAAATTAAAGTATTTCTCGCGAGTCGATTGAAGTCTGAGCAGGAGTTCGTACATTGACGTAAGAAAATACAGTATGATATTATATAAAATATGGTAATGGAATTCTAGCTACGTGTGATTTATTTTCCATCAAATAAAAAATAGATATCCGTAGTGAACGTATATTAATTTTTATTCCCAAAACACCTTAGATCACCAAAACTGTATGTAACATTTGCGCATACAATATTTTTTCTGTCATATTGTTGAACAGTATCCTGACTAGGTTACGTGATAAAATACTATAATTTTGATTCGTAAACTCACCGAACGGTTACCTGTTCTTATTTTTACTACTGCGTCAATGTTGATGTAAAAGTAAAATGCAAAATAATTATTATTATAATTAATCCAAGTAAAGGAGAAACATGTTGTTGGAAGACCTTTTTAACAAATAAAACAAAATACGACGAATTCAAGGATTCAGAATATAAATTTTATTGAACCGAAGCCTTGTCAAACATCTGTATCACTAGTTGGCACTTACTTGATATTTCAGACTGCATCTCGTTGCCAATATTGGCTAGACCTATTATATTAGCCAACTACATCTGTGGTTTTCATTTGAATACTCCAGGTTTTCAAAAATGTCTCTATGAAATACAGTAATTATTTATCTGTTGTTCAGTATAGCCTCATGTATCGAAGTAGCTTCAAGTTGCATACATTTCATTACCAATCATAATTTAAAAACTAATTCATCCTAAGCGGCTTTAATTTATTTTTGGTAAACCTGATAAGTTGCTACCATTCGATTGAACTACTTTGTCATCCAGATTTTCAAATTTGATTATAACATTCACAGCTTATTTCTGGTTAATTGTAACCTTGTTATTACTGAATTAAATTCTCAAAGACCCACTTTTCATGGCGTGTACACAATCAATTTTTTGTTGAAAGGAGGCAGTTCTGAATGCAACTGACTGCATTTGGCGATGACGCCTGAATTCTAGCATCAGTTTGACAAGCTTCGCTACTGTACGTTTTCGCAGTACACTTTGAACGGAACAACCAGATAAATATATCGGCCGGCTGTGAAAATCTGATCTGTTATATGAGTGAACAGATGAAATCTTCATAATCCAAATTGTTTAAATTAATAATATACTTTCTCACATCATATTAGTCATGAAGGAAATAGGTTAAACAAAACAATGTCACGTAAAAATGTAGGAAGGCAGGAAGTAAAAATTTGTATTCATCGAATGTTACAGTTACAAACAACAAATCAAAATTTTGAGTTCTGTTTAGATGTATATATTTACAATCTGGCAAAACTTAACGTAGGCTTAGGATGGTGTCTGCCTTTTACTGTTATTTTGGGTGAACAGGAAATCTTTCTGTAAATACTCGCTCAAAAATACTCGAAAAAAATGTCAACTACTCAACTTGACTCGGCTCAATCTCAAAAATCACTACCCGCACACCACTAAAAATAAGACATCAGCAAACTTAACTTAAAAAACAAGTCCACTAACACCAGAGTAGTAATAAACAAATACTAAAGAATCACATAGTGATATACAATACAAATACAAAAGTAGAGAGAGACTTTAGAGTCTGGAGTCTCTCTCTCTCCTTCCCCTCACCTGAAAAAAGTGTCAGTGGTACAGAAAATTTGTGATTGTGATTCTTTTGTATTTGTTTACTACTACTCTGGTGTTAGTGGACTTGTCTTCTAAGGTAAGTTTGCTGATCCCCTATCTTTCCAATATACTAATAGTTAAGATTAAACTATAGACTTTTATTGTAACTAAAGTAAATATTGAAATATATTTGTAAATAATATTGTTGAAATACAATACATGAGGTACTTATAATAAAATTCAATTATTAGTTAAGATGTTACAGTTTTGCTAGCAAAAATCTACAAAATGAGCTATTATTGTACTCTTACTTATATTTAATGTCACATGATTACCTCTGGATAATATTTCAATTGGGTTATCGTAGCAAATTTCATCTTATCATAGGCTTATAACCTTCTCAAGTCTTACTATCAGTTTTTTAATCATTAATAAACTTTCATTTAAATACTTGTGAATTTTTATAGTTAAAGTTAAAATAGTTGTATAGAT
>JAQJVL010000876.1:58577-329833 GCA_035578905.1 Stictocephala bisonia
TTTCTTCAAGGGGATGATAAGTTATATTTGGATTTTCCATAAGCTTGTGTAACTTAACACTTTTAAAATGTTTAGGGAAAGAAAGTCAAAGGTATGGGAGGAGCAATGGACTTGGTGTCTTCACCTAACACGAAGGTGGTGATAACGATGGAACACACAGCCAAGGATGGACAATACAAAATTGTAGATAACTGTGATTTGCCTTTGACAGGCAAGAACTGTGTTAACTTAATTATCACTGAGAAGGTACAGTTTACTTTTTTAATTTTACTTGTACATTAATTTGATTTAGAGAACTTGTAAATATTTGATATTAATGTTGGTTGCGTGCTTATTTTTGCAAATATTTGTATTATTTGAAATATTTGCTATATGGAATTAATTTGTAATTCTTTAACCTCTCGACTGCTGTAAACAACTACTCATTTTCTTTTGGCAGTTGGAACTACGCATGAGTTGAGTCATTCTGAACTCGCTACGCAATGTGTTGCTAACGACTGAAGTCTGTATTTATTATTTCTTTGCAATTAATTTAGTGAGCTACTGGGTTTGTTTATTGTATCAACAGAATTATTTTCATTTAATTTTTAGCTGTTATCAACTTGTTGTTTATGTTTGGTAGTGTTATGAATATAGCATGTTGTTGGGTACTTGTTATGAAACGGGAAATAGATGACTTATTTGGTGAAAACGATGATATGAGCGATTTATTTCCTTACAACACTGGCTAAAATGTTGTCATACTAGTGAGAGTAGTGATCCACAACCTTCTCCGGTCAAACACAGATCTAAGCAAGCAGAAGGTCGGCCTAGATAACAAATGAAAAAGGGTGATGGGGTAATTTATATATGGAATAATGAACCTTTTGATTTTGTGATTTTGACCTATCAAATAGGGGAAACGATTGTTTTAGCAACATTTTTTGTAAAAATGTTAGCTTAGTTGAAAAAACCCAGCACAGGGGGATTGACAGGGGTTATTAACCCAGCAGTTGAGTTAACATTTACAGCTAAGAATTGTATACTTCAGTAGCGCTTTGTAGCCAAACATTCTCTTAATCTATGCCAAGAACTGTGTTATGCTTTACTACTAGGCTCTCACCACTTGATTTGCAAATACTTGCAAGATCTTTAGTTATTCTTACAAATTGTGAGATATTTGATTTGTTTGAAAATTTTATTCTTTTGCAGTTGATTTTTTTATTCTCTTGTAGTTGATTTGCTGATAAAGACAGCAAAATTATATGTACAAGTTGATTAAAAGTTACTATATTCTTTGCCAATATACATTTTGTTACTTTGGTAGAACAACATGGCTGAAATATAGATCAGACCTTGGCAAAATTAACTTTGTTGTGTATTGGTTTTTGAATATTACTTTTTATTGGTGTCCTCAGCTATTGTATCAAAACCAATACGTTGGCTCTTGGAAGTTAATAGAATATGCAGTACATGTATACAACATTTTTATTTGAGGTATTTTCTTTTAATAAAACTAAAGTGTATGACTCATGATTTTATGTATGGAATTGTAATTTTGTACAGGTTTAGCTTCAGAGATATATATATAAATCCTTATTCAACTGGGGTTCAAATATATGAAGATTGAACATCATTAACCCATTATACTATCTTGAATTTTTATTGATTTTTTTGTGATTTAAATTTGATTTTACACATCCCTTTTACAGGGTGTCTACTGGTTACGGAAGTTCCTGAAAAGTCATGTTTTTCAACAAGGGGTCACAAAAGTCATGAAATTTCATTCGTAGGTCACCGAATTTCATAAAAAAACCTATATATTTATTATTTTGGTCTCTATTGCCCAATGATGTTTTTACTTTTATCTTTCACTTCAAGCTTGTTGGTTGTTCGTTAACAACTAATACATATTTGGTTGAACACATTTAAAGAAGGTACGAGGAAGGAATAGTAATGTTTTTTAATTTTAATATGTAAGACAAGTTCATCTCGATTGGCTATTGTCTTGGCAACGTAAAGACATGACGGCTTTCGTGCATCCGCAGATACACAGTACGTTTTGTTCTTCACTATTTGCTTTGCGCCGTACTTAACCAACATAATTTGATTTGTTAGTTTTGTTAACCTGTCTTTTCCTTGTTCCAAATTTGTTCCTTTCGTAAGAGGTTCAACCTTTCAGACTATTAATTCTATGTGATCCTATTGAACTGTTTTACTTTACACTGAACAGTGACCACAGTTTGTATTAGGCAAATTAGTCTCTGAGGTTGAAAGATAGTTCATTTGCAAAACAAGTTCACGAACAACTTGTTCACTGTAATGATTTATGTAAATGAACTAACTCATTAGTTCAAAATAAAATAAAGAGTTATGCGTATATCATAAACAGACATAGGTGACCTATAAGTGCATAGTGAAACGATAATGGATTTGTGTAATAGGATATTGTTTTTATTATATATATTTGTAAATTTGTTTGACAAACCTTTTTCAAAGTTTTTATTGATAATACTGTTATAAATAATTATTACATATATTGTATATTGTTAATAATGACATGAACTGAGATCTTGAAAGCAACACAGATCCATTTGCTAGATAAGTGTTTCCCATATGTTCATCGGTTGCGGACCCCCAAAGAAATTTCTTAAACTACCGGAGACCTCCTAAACATTATTTGGCTTTGCTATAACAACGGTCATTTTGGATTACGTTGTATAAGAACAATGATTAACTTACCACTATTTCCAAATTTTATTTTGCTCATATGATTGTTTGAAGTAGGTGCTATTATCTTAATGCTTCAACTTAAGATTCTAAATGGGTTTATGTTGATTTTAGAAAATTGATTGACAAAGTTTTAGACATTAAATCAAAATATATCCAAAATAAGTGTTATTATTTAGTATGAGAAGCTTACTTAATTTTAATACTTACTAATATCTTAATGCTATTGTAAATACACATTATAAATTTGATTGCACAATTCTATGACACAAATAGTGAAAAAGTGGATGAAGTTTTATGTAAATGTCGAAAATGTAAATTAACTAATTTTAGAGCAGAAACCTAACTAACAAAAACTTTACAGATGGTATTTACTTTATTACTACAAATTTTTGGGAACCTAGAGAACAATTGGTTCGAAAAGCAAGAACAAAAGAACTGTATTAGACAAAAATAATAAGTTTGTGTAAAAATAGGTTATTTACGTGCTGTCTTCAATCTCTAATTTCAGGACAAAAACTTCAAGGCATTGTTTTTTGTGTCATAGTCTTAACACATGTTGTCATCAAAATAGTAAATGCATAGGCCTAAGCATGAACCACAACACACATACACCATAAATTACATTCTTGGTCGGCTACAAGTGTAATTTACGTTTATTTATTTATGTTATATACTTGCACGTGTGCTGATATTTTTGTATTTTAACATTCCAAAGAGACCATGGGTTAGTCCTATAACAAAAAAGGGGCTTTAAAAATTGAAGACTTTTAGTCCCAAACATAGTAAACAGCATTTATAACAGATGACGGCATATAAATAACCTACTTTTATTTAGTCTTTATCAATCCAGGAGGTAAAACGGAGAATAAAAAATAGCATGCGACTTTTTCAAAATATATATATTTTATTTTACAAAGCAAATGAAAATGTATACACTATATGACATGAAATAGAATATTAAAATTATTATTAGTTATTTAAACCTGTCATGTCCACTGATTAACTCCATTTTGTGTAAAAGATGGAATCTATATTTGCTATCCAATATTTCTTTGATATCACCTTGCGAGTTTGACTCTTATACGAAAATCATCATGAACATTGAGACAATTTCGATATTTATTCTTCATGTAACATAATGTTGAGAAAGCCTGTTCACATTTGTATGGTGTTACATATTTCAACGCTTTAAAAGCCAACTCCTCGTGGTACCGTTGTACTATCAGCCAAAACTCTTAACAGTTTTGGATCCTTATAGTGATATTTGATCTTTGTAGAGATATTCCATTGTTTGACAAGACAATAAGTTGGTCTTGTTCTTCTTCAATCAAATTTAGCTCCTCAATGGCATGTATACTCGTAAGCAAGATTTCTGATCCAACTGTTTTTTGGATCTGGTTCAGGAAAATGCTCTCTTAATGAAGTTGCTAAGGTCTTAAGGTGGGCTGATATTTCTCCTCTAAAATTTTCAGATAACTCCTCACAGTTAGATTCTAAAAACCTTTGAAGGAAAGGGAAGTTTGTAAATGCTTTTGTTCAATTCTGATGGACCAGATTTCAAACTTTTGATTTATTGCTTCAACCCTGTCTTCCACTCTGAATATATCCACATAAAGCCATTGAAAACTTGAATTTAGCTCATTTAAGTGTCCAAAAATATCTTATATGTAAGCAATCTTACTTACATAGCCAATCAAAATCGTCAAATGGATTAGAAATGTTTGTTTCCAGCAGAAAAGCCCTAACCTCATCTCAGAGTTCAAAAAACCGCTCAAAAACCTCTGAAAATGGTTGCCATCGTATTTTGGTATACAACAACAGATATGATCTATCTGCATAATGCTTCTAACAGCCTGGATTTTAGGGGGCGTGATTTAATCAAATCAATTTATTCATTGCAGTATACAAATACATTGCATTGAAAACTTCATTTTTATTTTTGCAAAACAAAATTATCTTTCAAACATACAAAGAAGGTCATTCAAACTTCCCACACTCACTCTTGCCAATCATTCCCACTTTCAGGAACGGTGTCAGTCACCGGTTATATGGTCTCCCAATTATTCACCATAAACTCGTCTACACTATAAAAATCTTGTGAGGCTGAAAATCCTTTTAGGCGAGTTTTGAACACCTTGGGCGTTGTGGCGTATTTTATTGTTGATTAATCGAACACCTGCCTCTGTAGGTTCATAAGTTACTGTTCTATGCATCTCAGTCCTATAGTTATCCCTGCCTCTCGTGTTATGCTCATGCATGTCTCGCCCCCGAACTAGTGCTTTTGCACTAAACAGTGTCGTTTCACAAATGTAGAGGCTAGGGATGTTGAGTTCCTGAAAAAAGGGCTTGCCAGAATCTCTGTATCGAATTTTAGCAACAAGGCGGATTGCTTTTTTTTTGTTATTTAAACACTTAAGAATTGATTCTCAATTCTGCTTCCCATAGCACAACTCCATAGACAAGGTGGGGATATAACAAGCCATAATATTCCATCATTAGTATCTGAGGTAGGGCAGTACAGTACACACGGCTGAAGGTCCGGCCTCCTGGCTGGCCTACTAGTCATATAAAAACATCGACTCTGAGCGAGGCGGTCACTGGCCGATCGCAAAGGGTGATTTTTGACGTGTTTATGGAGTATTTGTTTTTTGCTATATCTTATAATTAAATCAGTATTTAAAATGGAAAATTTTAAATATATTAAGTGTTTGAAATTTAAATATTAAAACGTATATCAATAACAACAATTAAATATGACATACAAACTATAAATATGTTAATAACTTTAATTGAAATAAAGGAACTTCAATACTTCTTACTGCTACTAAGATAAATATGTATGCGATTTCCTGTTCGGTTAAAATACATATCAGTATTATTTAAATTCTCGTTTAAATTGGTTCAAAAGAAATTATTTCTTTTTGACATTTTTATTTAAAGCAACTTTTAATAGTAAAATGTATGAGACAACAATTTATAAAATTGACTTAATTACTAAGCGATGCTTATAAATTATTAACTTCGACTGTAATTATTTACACAATTTCTAATAATGATTTAAAGAACACAGGCTAATTTAAATGGGTTCCGTATTTTTTAATTTGATTATGAATCTTATTAAATGTAGACTACTAAAAAAATGTATTAAGAATTCTAAACACTCTTTATACACAAGCAAACATATTGCTCGCAATATAGAAACGTACTGAAGGTGTATCCGTGGGAAAAATTAACTCATCTTATTTTAGAAACAAGCATGGGAAAGACTCGTTGCTTAGGAAAGTCTGGCAGTGGCGAATGTTTTAGGACTGCAGGCATATCGGGGCCCTCCACCCATCCCCAGCCTATCAACACTCGGCGGGCTCTGTATTCAGACGGCCCAGCCTGCCGCGCGGTCTGTATTTAGCTAGGGATCTCAGGACAAAAATGCCTGATGATAATTTAGCACATACAGCATCAATATGACAGTTCCATGTCAACCCCCAATCAAGGTGTATTCTAAGGAATTTTGATGTTTATACTTCCTGAAGCATGGTTTCTTCTGACATCACACTAGCGTGCCAATAGTGTCAGAAGGACGTTATGCAAAATTTTAAAAACTCTATTTCAAAACGTTTATTTTCAGATTGATGTTGGCAAAATTTTGGATGCATTGATTCAGTTCCATAAAATCGTGTTGTTCCAAAAGCAATGACGATTTCACGCTAAAGCATAGTGTTCTATCGTCTGCATACTGGACAAGTTCTCCTTGCTGCAATGATTCTCCAATGTGGTTGACATATATAAAAAAAGGACAGGGCTAAGAATTGATCCCTGTGGACCCAGTAGCATAGATTGATTAATTTAGAAGGTTGTTCTGAAATTTGAACGAATTGAGATCTTTGGTTAAGATAAGAACCAAGCCACTAAAGTGCCATACCACGAATGCATTCCAGTCTGTTGAGCAGTATCTTATGGTCAACACAGTCGAATGCTTTAAACAGATCGGGAAACACACCAAGGGTGGGTTTCTGACATTATATTCCCTCAACAACCAAATTGGTTCTCAGTTGTTGGTTGGTGTTTAAAAAGTTAAGCGTAACAGAAAAGCTTTTTCAAAAATGTTGCTTAATATTGGCAAAATTGAGACAGGCCGATAATTATTGATTGAGCAATGATCACCTTTTTTAAATATTGGTGTTACTTAAGCAGTTTTTAGGGATGAGGGAAATGTCCCAGTTTGAAAAGAAGAATTGATCAATTGTTAGGGGGCTCAGGATATGCTTGAAGCATTTCTTTATGAGCAATATTGAAATAAAGTTAAGGTCACTAGATTTTTTTAGCTGGGAGCTCTTTGATAATTCTTAAAATTTCCTCATCATTCACGAGCAGCAGAGCCATTAATGGCACTGGTGTTTGCCTTTTAGTGGGAATTATTGCATCCAATGACGGACGGAGTCCATTTTGATTTGCAATAGTGGCAAAGAAGCTGTTAAACTCATTACTAACAATTTTGTTTTCTATTTCAATTTTAATTTGTTTACGGACTTTGTTTTTATTGTTTATAATGTCCCAGGCTGTTCTAGAAACATTATTGGAATTTAGAATTTGTTTTTAGACATCATATTTTTTTGCTGATTGAATTACCTTCCTATAAGGTAAAGCCTAAAGTAAGATTTAAAATGCTCATCAAGTGTTGTTTTATATATATATATATATATATATATATATATATATATTTGACAAAAATTGTAGTCTCTGTCGTGAAACCAGGATTCCTTTTGTAATCCATTTGTTTTTCACATTTTTTTGTCTCAATTTTATAGTTTTTAATGGGCAGCAGCTATTAATATAAAAGATAAAACAATTGAATTTTTGTTCAAAAGATAGGTTATCAGTTAAAAGTCTCATTTTTCTTTCCAGAGAGAATTGTTGAGGAGTCTTAATGTTTTCAGGACTTAAGTCTCTTACTCTTTTTGTAATGTTGGGCTCCCTTTCGCATGTTTCCCCTTCAATACTAGCCACTTGGCCATAGTGATCCAAAATTGCTGTATCAACCACCAACACTGGGAATGTTAGCAATGACGTTGTCAATTGTCCATTGTGATGTAGCAGTCACTGTCATTGGACAATTTAATAATAATCGAAGCCCAAACATCTCGAGTAAATTACAAAATTGTTTTGTGGGAAGGTCGTCTGTTTTTTATGTGTCAATATTGAAGTAACCCAACAAAACGTAATCACGGTCCTGGGCTGATAAGTCCGTCAGTAGTTTCAAATTTTGAAAAAAAAAATGTTCTAAATTTCCATTGGGAGACCTGTAAATACTGATAATCAAAATGCTTTTGTTCGAAGCCAACATCAAAGGCTTCGAATGACAGGTCTGATTTCAAGAAAATGGCTACACCACCTCCTTTAAATAACTTTCTGCAATATGTATTGCCTAGTTTGAAATTCGGCAAACAGCAGATACCATATTGTCATTGTTAAAACCACTTTCGGTTATAACCAATAGATCCAGACACAGTTCTCTGCAAACTATTTCAATCTCTTCTAACTTATTTGTTGCTGATTGTAAATTTTGGTGGAGAATTTTGAATTGAGTTGGTGATTTAAATTTTGATTTTGTTTGAGTTAGTTTTGATTTTACTAATTTTGTCTGTTTCTGGGAAGTGGGAGCCCTAAAAAAACAGAATGCTGAAAGCAAGTTTGTGTTTGATACTTAGTCTGTCTGTGTACACTAGTCTTATCCATAGTAGGAGATAAGACTAGTGGTTGGTCAGGTCAGTGGGCCCTGTTGATGTATGTGCCGAATAATGTGGGGTCCTCAGTACCGCATCCGCATATGACTCGTACTCATGGGTAGACGTCTGGGAATAAGTAGGGATTGATGGTCTGGTTGCCAGTCGACGTGATCTTGGAGTAGTCATTGCTAGTTTCTTTTCTATAAAGCTAGCTAGCAATCTCTTGCCCGAAGCTCGAAGGTGGATATCGTTAAGTGCTGTCTACCGATCCTCTTTACAGTCAACATGTCTACTCCGTCGTGTCGCTTGTAGATCTCAGTCATAGAGTTATTCACTTGTTGAATTGTCCGGTAAATGGGGCTGCTGTGAGGAATATCCCAATATGGAGGAAGAGACACAAGAAGGGCTTGAGAGTATGCTGTACACTCCTGAATTATGTTCTCTTAGTGATCGAAAATATTATTCACCCTTCCGGCATCTACGTCGTTAGACCCTGCCATGATAACATAGCAGCCGTCGGGTGGTGGAGCAGAAGTTGGAACGATGTCCAGCAAGCCAGCTCCTGGTTTGCACACTCCAGTGACCCTGGTTGTTGGTTCGAGCAAGTCCTGCATAAGGGCAGATAGATGTACCAACCACCAGAACGTTGTTAAATGGAACGGTGTTCTGAATGGTTGTTTTAGCCACTCTATTCTTTTTTCTTGTCTGGTTTATCTTTTTTCTAGATTGTCTTTTTTTTGTTGATACTAGAGTATATACTGAGTCATCCCTTTCAATAGAGCTGATGTCGGACAGTGCTTCAAATCTGTTTGGACGGCTTATTTCTGGCAATTGACATTCTGCGATGCAAGAACTGCTTGTTTGCTGTTTCAGATGGGTAATCTCTGCTTCAAGACATCTAATAGATGTCAACATGTTCACAGTTTCTTCGTTTAATATTGTGCACCTATCACATATTTTATTGTTTGACTTAACTAAAATTTGTTGATTTCCGATTTAAAATTTCTCCCTCCGCATTTTAAAGTTTTTCTTTAAGACTGGTGTTCTCATGATTCAAACGAATGCATTCGTTATCATCATTTGTTAGTGTAGCGTCTGTTTGTTGTGTTGACATGTTCTCAACTGTACAGGATTGTCCAGGATGTATAGAGTCTGTCAAAGATTTGGAGGCAGAAATACAGTGTTAGTGTATTGTAGCTGTCGTTGGTCCGATTCTATTGAGTGGTCTAATACGGCCTTTAGTTCCTTGCGAAGGTCTGCCAATTCCTCCCAGAGTAAGTTGGAAGGTGAGGGAGATGTACCATCTGGTGGCTGGACTGCAGGTGTTAAATTACATCAGCTACAGGGCTGGAGACAGTTAATGTAGTGGGTGTATTGGAAAGTGCAGTCACGGGGTGGTGGCAGAAAGGCGACGCTTCTGTGGTGGTGGAGTTGGAGTTAGTGACTGCATTGTCACTGGATGTGATCCACTGTGTAAATCAACCGAAGAATAGGTGGTAGTCTTCTGTGAATTTGATTTTATCGCGGCTTTGCAGGATTTTCCCAAACACCTTCACACAATATCGCTACTCTTGAGTGAATACGTTTCCCGATATCTATGATTATTAAATAGTATTGTCTCTCTACCAGTCTTTGACACTTCTAATACAAAAGACATTTTGATTGTTAGTACTGGTTTTTACTACTTCGGGAAGTCGAATATACAACAGTAAATAAATAAAATATTGCAACAAATAAATAAAAATTGTAACAAAACAACAAATAAATAATTGAAACGAGTTAACAATAAAATAAATAGTCAAACATTTAAATAACATTTCAGTGTTTCTTTGGCAAAAAGTAAGCGTAGTAAGCTAGTTTCGAACCTGGAGACTTATGGCCTTGAAACAATACCGATAATGCCACAAGAACTGATAAGAGTTGGAGATCAGCAGTTAATGATATTAATAATTGTTACAACTTTATCAAGCGCATTTTCAAGTGTTACTATTTTTGCTGCCAGAGCTCTGTGGATACATCAATCTTCTTAAATCCACCGATGGCTGAAGCATTCACATTTCAGAATTACTAACTGACGTACTAATATTGACTTGCTTACTTAGTATGAAAATAAATCACGGGTGTTAACATTTAAAACTGGTTGAATCCAAATTATTAAAAAATAAACAAACCGAAATTAGTTTTAAAACTTGCGATAGTAACATACAAAAATATTTCCACTAGCCAGTCACAAACCCCCTAAGTGTGCTTTGCGGACCACCTATTGGGAACCACTGTGCTAGATGACGATAGTTGTTTTTGGTCAACAATAAAATAGTTTGTTTTGTCTAGTTCATTCGTCCATCTACTCACACAGTTTTAGATTAGGAACTGACTGAAGACTCGGTCATCATGTATGATTGGCCAACTTTCCAGCTCTGTTGTTCACTTGTTCTGATGAATTAAGCTAGTTCAAATTATTATGAACAAACTAGTTTCACTCGTTCACTTAGCTGACTAGTTATACCTATCCCATCCATACTGAAGTTTGTTGAAGAAAGCGAAAGAAAGAAAATAGCTAGGAAAAACAAAATTAAAGAACTTCAAAAATAACAAATTCTAGAAGAAATAAATTAAGTGATTTGTAACCTATAATAAAGCTAAAAATAAAAAAGTTGTAAAATAGATGTTTATTTTCAATAAATATTTTGAACTGAGAACTTTTTAAATACAAACCTTGTAATTATTGTTATGTTTTGCTTGTTAACCTTTATCACGCCTTAAGCGCATATATTGACTGCTCTAAACGCCGTAAGAGCATGTACACGTAATAGTTACAAAAATAATATTTTCGTAATAATATTTCTAATTTAATCCAGTAGTGAGTTTGGGTTATGAGCGGTGACTCATGAGATACACATTATGCAGCTCGTGACCTTTTGTTGGCCTGTCAATCACTTTAAGACTGGTTTTTGTCTGGCGGTGTAGATTTCCATATATAAATTCAGAATATATTACAACCATACATAATAGCTTGGGATAATTTATTATAATATATGCTATATACCCACCCACCCATACACATACACATCGAGGACTTTAGCTCTGCGCGCGGAAACAAACTACTACCCATTCAACAAATACAATATATTTACGGGTTGCGTTCACGCACTCGCCGCTGAAATGAAGGCACCAAAACTTCTTCCTAGGTTCTACATCGGTTACACTTTACTCTTTGACAGCTAAACATGTATGGGAAAAAGTATTATAAATTGAAAACATTAAATGTATTGTGGTAACTGTATTTTTATAGTAGGTCAGAAAGTATGTAAATTTCACAAACACAAGAAACACATTATTATTGATATTATTCCTGCTTCTTTGTCTACTTCATTTAAAACGACTGTAATAATATTACTTAGTCATTTTATTTTTGTAAATACTTAGTAAAAAGTTGAGTAACTTATAAGTACTTTCTTATAATGAATATATAATGAATGTGAATATAATATGAATCTTATAATGATATATGAATGTGACTTACAATCATTTTACTTCATTAGAGTTCTTCAATCCCACTTAACTCTTCCTCCTCCTCTGAAAGACCGTCACTGTCTGTATCAGATTTATTTCCAACTGATATAACAAAGGATTCTATAACATTGTCTATCTGGGGTTCTGCCGCTGCATAGTCTTTTTCTATCTTCTCCACGTGCTTGCACTTTCCTAACCATTCTTCTGCACCCATTCTTGATATTTTTTCTTCGCATAGAGTTTTAGCTTGAGTGTACAGGACGTATTTCTTTTGGCTACATAACCTTTGACTTCGGCCCAAATTAACTCAATCGGATTGAGATCTGGGTGGTAGGGTGGGAGTCGTAAGATGTCATGACCCTCAAGTTTGACAGTTTCATCCAAGGCATATCGGTTTATGTAGCTGCACAAGTTTGTACAGTTCAGGTAAAAACATATCGTCGCTGAATGGTATTCCGTTTTTTAAAAGCCACGCCTTCATATCCTGTTTCTTACTTTTTTGAAGTAGGAGCCTATTCAATTAGAATGTTACGGTAGGGCGCATTATCGACTACCAGTACTGAATTTGGTTCCAAATTGGGCAATACTTTGTCTTCATCCATTTCATAAATATTTCCCCATTCACGTTGTTGTGGTAGTCTCCACTATGGTTGCTCGCTTTCCAGCAGGTAAGAGCGTTAGGCACGAACCCTTTCTTTTCGCCATCTGACCAAGTTTTATTAGAAACGTGAGAAGATAGTATGTAAGACTCGTCTAAATAAATTATTGGACGTCCTTGCTCCCTATAGCTTTTCAATGCTCTCAAATATGTTATCCGTTTTTCTCGGATTTCTGGTTTTTCAATTAAAAACGTTCCTAATTCCTAAATCCAACCCTAAATCCTTTAATATGCGTCTCAAACTTTTATCACAACCCTGAAAGTTTATTTTTTCTTTTAGCGCCTCCCTCAATAATTATACAGTTGGTATTCTATGTTCTTCTATATGAAAATTGTACACTAGTCTTCTCACTACACATTTATCAAAATCATCTAAATAGGTTACTGTTTTACGTCGTTGTCGGTTTTTGTTTGGCGTAGTAAAACTTGCCTCGCAATGACCACTAACATGCAATTTTTTAAACTCACTGTTTATTTGAGTTACAACTCGCTCTAATACCCCCGTAGCTGCTGCTGTTCTTTGACGAGCCTTTGCCAACGGATTATTTAAAGTTTTCGGTCTGCCTCTTCCTTCATAAATTTAAACACGTTACTGATAATTTCGCGGCCCTGACTATGAATTACTCTATTCCTGACTAGCAACTTGATCTCATCAATCATTGTGGAAAATTAACAAATACTACAACTAACAAAATATATCACAAATAAAATACTCGGTAACTACGGCTATATTAATAATAATCGGTGTAAACCGCATGTACTGGTTGAACAAATAACTGGGCACAAATGACAACCACACTCATCACTGTCACAGAAAAGACTGATTTTAGCCAGGAAGTAGGTAGGGTTAGTTGTTATTTTCATTACGATTCTCAGTAAGGAGGTTGTTGCAGGTGAGTCAGTGTTTTCAGGACAGAGTGCATAACACTACCCCGCTAGCCCTCCCACCTATCACCACGCAGCCAAGGCCACGCACACAGCTAAAGTCCGCGATCTGTACAGTGGTACTGACCCACCCGCCCATACACGTACAGTGGTATTGACCCACCCACCCATACACGTGCAATGGTATAAATAATTTTTTTTTTTTATTCGGTACCTGTGGTCTGAGTATAGTAAACTTGGTTTACAAAATCAGTCGCAGTAATATTTGGACTTTTCGTATTTATATTATAATTAAATTATGTTGTGTAGCATATATATTTTTATATAAACATTTACAAAAATAGGTAGACCCAATCTTATCAATGGATTACGATACTTGGTAAAAGTTTGAAAAGTCATAAAACACATTTTTTACCCAGGTGCTTGTAAAAAATTGAGGACTATGTAAACATTGAACCGGGACCTTTTCAAGATTTCCCGTTACTTTAACCTTTAAACTTTTTATCTTTACAAATTTCTTTTATATAGTACTATATCACTTTAATCAATCGTAACATTTGTTTAATTAGAGTATTCATTACATGGGGTATTTTTTATTTAAATTTGTATTAGTTGTGTTTTGTCTGATGATGTTATCTTTGATAACGAAAGGCCTTACCAATTAAAAATGTTATGTTTTGGAATATTGAAGAAAATTTATTTTCAAATTATACATTTTGAGTAAGAGGGACTTTGTAAAGATGATTGTATGTTTTTGTTAATCCATATTATTTAAAATAATTAATCGGTTAATTAACTGTTTTCAGTGTGTGTTTGAAGTGGACCCAGAAACTGGCTTGACTCTGACAGAGCTAGCGGAAGGAGTTGAAGTGGCTGACATTGTACAGGCCACTGGGTGTGAGTTTCAGGTCTCTCCTGACTTGAAACCTATGCAACAAGTAGAGATTCAAGAATGAATTTGAAGTAATTCATAGCCAAATCTTCATCCTGGGGTCACCAAGTGCTCAATTTGAGTAAAATTGCAAAATGATAGAGCTAAGCACTATTGCAGTTATTTACCACTAAACTTGACTTATTACTATAAACATTGAACAAATTAACCTATATAATATTGGCAGGGGTAAAAATGTAATCAACATAGAATGTCACAAAATTACGAGTACATTCTTGTGGATGATTTGTAACATTGACATATAAACTGTGACTTGATAAAAATATCATTTATTTTGTTTACAGTTGTCTAAATTATTTTTCAGTTCAGGACTAGTTCCAATAAATTAATCTGTACATTATTTTTCAATAATATTTTTGCTAGCGATTAAAAAGTATGCTTTTGCCCAGACTAATTGTTTCTTAAGTTTGATTTTTTAAAGGTATATTATCACAGTTCTGTATATTAACACAAATTTGAATTAACATAAAATTTTTAAATTAAATCAGTAACTTGAGAGTATTGAGAAATGACTTAGAAGAATAAAGATTAAGACTGAAAAAAGAGTAGAAAATAAATATACATAGTGAAAAATTCCATTCTGTGACAATGTAATTTTTCTGCTTTTTCGTATCTACATTTGCATATGACATGTTTGTACTGAGAAAAGCAAATTTTTTAAACTGAACCATATGTGGTAAAAATACAAGACAGTTTTATAGAATTAAATTGAAGAATGTTATATCTGTTATAAATGAAGTCAATGATAGTGATGTTTTAGTACAGTAAATCCTCGATTTAATGGACCCCGATTTAATGTACTTTGGATTTAACAGACAGCTTACAGCATCTAAAATTCTATACATCACGGAATTAAGGAATTTTTATAGAAAATTTTTAATTTTTAAAATGTGTAGATTAATCACATCTATACAATATTTATTTGTATATTTTATTAATCTTTGAGTTAACTATTAGCTGGCAGCAATAGTTTTGATTAAGGCGTGGCAATCTTTTAACAGCTTGAGGTGAGTTCACCCTGATTTAACAGACAATCGGCTTTTATGGACTAGAGCCTGTCCCATATAGTCTGTTAAATCAATGGTTTACTGTATTATATCCAGTAATTCTGTATAGTCTATTCTGCGTACTTGATGAACTTATATTTTTATCATACAGTAGAGTCTCACATACCCAATCCTATATGGATCCGGAGACAGCAGAGTTAGTGAAAATGCTGAGTTATTGAGAATTATAGGTTTAAACTTAATAAAAATGCTGTGATAGAATATTATGTTATATTATTCAACAAATATGGCATATGGAACTGTAAATTTGAACTGGAATTTACATAAACATTATAATTTTACATCAACACCTCTACAGTGTACTGTAACAACATTAAACAGAACCTAAAGTAAACAACGGGAAGAAGAACATATGTAAAAATAAACATAAACTTACCCTATATACGTATTTTTATCCACAGAAGATAGTTAATAAACAGACTTTAACTAAAAATAAATTAAGAGTAAAAACTATATAGAACTTCATATTACAAAAAATGGTAGCTGACAAGAAAACCATACGCTATAAATATAAACATACAACAAATTAAGATTATGCAAAAATACGAAAATATAATATTCCTATGTTAAATCTTAATAAACCCAAAATAACTATGTAAATAGCGTGGAAGGATTACAAACTAAAAACAAAGAACACTTACTTTACTTTACTTGAAAAAAAATTGGTTATCGATGGTTGTTTTTCACGTTTGGCCCTGTTATTTGCGGCGGCGTCTCGCAGACGGCGGAGAAACAGAATGTCCATTGCTGAAGCAACTTATTGCTCAAACTATTTCAAAGCACCTTCAACAAATTTAAGTCCCTCGCAGTGACTCATTTTTGGTTCATCACCCTTGCTCATCAACATTTTCTTCCTCGTCTCATTTTTCTTTTACAACTTCAACAATTTCCTGATCCAAAAGAATGTTTTCTCCAATATCCTGCTCCATCCATTCTATTAAGTCGCCATCATTTGCATCTTCACAACCAAGAATCTGTTTTATTAAGTCAACTAGGCCAGAATCCTCTTCATCATGTATTTCTGGAAACTCATTTCCTCCATTGTCTAGTAGTTTTCTCCAGGAACGCACTACTGTAATAAGACTTAATTCACTCCATGCCCCTGCAACCCATCCAATAAGTCTATTTTTTTTTTTTTTAAGTTTCGAACCAAATCTTGATCATCTTCAACGGCTATCAAAATATATAAAAGCAGTTTGCGGCGGTACCTCTTCTTTAAAGCGGCAAGAACCCCCTGGTCCATAGGCTGGCAGAGTGACGTTACGTTGGGAGGGAGGAACATGGTTTTTATATCGCCATCATGTAATTCATCTGTGCCTGGATGAGAAGAGGCGTTGTCAATGATAAGTACTTTCCTTGGGAGATTTTTCAGTTTCATGTGTCTTTCCACTGCTGGTACGAACTGATCGTAAAACCACTCTTTTTAAGATTTCCCCATTCATCCACGCATTTGGCTGACTTTCATACCAAACTGGTAAGACTGTTTACATTGACATGTTTAAAAGCTTGTGGCTTTTTAACTTTACCGATAAAACATAGTTTTAACTTATCCTCCCCTGTCGCATTACTGCAGGCCAAGATTGTAACACGCTCCTTGCTTATCTTGTACCCAGGAGCAGACTTTTCATGCTTCGAAGCAAGGCTTTTTTTCTGGCAAGAGTCTAAAATTGAATCCCGTTTCATCGCAATTGTAAATTTGTTTCCTTGTCAATCCCTCACTTTCAGTGAATTTTTGAACATTTTCTTTAAGCAGTAAAACACTCTACATGTCTCCAGAAAGTTTTCCACCACAAACAGTGAGCTGTCTGACCCCATATAGTTTTTCCACCGGTCAAGCCAACCGACACTCGCCACAAAATCTAAGTCACCTTCTTTTTTGAACTTCTCATAGAAGTGTAATGCTTTCTCCTGCAGTAAGGGGCTTGAAATTAGTACAGAAACCATAGGTACAGAGCCTCACTTACTTCATTAAATTCACTTTCTTTCATATTTTTTCTTTCTTTAAATGTTTCACTGCAAATTAGCTTAACACACCACAATCACCGATTGTACTCTTGACGACTCCGAAATCCAAAATCAAGATGCTGACACTCTCTCCTTTGTCCAGTTGTTTTAATGCACTCAGTCTCTGTTCCATGGATAAATTGACTTTTTTTTTTAATTAAGTTGCCATGTCGAATAAATAACAATAACAAAGCACAAACCAATAAAACTGAACACTGTAACAAGCGCTGACTAGTATGCAAGAGATCACTGTGTACTAGACTAGGAATGAAGTGCGACTCAACTCACAAAATGGCGGGCGTTTACAGGAGACGAAATCGTTGGCGTTAATTAACCGGACGAGCGTTGACCTTAAGTGTGCATCACTACTGCATTCCCATGGGATGTTGGTTTGGCATGATTATGAAAATTTGTATTTTTTAATTCTCTGTCACATGCGGCCGAGTTATCCGAACTGCCGAGTTATTGAGGACCGAATTTGTGAGACTCTGCTGTAGTTTGAGTTCATTAAAAATTAACTTTTAATCACTGTATTCTCATAACGCATGAGAAATGGGAAAATACCATACTTAACTGTCACAAAAAATAGCTTTTTAAACAACTAGGAGTTATTAGTCTGTCATGTAAATGATACTAGTCAGCAATACCAAACATATTATTTTTTTACAAATAATTATTTTGTAAAAATATTGCACTTTATTATTTTTTCGTGTTTAGTGATTTCAGGTAGTTTTATCGACTAATCACAAAATATAAATGTCCATAAATGTTTTGCCTTCTCATTTTAACAATGGTGTACTAATACAGTTGAGTGCTGACAGCATTGCTCATTACTTACGAGTTGTGATAGCCCATCTAATGGCCTAACCAAAGCTTCTAGTATTTCCAATAGTAAAATTTTGTATTTTTTCTGTTTCTATGCCCCCAAGAATAACCTTTAAATATTACAAATCAAAGTTCATCAAGTTGTATAGAAAACTATTCAATATCTTTAATTTCAAGCAGATATTTAGTGCGAATAAAGTTATGGAGTACATTTATAAAATGATTTAAGATACAGTTGAAGATATACATGAAAATTTTTTCTTCTACTTTTGATTGATTGATACTGGAAGTATAGTTGTAAAAATAGTATCTAATCATAGAACATAATATTTGTTTAGTTTTTATTCTAAATTGAAAAAAAAAAACTATGAAGAAAGGAAGTTTATTGTTTTCAAGTTGTTAGAAAGAAAAGCTGTACACTTTTAAGTGTAGGCTATAGCTCTAAAATTAATCATATACATTTGTCAGAAACCTTATTTATCAAAATAAATTTTTTTATTTGTTTTAGGAAAAAACTTCATTCCCCAGTTTACATAGGCCTGCAAGCCTGTGCACAGACTTTATTCACTTATTGTCTTGGACTTTGTAGTCCGAAGCCGTTATGTCATGGTTAAAGAATTAACTATACGAAGAAATTAGATACATGAATACAAGTATGCTGTTTATTTTTTGTTTAAATGTAAATACAAAGGAATTGACAAGAACTGGCTTTAGTAAGGCACTGAGATAATGTAAGCAGTCAATCATGGTTGTCCAAAATCTAGGAGTCGGTTTATTTGTGTTATGATTTTTTTTTATTTTTATTAGGATTAAATTAATTCAATAAAACTAAAAGAAGTACTTGCATTATCCAGACTTTGTGAAAATAATCTTTAACAAGAACGCTATCAAAATACATTATTATTAATTGTTTAAGATGTACTGATTTATAAGTTTGATATAATAGAAAATTTAATTACTTATAATTTATCATTTCAAATTCTTCATGCTAATAATGTACAGATTTTGTATATATGTTAATAAACTTTAATTGCAGTTGAATCATGTTGCTCTTTTATTATAACCATAAAATTACAAAAACATTTTGAAGAAAATATTAAAATGTTAACTAATGTGCTTTTTATTTTTTTCAAATCAACGCCATATAATTTTGGGATAATTTTTACTCTAGAAAGAAAAAGCCTTATTAGTTTAGTGTTTTAATGAGAACAGTTCTTAGATTTAAAACAACCTTTAAAACAAGCCCCAAGAGCCTATTAAAATACCTTTAAAACAAGCCCCAAGAGCCTATTAAAAACCAAGAAAAATCTACTCTTAACACTATTACAAACTAAAGGTTCCGGTAACTAGTGCATCTTTTTGTGTATCTGGTACTCTTTGTCTTTTTATGGTGATTGCTTTCCCTTCAAAATCAGTAAAATTATGTTTTGTTATTTTACTGGGCTTTTAATAGCAATCAATTAATTGCTTATTTTGAATATAGTTTAAATTTGAACACCAAGCTAATCTTAGAACTTAGACTTAAGCGGCTGGTGTCATTACTAGAATCTGTATTTTCCAGTGACAACCACGTCAAAGTGCTATCTACAATATTTAAAAGATAACCAGCCCATTTTTTACAATATTAAAAAAAAAAAAAAACTGACTTTTACCCGTGATGTGGCATCCTAAGTGGTATCTATGTCTCAGAGATAGTAGATTATATTTGTTAGAATAATTTTTGTAGTGAAATGCACTATTAATTTTTTATTGTTTTTATTAAATTATACTCCTTTGAACTGATATGTTATTATTTAACTATGAGCATTATAATACTTTAACTGTTGCAGATTGGCACATAAATAGAAATAGTCAGTGGTTTATGTAATGTTATTAACTCTTTGATGTATTTTAAAGATATGTATTTGAAAAAAGATATACTTAACTGTATTATATTATAAATAATTATGCCATTCGTAAAGTAACAAAACTAAGAACTGAGAATCAATATAAATACCCAATTAACAACTAGAAAACGTAAACACATCATCTGTTAGTTAGGTTTAAGATTTTGTGTTCATCCAGATATTTAAAGCTGGATTGTCAGTCCTCGTCACAATGGAGTTTACTATGTCTGATAAGTCAAATGCTGCACTGTCTACACTTAAATCAGCAAACGACTGACCGTTCACTGATAATTCAGACTTTATAACACGACTTTTTTCTTTTCCTACATTCAAAAACTTTTCAGATTTTTTATGTACTGGTGACATTATTTCACTGTCGTCTGACAAGTAATGGTAGGATTTAGTCAGTTCTGGTTTTTTAATTGGTGTACTGTGCAATATTATTGGTTCTGTGCTTTCTTCATAATCTCCTTTTGCTCCATTAGCTTCTTTGAGGAGAAACCTGTCCAATGTTTGAATCCCTTGGTTACCTTTTTGTTTTGCCCTTTTTTTGTTAGGTTGCTTAATTTTTGCGCCACTGATATCCAACTTCTCAAACAAATGTTCCAAATCACTGTTTTGAGATTTCTTCTTTTTTCCAAGTTTCCCTGAACAAAACGCAAACAGTTCAGAAAGATATCATCATACAATATTTCCAATAAGCCTTTTTTAACTGATTTAACAACTTGAATTATCTTCAAGGTTTTTTATTTATATATATTTTAAGAAATTACATAAATTTTCCATGGATATATTTATATAAATAATGATAGATGTATAAGATGTTAAATTAATTTTGAATAAATAATACAAATTTATGAAAACTAGAACACAGAAAATAAAGAATCCATTCCCAGGGCTGAGACTTTAGATTTGAATAGAAATGTTGATATCAAACAAATTAAAAACAGAAAGAGAGGAAGGTTGTAAGAAAATTATTTGATCCACTGATTTAAACTTACAAACTCAGAAACAATAAGGAAACAGAACAATACATTGACATTCATATCAAGAGAACATACTAGGCTGACAGAACAAATTGTACAATTATTTTATGAAAAACAAAATCGGGCAACAGAAACAATTAAATGGCTAGGTGCAATAAAATAGGTATAAAAGTAGTAGGTATAACAAACTACATTAGGAACACGCTCAGGAAAAATGTTTTTGATTTCAAATTTGTTTATGGGTGATGGGAAGTAGAACCAGAAGAAATTGTTCTGATGGAAGAAAGAGAGGTAATTCCGAAAGATTGAATCAAGTTTGGTCACAAAGAAAAGCCAACTCATCAAAACAATGTTGATTGCACTTCACATGGTTGTTTGGGTCAAACTTTTTTCATAAGCTCTCTAGAAACTGCCTTTTTGGAATATTTTTTTTTTTTGTCAGCCTCAATGGAGTTATAAGAAAACCCCTATCCCATATAAAAGAGAAGTACTCAAGATTATTCTTGACTAAGATCTATAAAAACTAACAAAGACCCCTCCCTAGCAATTCTCATGATAAGATCAAAATTTCTCCTAGTTTTAAAAACAAAAGATTAGTATGTTCTGAGAATGATTGGAGTCCATGAGTACACCAAGGTTAGATACTGTATTCCTAAGTGATTTCTGGAGTCATTGATATGGTACAGAAAGTAATCATCTTTATAGCCCAATGTTGACATAAATGTTGGTTGTTAATACTTTCAGTCAAGTGGCAGATGTCTAAATTTAGGTGTGCTTGCTCACATTTACACCTTTTATTAACGGAGCAAAATTAGTTTTCTAATTAACCCTTCTGCATGTGATAATATACAGGTTGTTCAAAAAGTATGGAAACACCTTCATTTCTCTCAAATGGGTACAGATAAATAATTGAGATTTAGTATATCTCTGAAGAAAGTTTTTTTTCTATCTTTTGATGCAGTTTGTACTTTTTTCAACCTAGAGGGGAGGGCCCGTGGATGATTTTGTAAAAAGTTTAAATGGAAGGCTATGATGAGTTGTCCATCATTTTAAAGCCTTTTTTTTCTGAATAAGACGCCACAAGTTTGAAGTCAAAAGAAACACCTTATCAGAAATGGTGCTTGGTTAACCTTTCTTAGCAGTGATATTCGATTGGAAATTCAAAATGTTGTAAAAGCCAGTTATGAAGCTAGGTATTTGACCAAAGAAATAGAAAATTATCTTAAAATGTATTATTGACATAATGGTACAAATAAATCTTAGAACAGAACTGGCTTTTACAACATGTTGAATTCCCAAACAAATATCACTGCTAAGAAAGGTTAACCAGTCGCCATTTCTCATATGGTGTTTCTTTTGATTTGATACTTATGGTGTCTTATTCAGAAAATAATAGGCTTTAAAATAATGAGCAACTCATCATACTCATTTAAACTTTTTCCAAAATCCTCCACGGGTTTTCCCATCTAGGTAAAAAAGTTATAAACTGCATCAAAAGATAGAAAAAAACTTTCATAGAGGTATACTAAATCTCAATTATTTATCTGGACCCATTTAAGAGAAATGAAGGTGTTTCCATACTTGTTCAACACCCTGTATAAACTATATACAGTGTGAGTTTTATGTCCTGGCTGTTATTATTTTAACAGGCTGAATTATCAATGTGAGACCTTGATCATGTAACATATTTTTTAAGTTGAACATTTTGTTCCCTTTTCTAAAGGGGGTAAAGGAGGGCAACTGAATATTTTCAAATCCAAACCCTTATCATGTGACCCCTCATTTTAATGGTAATAAAAAAGAAATCCAATGATGCAAACTAGAGGTCTCTACGTTTAATTTAACAGAGTAAAATACTAATTTACAATATGTGAGTTTTATGTCCTGGCACACCTGGATATTATTTAAACGGCATAAGATATCAATGTGAGCCCTTCAAAATACCTATTATAACACATTTTTTCAATTAAAACATTTTACCCCCTTTTTTAAATAGGGGTAAAGGGGGGCAACTAAAAATGTTCAAATGTAAACCCCTACCATGTAATCCTTATTTTAATGGTAATAGAAAAAGAAACCCAATGATGCAAACTAGAGATCTCTACGTTTAATTGAAAAGAGTAAAAGACTAATTTACATTAACAAAATCATTTACATTCTTGTCCTGTTTTTCGTTACATGAGTTAACATGCTTTGAAATTTCCCTTGTTCTTATCTTACCAGTTTAAACAATGTACTTTTGACTTTCTTTTATGTACTTCTCACTTACATTTTATCAGTTCATAGCTTAGGTTGTTAACAATTTTAGTTCAAGCTAACTTTTACAAGTTTACAATGTAACAAGTTTTATTTTTACAAGTTTACAATTTAGTTCAAGTTTACTTTTCTGACGAACAGTGTTACTTATTCTATTTTAATTATGGAAGGTCATGAGTTTGAAAGAATTACTGTGTTAATGATGAATGGGGACTGTATAAGATCTTACCGTGAATTAGCAGACTTATTCAATGAGGAATATCCGGACCGAATCAATCCCATAAGAAGGTTTAGGTGACAAGAAGTTTTAAACGGTTTAATGATATACATTCTGGAAAAGATATACCCAAGTCAGGAAGGGCTTCTGTAATTGATGAAGAGAAATCATTAGATGTTATGAATCATTAAATTTCTTTTTTTAATTCCTTTAAAATGAGGGGTTACATGATAGGGGGTTGCTTTGTTGCTTGGAAATTTTAAGTTGTCCCCTTTTGTCTACCTTTAGAAAAGGGGAACAAAATGTTTAAAAACATGAAAAAATAAAAAATGGTATGTATGGTCAAGATCTCACATTGATATCTCAGGCAGTTTAAATAATATCCAGATGTGCCAGGACATAAAACTCACATAAATGATTTTGTTAGTGTAAATTAGTCTTTTACTCTTTTAAATTAAATGTAAAGACTTCTACGTTTGCATCATTGGATTTCTTTTTTTTTACCTGCAAAATGAGGGGTCACATCACATGGGTTTAAATTTGAAAATGTGTAGTTGCCCTCTTTCCCTCCTTTAGAAAAGGGGGTCAAAATGTTAAACAGTTTGAAAAGTTAAACAAAATTTATATAATAATTGTTGTCAAAGTGTCACATTGATATCTCAGGCCGTTTAAATAATATCCAGGAGTGCCAGGACATGACTCACTTATTGTAAATTAGTCTTTTACTCTGTTAAATTAAATGTAGAGATCTCTAATTTGAATCACTGGATTTCTTTTTTTCTTACCTTTAAAATGAGAATTCACACGATAGGGGTTTACATTTGAAAATTTGTAGTGGCCCTCCTCCTTTAGCATAGGGGGGCAAAATGTTAAACAGCTTGAAATTTTTAAAACATTTGTATAATAACTAGAGTCAAAGTCTCACGTTAATATCTCAGGCCGTTTAAATAATATCCAGGTGTGCCAGTGCATAAAACTCACTCTGTATGCAACTATAATATAAACACTGATCCCATTAACTTCCAAACCCCCTTCATGCCAGACACTGTCTATTTAAGGTGGACTCCACACTGCTATGCCACAGGCCAATACCAATATTAAGTTGCACAGGAAAAATACCAGCCGCAGCTGGATTCGAACTGAGGATCCTTGGCTATGTGTCAGGTCAAAGTTCAATACCTTAGACCGCTCGTATGTTTCAACAACAAAGAAGGTGACTGTATTTTTGCGTTGTTTGACCATGATGTACTATGTACGTCATTACACACAGAAGTCTTTAACTTTACCCCTTGTAATTTCATGTATGCGTTTGTTTCTGCAATAATTGCGTAAAAACAAATTGACCTGATTGTCATAACATTAAATTTGTAGGCACTTTAAATCAATGGAAAGTGATATTTATGTAACAGTTTTTTTAATTCACTTCTAATTAGCAGTTTTCTGAAATGAGCTATTTTCAATTTTTCAACAGTTTAGGACAGAGAAAATGTCAAGACACAAGAAAGCAAATAGTATTTCTTGTGCTGATTTAATTTGTGACCACGAAACTTGTTGTAGCATTATTACAAGAATAAGAATACAAGCCGTGCGTAGTCCAATATCCTGCTGGATAATCTTTTTTCTTTATTGAGGCTTTTTCTGGTACAAAGAAAAATAAATGACTTAAAACAATATTTAAACATGAATTATTGTCAATGTGATAAAAAAATATCTTATTCTATATTTACCTTTTTTAGACTTCTCCTTAGACTTGACAAAAGCTTCGTGTAGTGCTGGATAAACTTGAGCAACAAGATGTTGTGGTTCAATAGTTGTTACTTTCCCGCATGAGTCATGTTGCCAGCATAGTTCATATGAAGACACGCTGCGTACTGAACGACTTTTGACTATTTCATCCAGAGTCAAACCACTGAAACCTCCACCATGTAACAGGTGCCATCTTGTCACCAGAGGCATAAATTTACTGTGTATGTATTCTTCCTCCCAGGCAAGATATCGATCGGCTATTACCTGCACATTAACAATAATCTATACTTCATTGTGCAATGAACCATTTCGTGTGAAAAACACATCCAATTGTTATTTCAAGAATACATGTTTTTTAGTTTAACAAATATGGATAATGAGACTATAAAATGGAGTCGAGTTATGGTAAGATTATGGTGTAACTATTTTACACAAACAACAACTAGATTCTAGAATAATTAACTTTTACAAGCCGATCAGCACTTTGTTCAGTGTAGTAATTTAATATTACTGAAACCTTATACTATATTTAAGCTTAATTGGATCACTAGTTTAGAATAAAGATTTGTTGAAATACTTAATGTTAAATTCTACTTAAATCGTGATCAGAAGACGTTTATTTTGACATTTTTAAAACCATTTTGTAAATAATTGTCAACTACAATAAAAAGTTCTGAATTAGAAGGAAAGGTTAAGTTTAGTACTGGTTGGTTTTGCTAGTCTTGAAAGTGCTAAACAGTTTATGTACAGAAGTCCACAGTTTCTTCAATTGACAAATAATATGAAGTAAATCCCTATAATATTTATCTTAGAGTCTTTGCCCTGAAGAATGCTTGTTACTCACCCATCCATACACGGAGGGTGGTATTTCTTCCACACATCTCTGAACTATCCCTGTACGTGTATGGGTGGCTGATTACATCTCCATTTAAATGCAGCTGAGGGGCTTTGCCAAGATTTTGAATATTATGATATATACGTGTATTCTCCAGCATAGATCTTGAGACTGACCATAATACCACATCAAGGCAAATAATTAAAGGAAAAGAAAACTATTTTAAACAAAATAAAATGCTAAACATAGACAAATACGATTCACATATACAACAATATATTTGTATTGCCTTATACAAATTACAAGATAGTATTTCATGATAGTTTCATAATGAAAATATCTAAATTTGGATAGTAATTAATGACACTTTCTAAGGAATAGTAGATCTAAGTCTGTAACAATGACTATATTCGCTCATCGACATTCATTCAAAATCCATATTCGCCCATTTCTTGACAATAGGCGTCTTAAGAATAAATAAACAAATAACTTCCTCCATCGCAGTGATTTTTCACCCTGCATTTTTTTGTTTATTCTAACCTATAGATTTCCAATTGCTTTCTATTTATTTTTTATGTATAGAGAAGAGATTTAACCCTCTCCCGGTCATTAATGTTAGGCGCTCATGCGGAACAAGACGTATTTTTTACGGCGCCGTGGTATGATGCACACTCGGCGATCCATCTTTTCTATGTTGTAATAATTAATTTTATTTTAATGCTAAAATATTTATATAACACTAAAATAATCTACTTAATTAATCAAAGCGAACACCCGAACTCATTAATTTTCACCACTGAACTAACTTAAAAAGGATAAATAGTACTGTAATTAAATCTAAATGCTACACTAGTGAGAAATAGGTCTCCTGAAGTATGAGAAAGCGTAGTAGTTCCTTTAGAGCCGATGTTGAGCAGCACCATACAGATACAGTCAGTGAAAAGTGTAGTAGTTCAATTGTAGGAACTACAACGCCGATCTGTGGTGTTTGACCAACAGTGGCTAGGAGTAGCATGTGGCAATTCGTGGCTTATGATTGGGAGAAGATTAATGAGATTAAATTTCTTTAAAAAATAAATTCTAATGAGAGTAAATGAAACTTGCCATGAAATTTACAGGTGAAGGCTTGATCCAAATAAAATCAGGTAAGTCGATAGATCTAGCTGACAAAAATTCAGATATAACTTCTTCTGAAGGAAAGCTTGGATCCAATGTGGCTTTTTTATACATGTTGTGTTCCAATTTCTCTTCTCTGCCAACACAAAGAAGATTATGTATGTATGACTTAGCACTTCTCAATGTAGAAATAACCCTTTGAATTTTGAGAGAGCTTATTGATTGATGAGGTGATAACATTATACATTGATGAGGTGATGTACATTACACGCTTACACACATACATATTTCAGGATATTATTTAACAATTAAATTTATGATCTTCAATGCGCCTGCAAATTTAACATATTGGTGATGTCTACCAATTTTCAACAAAACTAACTTTTATATCAATAATGATTTTATTTATTTAATAATATAGTACAGTAATAAAGAACTTATATTTCATATGAAAAAAAACATGGAATAGTTTATCCTCAAGCACTCAACATTTTAAGAAGTGACATTCCTGCTTGAATGCTTGTTAAGTGCACAAATGTGAGGCACCAACAATGACCACTATTTGTAATAATCAATTGAAATTGATTTACCTTCCTATAAATGAGTAATCTTGTTATTTGTCTGGATAGATAAGTTGACATATCATTTCATATTTGAATAAACAGTAATTTAACTAAGTAACTGAGTAAGGCAATGTTTTACTACTATGATCTTTTCTACCAAATTATTTTGATAGTATTTTCTTACTAACCGATAAAATTTATTTCCTATATTAAAATAATAATAAAAATATACTCACGGAGACATTTGTGAAACATTTGTTTGGCTCTGAAACAAATGATCAGTACGCCAACTTCTTAACCTAAAATTACATAAAAATCTCATTAAAATGCAATCTAATAATTACTTTCAATTCATAATGCCTTCAATTCATTTTTAAACAGTTTTAAATTATGCTGCATAAGGTACAGATATTTTTATTCAATTTTGTTAGCACATGTAGAATATTGTATTTTCACAAACTTGAAAAACTTGTAAATATAACATGTAACTAGGATAAGAAAATTGCCACAGATTTCTTATTTCTTATGCAATCTCTACAAATGAGATACTGTTTGTTTTATAATAAAATTGTTATAATAGTTATAGTTTTTAAGGAAATTAACACTAACGTATTTAGCAAGAGCCATTTTGAATTTTGCTGAATAAAATTTTTTTTAATTTTAAAAGTTAAAGGTTCTCTCTAGTAGTATGTTGAAAATTTCAACGTCCAACCTCTCATGGTTACTTAAAAAAATGTATAATGTAAAAAACACAAACAGATAGACAGATTGAAACGATGCATTTTAGGGCATATGCTTGTAAGAAGTTTTTTGTTTTATTTGACCCTGGGAACAACCTCCTGACGTTTGACAGTGTATTTGAGTTACCCCTTGTATACTTTGTACTAAACTGTGCAGAAAATAATATTTTTTTAATTAAGTTAAAGAATGGCATCTGTAGCCTACTGTATTTAAAATATGCACATGTAAAGAGAATCCCATAAAAATTCAGTCAAAGTAAGTAATAAGTTGGAATAAATTAAATATAATAAATCAGATTATTATACAATTAGTTTTTGCGTCTCTCAATGGTGGATAAATCCATATGAAGTGGTCCAGAATTAATTTAATTGGTTGCTGCAACATTTTTATTATTTTTCATATGTTTATATCTAAAATTACCACTCATCATAAGTACAAAATGTATGTTATTTAATTTTTAACATTTTTATTTTACCGATGGCAGCCATTTTGGCTTCGTCGAAACACCTCTTTTAAGTGAATTTCAAAATTTGCAGAGAAGAACATATCTCCTCTTCTATTCATCCTTTCAACATTCAAACAAAAACCAATCTCTTCAGAAGAGTTTAAACTTCAATTTAAGTCCTTACCACTACATATGAATTGACCCTGGTGTTCAATCCAATATGAATGATAAATATTAGTCAATCAAAGTACATACGTTTTCCAAAATAATTATGTGTAGAGGAACAAGAACAGTCACCCCAAAAGGTGTTATCTTACATTTTATACCAGGTTTTTATATTAAGCTAAAGTAATTTGTCAATTATATTGATATCAATTTGTGAATTTGTTTTTATGCCTAACTGGACTCCTAAAATCTAGAGATATATTGTTTTTAACTTTGAATCAACAGGACCGAGCCAGCAGTATATGTTATTGTCTGCAGGACAGCTGGTACAGAGGCTATCTCGTACATAGATGTACAAAAAATTATAAAAATTAACTCATAAAATTTCCATTAGTATTTATAACTATCATGAGTAATTGCAGCATCTACTTTTTTCTTACATTTATAATTTTATGAAATTTTTTATGTCTAATGTATGCACTATTTAAATAACAATCTGACTACTTAGAACATTGAATTCATGATCCACTCATCTTCAGTTAAAAATTACACTCATTATATGAACATTAAGATTATGTTTTCATGAGCTAAAATGAAATGACATGCATTGAAGCTATTTTGTGGGCGTTACCGTGGAGTATGTCCAGGTCAAATTAATGAATAGAAATCCACGTTAATTTATCTTGGAGCAGTTAAAACAACCACCAGTGCCTAAGGAGGTGTAATTAAAAAATATAAGAAATACAATAAAAAATTATTTGATTATATTTACTAAAATGAACTATTATTACTAACCGATCAAGGACATCGTCATCTGACAACGTAGCGAGAAACTTTAAAGCAGACTGTTTGCCAATGCCATGAACACCTGTTTCGTAATCACAGCCACAAAGAAGAGATAGTGCCAATAGTTTTTGGCGGCCAAGACCAAGTTTGTCCTGAATATTTTCCATAGTGTACATATCACAAGTGTAAGCTGGACTCATAGTGAAGTTCCTAAGTACCACTTTGGCTCCATATAAGAAGCAATCACTGTCTTGGGATATAACTGCATCCACCACCTTCAATCAATCATGATCACAGTTTAAGTACAAGTTTCATTAGTCTTACAATATATGTTATTTATACGATTATAAACAGAGCCAATAGGATTTTTAATGCAAAGCAGTAAGGATGTCAGCATTATGCAGAGACAACATTCCTAGTGGGAGTGGCAGGAAGCTGGTGTTCCACGATTTTCAACATAAATGTCTGTATATTATAAATTTTATTTAAGTGTCAATATGTGAATATAAACTCTTTATGAACTAATTTGTATAATGTAACATAAATATAATAAATAAAGAGAATACAATAAATTGAATTACTTTGCCTTTGTTTTATTTTAACTCTGCCTTTTCAATTAGACCTAAAATAACTTTAATTTCTTTTGTCTTCTAGATTATGTCTATTTACACTAAATCAAATAACAAAACTAAAAAAATTAGGTAGGCCTGCAATATAGTTAATTGAAAGAAAGAATATTTATAAATGTTATTTACAAGACAGATGGTACTTTTTAGTATGAGGAAACAGATTTGAAATAGATATTTATACAGTACATAAATTTCGGCTAGGTATAGAGAAAGAGACTACATGATATAGGGCATGGGATTTGTGCTGGACTTGGTTTATTTTTATAGATTAGATAAATTATTATAGATAAAAGGTATTCTTGATAGTAGTTGATGATAAGTGAAAAGAGAAATGGCAAATATTTGATGAAGGTTTGTAGTGTGTGTAGGCCTAAAATTGGTTTCATGGAATGGTCTCACCCAGTGATTCTTCTCAAGTAGATTGTCAAAATGCTTTTGGATAGTTTTTAGATATTAACTAATTCAAAGTTACAGTTCACTGATATGAAAAGTATTTATTTTATTCTTGATGTTAAAACACTTTTATTATTTTATTTTATATAAAAACTGTTCACTCAAGAAAAATGCCTAGCTTCAATCTCCATTGCTGGGTGAAGAGAAAGAGGGAGAATCTTCAAAATTCATTGTTCAAGTCAATTTAAATATAACATGTTTTTTTAATTTTACACTGGTAAATCACTTGAAAACTATACTGGCTTTTGATTCATGAAAAATGTTTGCCGTTTAATAGGATTTTGGAAAATAATGGTAAATTAATTTTGAGTTGTATTATAATAAAATGTATTAGAAATAAATTTATAATTGTCAATTCGTGACTGAAATAAATAGGTTTATTCCAATACTAAATAATACTAATTAAAAATGGCACATATAAGTTAATCTATTAAAAATAGTTATATAATTTTATTTAAATTATTAGGCGATTGTTTACATATGCATAGTTCCATTTATTTAAAACAAGTTGAAATGTCATATTTTACTTAAGAAAGTACCAACAGGATTTATGGTGTAAGCAATAGGCAAGTCAGCGTCATTCACAGACAATGTTCCTGGTCAGGACACCAGTATTCCATGATTTTAACGTGGCTGCACAGACAAACTATATATCAGACACTAGTTTCAGCCATATCCAGTCTCCACTGAGTGAAAAGTAAATTTTAGAGTAATAAAAATTATTTGCTATATACAGATATATGTGCTACACTAAATATATTAAACTAACTTATTATATTTTATTTATATTTATTACTGTAAACTTACATTATAAGATTAAGTATATAATTGAAGCACTCACAATTCAAGAAAACTTACCCCCATCTCATTGAGTCTTGAACATAAGGCTTCTGCCTCTCCTTCACTTTTGTAACAGCGCACACCCATACTTAGAAGAAGTTCTTCACACTGTTAATATAAATAAAACAAAAAGCCATTCTTAGTAAAATATATGTACTACATTAGTTTCTCGGCTAGACTTTACTATATCTTGACATAGAAATTTAATTTACAAGATTAAAAAAGTCATGCAAGAGCAATCAACAGTTTTCAATAAGTATTTTATAATCCTTCACCTCATAGGACGATCCATTTCATGTTGCTTAATTTAAGTGGATTTAGACGGAAATGTCTAACCATGTACTATAAAACTTATTTCCCAAACAAACCTTGGCAGCTTATGCATATATAATATTATTTAATTTGACAATAGTGTAATAAGAATAAAAAGATTAAATGATTTTAAATAATATAAAAAATTGTAAATCATACGATTTACACTTAAATTTAAAGAAAATGTCAGAATTGACAAATAAATAAATTAATCAAGCTGCAGTGGTAATAGGGATGATCCCCTGAAATGTAAAAAGTTATGTACTAAATATATGAGGTATAGTCAAAAGTTCCCGGAATAGGTTGGAATATATTTATTGGACAAAGATAAAAACGTACAAACCTATTTTTCTTTAAAATACTTTCCTCCTGCAACAACACACTTGTCCCAACAATCATAAAATTGTTCAAAACACTTTTGACAGTTATTTTTTTTAATGTATTTTATCGCATTTTTTCTGACAGCTTCAGCATCTACAAGTCATTTTCCTTTTATTGATGTTTTCACCTTATGAACAGGACGAAATTGGCCAACTTGAGGTCAGGTGAGTAGGGAGGGTGTTCTAGCATGGTAATGCAGAGCTTGAATTGGTAGTTACATACTAATAAGGATTGATGTGCAGGGGTATTGTCATGCAGTAAATCTATTTGTTTTCTGTCCATTTTTCAGGCCGTTTCCTACTAATGGCATCTCGTAAGCGCCTAAGAATTTTTATGTGGACATTGCCATATGATTAATTTACGTCATATGCGATTTCATCAATAATTATTCTTCTGCTTAGATGGACAGTTTACCTAACTCGTTTAATGTTATCATCTGTGGTTGCAGTTGAAGAGCATCTTCAATGTTTATGCGACCTCAATACCTCAATGAAAACATTTGCACTATTCTTAAACTTGGCTTTTCTTCATCGCATCAACTCCGTTAAGCTTGAATTAACATTTTAGGTGTCTTAGGAGATGACTTTTGAAGTAAAACACAAAACTTAACGTTTTTTTGCTGTTCATTAATTCAATTTTCAAAAAGCAACAATCAAACACACGAAAAATGCTCTCCACAGGGGAACAATGGCGGTTGAGGGATAATCACGCTACCGATATCCCTTCTCCTGAGTAGTACCAGCTGCTACACAACAAAATTCCCACCCACAACCACGCTATATGTCTCTGGACAACGATTCAAACCTACCTAAACCGTATAAATATGTATTTTGTGATGTTCACTTGTATTTCTACCAACATGTAATAGACTAACCAAGAAACTACCTATATTGCTGTATGGGGCGGAGGGAGACATAGTTGATGGGACAGAAGGATGGAAATAGAATGAGCTTTTTAACACGTTCAGTGCGGGTGGACCGTATAAGATCCACCGCCGGCCGAGCGCTGGTGGCGCGTGGACCGGGCCCATACCACGCTACACTGTTGTAGCTATGAAGTCAGTGTGAGCTCAGCTCTTGCGCGAGGTAGACCTTACGTCGGCCGCTATAGGAATGTGAACCGTTCTATATTTTTGCGTTTTCCGTTTTTATCTATCGTTCTTTCAAGCGGAGTTTTACAATTGATGTAATTTAGTGATTTCTTTATGTAAGTAAGTGTGTTTAGTGTATATTATTGTAGTATTTAGTGTAATTTTTATTGTTGAAACATGGCTGACAACACTGTTGATGACCTTGACTTGAGTGACGACATTATTACAAGTGAAGATTCCGACACCGAAAGTGACGAAAGTGATGACGATGATGCAGTTTTGAACCCTATTTGGTGTAACAACACTGCTGGACTCAAAAAAATTAACTATTGGTGGCCATACCTGGTGATGGCTCACCTATTGATCGGTTTTCGCTTTTAGTGGACGATGAGTTTCTTCAGTTTATTTGTACTGAATCTAAGAAATATGCCCTTGAGCGTTTTTGTGGGCCTACTACCACTCCGAATTCCCGAGTTACAAAATGGAAGGACCTCACCATACCTGAATTGAAGACGTTTTTAGGACTTTTATTACATATTGGGACAATTCGTCTAAACAGACTGCAGGACTATTGGAAAACGCATTACCTGTTTGGCCTACCAAGCTTCCGAATGTTTATGAGCCGGGATCGTTTCATGCTGATTTTGAGATGCTTACACTTCTCTAGTGCTACTCCCCCTCCACAACCAGCCAGCTGTACAGAAAAAGTTGACAAGATTGTTGATTATTTCAACCAAAAAATGGCCAGCATCTACTACCCTGGCCAACAGCTTTCAATAGATGAAGCCATGGTCTTGTGGCATGGCCGTTTGATTTTCCAGCAATATTTGCAGGGTAAGCGCCACAAGTATGGCACAAAACTCTACTCAGTGAATGAGCCAGAGGGCCTTACATTAAAATTTAAAGTGTATGCTGGAGGCCAAGATGAACTTTCTGGGAAAGGTCATGCCATGAAGGTCGTTTTTCACTTGATGCAGGGAATGCTAGGGAATGGGCATTCCCTGTACATGGACAATTACTATAATAGTTTTGCCTTGTCGTCCAAACTTCTTAGCATGAATACTTACTGCACAGGGACCCTTCGCAACGACAGAAAATACAACCCCAGAAATGTAAAAGCTGCAGTCTTGAGAAAGGGGGAGACCATTGCCCAGTACGCAGATGGCATACTTGTTGAAAGTGGAGGGACAAGCGTGAAGTTCTCTACACTTCAACCAAATTTGAAAATAACATGGTGTCAATGACCAACAAGAGAGGTCAAGAGAAGCAAAAACCACTGCCAATAGTGCAGTATAACGTGCAAATGAAGAGTGTGGACAGAATGGATCAAATGTTATCCTATTACCCCTGCGATAGGAAAACCCTACGTTGGAACCTGAAGATCTTTGTCCACACTCTTCAGATGTTAGTTATAAATGCATATCATCTGCACAATATGCACACCGTGGGGCACAAAATGACATTGTACGAGTTCAGGCTAAAAATGCTTGAATCACTACTGCCTCAAAGACCCGCTGCGCGTACGGTGACTCCCCCGAGAAATGCTCCGCATCGTATCGCCAAAAGTGAAGACCAGGATGCTAGGGGCGGTACAAAACGGAAGAGACGCAGGGAGTGTTTTCGGGCAGGTAATAAGACCAAAAGGACAATTTACTATTGTCCTATTTGCCCTGAAAATCCCGGCCTCTGCCCAGGAAAGTGTTTTGACACATTTCATGAAAATCAAGTCTAGATAGCAAAAAAGAACTGTGGGAGGTTAGGCGGGCTGTAAATATAAACAATAGAAATATTATAATATAAACATAGAATAGGTCAGTAACAAATTTACCGGTAGTTTTAGAAAATAGAAGTTTTTTGACAAAGTGACAGTGACAAGTGCATCCCAAGGGGCTGATGGACCGTATCCAGACCACAACTTATGACGTCATAAACAACTTTTTCCCATGCTACAACCAACTTCGTTTTGCTGTTTTTGGGCTGTCTATACCTTATGGTAAGTAAAATTAAATTTTATAGTACTTAGTTTCCCGGGTCGGTTAGAGTGTTTTTACTATAGCAGTGAAAGTGTTAAGGAGTCATGTGGGAATGACTAATAAGATAGAATAAGATAAGATAGAATAAGAAATGAAGTAATTAGCTGGGGAGGAGCCATTAGTGGAAATAGTATTGATATAGATCAACTGAGGTGGTTTGGCTATGTGAAAAGGATGGGTGGAATTTAGGGTACCCAAAAGAGTCAATGAGATGGGAAGGAAAGAGAGAGGGAGAGAGTTAGATAGTTTAAAATAAACAAATGCATCTAGTGAGAGTTACACACTGTAATAGCAACTATTACTAAAAGATAGTGTATTCCTAAATTTAATTAAATGTAGCTGAATGTGGTACAGTATTCAATTTAATGTATGAGAGATATAAAGCAACATCAAACTTGCCTGACAAGTACGATTAAGTAACATTTATTATTGCAACAAAAAGTGTTGATGAACAATGTCCTTTTTTCATGCTTTTGAATGTTTCAGAACAGGAATATGGTGTTTATTAACAGTGTTTATTGTTTCCATAAATAGCGGTCAAATTTAAGATGTTTAGAGACGTTGTTTCTGTTTATAAAACAAGAGTGTGATTGTTTACTGTACTAATTTTGATTAATAATATAGAAAATACCTGAGACTTCAATGATTTTGCAAATGAAATGGTTACGAGCTATAAATTACAACATATCTATACAAAAAAATACTTAGAAAACAATATCATCAGCATTGCTATATGTGATTGAAACAGCACCTACATAAAAATACTAATAGACATTTATATGATTGGAAGATAATATTTCGAGATTTCAAATTCCTCAAATATTTTATGAAACAAACACATATGTTTTTCATAACACTAGAAGCATTGGAAATCTTCAAATATTATCTATCAATCATGAACAATCCACTGCTAACAAACAACTTAAAAACAACAGAAAATTATAATCCAGTCAATGAAAATAGAAAAACACCTCTGCAAAGAGGGATTATTATTTTATTTTAGTTTATAGAGTTGTTAGAAACATATTAAAATGATACATAGGTATGCAGTGAAAATTAATTAAGAAGAGAATCATGCAAGAAAATGAGAGGGTGGTAAGGGCATTAGGATGTGAAGAGACAACGGTTGCTGGCACTTATGATCATCATAGGATATAAATCATCATGAATTTATTCATCAAGTCATGATAAAGGTTACAACAGCACTGCAATCCTTGTTATTAAGCCAATGTCAATTACAAAATCTAGGAATAGAACTGAAAATCTCACCCTTTTTTGGAGAACATTGAGTCTTCCTCTATTTCCTTTTTTAGTTTTAGGCGCCTTGACATTTGATGTAGTTTGTCTGCCTTTCAAGATTTCTTGTCGGCGAGCAATTGTGTCATGTTTAAGATCAGGTGCTTTTCCTTCCAATACAAACACCGGTTTTACTCCAAGTAGTAACAAATACGATGTGCGAAAAAACAAATTCCTAAAACATTAACACCAGCCATAAATAAAATGGTATATTGTTAACATATTCCTGCAGCAGGTCCTCGAAGACATTTATGCAATGATTCAATACACACAATGTGAATATATATAAAAAAGGCATGGTCTCATGAGCTATCTTTTGACAATGTTTGACTTTCAACCTGCACTGAAATAGAAGTAGACTCATAAAGTTTGGCAGTAAAAACAAGTCTATTTCTACAGTATTTATATCTAGGAATAGACTATTTTCCTAAGGACTATGTGGTGTCTTGGCAGTCCAAATGTAACTCTGATTTACGTATGGGTATTTTTTGTAACTTATAGTATTGATTGGCTGAATATACGAGGTACAGTCAGAAAGTTCCCGGAATCGATCTCCAGAGACATACAGCATAGTTGCCAGTGGCAATTTCGCTGTCTATCAGCTAGTACTATACCTGGAGAAGAGATATAAGTAGTGCGAGTATCCCTCAGCCGCCATTGTTCTCCAGTGGAGAGAGCTTTTCGTATATTTGCGTGTTTACATTGTCGCTTTTTGAAAATCGATTTAAAGAACAGCTAAAACACATTAAATGTTACATGCATGCGGAATTGAGGCAATGAAGAAAAGCCAATTTTACGAATGGCACAAACATTTTCGTGAAGGATGCATTAACATTGAAGATGACTCGTAGTGGACGCCCTTTGACTGCAAACACAGATGACAACATTCGGCAAACTGTCTATGCAAACTGCTGAATAATGATTGATGAAACCCCAAATGAAGTAAATTTTTCAACTCAATGCACTTACAAGATGCCATTTTGAGTAAATGGCCTGAAAAATAAGTAGAAAACAATTGGATTTTGCTGCATGACAATTCCCCTGCACATCGATCCCTCTAAATACGTAACTACCTACTCAAACTCCGCATTACCACCCTAGAACACCCTCCCTACTTGCCTGGCCCAACGCCGGCCGATTTCATGCTGTTCACATAGTGAAAACAATTTGCAGATGCTAAAGCTGTTAGAAAAAGTTGGTGTCAGAAGTGTTTTGAACATCTAAATGATTGTAGGTACAAGTGTATCGTTGTAGACTTGTAGGAGGATAGTATTTTGAAGGAAATCGGTTTGTAAGTTTATATCTTTGTCCAGTAAATATATTTCAACCTATTCCGGGAACTTTTTGACTGTACCTCGTATACATACAGAAAGGAATTTCAATATATCTGAAATCCTGGAAATGTTCAGTTACAACATTGCTGAACCAGCTAATGTTACGAGTTAAAACAAAATATGTTCAACCCATAAGAGTTCCATGTTACTAAGAGGTCAGATTTCTTCCAATGTTCATGATGTGATCTCTAGTGAGTATATTTTTCTTGTTAACTATGTGTTTTATCTGTGTCTGTTTTGACAGTGATCTACAACATGATAGGACTGATTATTTTGACAAATCTTAAAATTTTCAACATTTTCCTTTATTTGCAAACATATCCAAAGTAAGAAAATTCTGGTATTTATCCAATATAGTAGAATTAATAAGCATAAGTTCACTACCCAATTTTTAAGAGGGACATATAGACACATTAAGTGATGTGGTTTTTGCGGCGTACATTAATAGAATTAGGTTGTCTGTAGTTAATACTTTTATTGATTATTATTCTTCTCTTTTCAAGTTTTCTCGTTGAAAAGGTACCTAACATTTCTCTAGTTAGCATAAAACTATTTTCTCAATAAAATCCCATACACAGCATAATGTGTGCAGATTACACCATAAACAAGATTTTAAAATATGAACATCTTTTCATAGGAGGGACAACAGGCAGTACATCCCCTGTGGGATTAGATTTCAGTGAGTTGAGTGGCTTTAAACAGAATTATGAAATACTTTTAAACATTGAAATTCACACCTCCAGACAGCCTGCTGACAAAAGATGTACAAACTTGAATTGAACTATGGGATTACCCATTTCAGGTGATAATTGGTTTCTGCGTCGGGCCATGAATGCAATACTGTAACAACAATTTATACCAGTTTTCCAGAAACAACTGACATACTCGGAGAAAAATGGTTTTTCATGTTCAGCATAAAAACTGATTAAATAATTTCACTCACCAGAAAATATTGTAACCTTAACATTTTTTGGTTGAAATGTGTTCATCAAAAAAACCTTGCATATAATTTACATTCTAGAACTTGTTGATAACATTTTTTTAAATTAATCAATACCATCCGGTATTGATGGATCTGGTTGTACATTTTTATGCTATTTGACGTGATTTTTGTTCAACTTGTTACTATGATAAAACAGGAATTGTTTTGTCACCTATTTAGCCTATTTGAAGCAAGTTCATTTCATTTATTTTTGTTTAACAGCTGAAGATTAAACTCATAGTAAAATATTAAAAACGCATCAATAGTATAATGTCAAACAATTAAAATAGACATTTTTATTTATTTACAAAACAGCTGTTATTAATTTACTAAAATCAAACCAATGTTATATTTATGGAGCAATCTTTTAAGGGTGGTTCCTACCCCTTAGGAGTACTTTAGTTGTCCTATTTAATACCTAAAGAAGCAGTGTACAAAATTTCAGCTCTCTACCTACATGGGAAGTTGGAAAATTAGTGAAGAGTGATTCCTTCAGTCAATGAGGACTTTGCTTTTTATAGGTATAATTTATTTTTAAAATCCTTCTCTAGCGTAAATAGTCAATACATTTTGAGAAGGATCAGCTGATAACCACCGGCTGTTCATTTGTCATTGGGCTATTAATTAATGATACTTTCTAAGGAATAGTCGGCCTTAGTTTGTAACAATGACTACATTCGCTCATCTACACTCATCACACTCATTCGAAATCCATATTCGCCCATATCTTGACGATCGGCGTCTCATGAATAAATAAGCAAATAAGAAATAAGTTTTTAATAAACATTGAGGTTTGAATAAAATATTTGACATATATATTTTTTTTAATATCATTAATAAAAACATATAATTATTGCACGCTACTCAGAATCACTCTTAGAAGGTAGAAACTAAATATTACTGAAATGTGATAGTCGTGTTTAGAAGATTTACCTTTGGAAAAAATTATTTTAAAATTAATTTTTGGTATTCCAAATTATCTACATAACTCACAATATTTTAAAATTTTAAAGATTTTCTCCAAAATGTTCTGTGATAAACAGTTATCGTAAATAAAAACTGGTTTGAAATTAATTTTGATTATTTTAATACCATGTCTAGAACTATGATGAGGAATGTGAAAACATATTTAAAGTAGCAGCCATTCTATAGCAAAATGAGCCTAAAAGTGAAAGATTTACAAAAATTATATAACAAATAATATTACATAATACTGCTTCAAAAGGTTCCCATTTTCATAGTCCAAAATAGTTATTAGGATTTTTGTATTATTTCACTGATTTTTTTAGTATAACTTCGATCATCTTACATTATATCAAGAAGAAACATTTTGGTTGATTTTTGTCAATTGTTTTTAATACCAGTAAATCAGCTGACATCTTAGGTACTAGAGCAGCTTAACAGAGGAAAGTTTATTCTTTGTAGTTGCACATTGGAAAAATGTAAGATCACTTAATTATTTCACTGTAGCTCAATTTCACTTTGATTTCCTTCTTGTAACACCCGTTACCAAAAAGATACAAATATATGTGTAATAGCTTCTCTAAAATACCTATTTACTCAATATTTTATAAAAAGTGTGGTTATATACATTCTTAACAAGGCCTGATAGTAGTGACTCTGATTAGGAACTGTAGACGACCGTTGTATATAGTGTATATAATTTGTATTTGGTTATTTTTATATAAATGAACATAAGTGTTATATATTCTTGTTTAGAAAGACATTGAGGACATAATGTATGCTGAATTTTTTTTTTTACCTGTAAAAAATTTAAAAACCGTGTTTTCAATAAAACCTTTTCATCGTTCAGACTACAGAACTTCTAATAAAATCAAATAAAAGTATTTTTATGTTATTCAGCATTTTATTCTGAATAAAACTATATATATATATATATATATATATATATATATATATATATAATACATAGTATTTTGATGAAGAAATATTAGTATAGGTATTTTTACATACAGGCGTGCATGAACAGTACAACAAATTGAATTGTGTAAACTTTTATTGCTATTTTATCATACTTTTTTTTGGAGATAAGTTATAATCAGTTTATATTTTCTTTTTCAGCATAAAATTCTGCACTTATAAGAACCTTTAATTTGATAGTACTGAAAATCAGTGGCCAAAAATGTGGTGACATGTGTTACAAAATTTGGTATCGGGTGTTTCATAATATTGGTAATGGATGTCAGATAAGACTATATATACATGTGAGAGATGTTTTTCCTTACACAGGCTCATAACCATTCTTTTACAAAAGATTAAATAAATAGGAACTGTATGGAAGCTATTATACATATAATTGTATCTTTTTGGTGACAGTTGTTACAAGTAGGAAATCAAAGTGAAATTGAGCTACAGTGAAATAATTAAGTGATCTTACCTTGTCTCAATGTGTTGTTACAAAGAATAAACTTTCTTCTATTAAACTACCCCAGTACATCTGATTTACTCATTACAAAAATGAGCCAAAACTAGGAGAAGACCGAAGTTATACTGATAAAAAAGAGTGAAATATTGAATAAAAATCTAATAACTATGTTGGGCTATGAAAATAGGGACCTTTTGCTACAGTGTTATGTAATATTATTTGTTACATGCATTTTTTTAATTTTTTACCCCTATGCTCATCTTCCTATGGAATGGCTGATATTTCTCGTTTATATTACATAACCATATTAACTTAGTGTTTTTGGCCGTAATGTGTAGGCCCTAATTAAATACAACTTATACCCGAGTTTTATTTCATAATTTATCAACCCTGAACTTTAGTTTTGACAATATTTGTAGATACCTCAGACAGGTGCCACCCGTTACTATTCCTTGTAACACCTGTTACTGTAGGCTATACTTTACCGAGAAAATAGATTAATATTTTTATTTTAACCAACTTATTAATATAAATTTTAACTTTATAATCTTGGTTTACTGGCATATTTTTTTCAATTTTCTTTGCCTTCATATATTCCAGTTTAGAAACTAAATATCATGTCCTATGGTAACATGTCCTTTCTCTGTATCACCTGTTACCACATTATTCTCATATTATTTAACAGTTAGAATCTGAATGAAGTATTTATATGGCAATATCTCAATAAAATTAGCAAAGAACTACTAACAGACATATAAATTTATTGGCTAACTCATTTAGTTTAGTTATTATTGAATTGTATGTAGTCTGGTTGTAACACCCGTTATCTATGGTGGTAGATAACTAGGCCTATATTTTTAGGTAAGAAGAAAGTACATAATCATAAGCTGACTGACCAATTTTCCAAGACAGGTTTTCTATTGACCCATTGGCGACATCTCATGAGCAGTGCTCGTTCTGTGTTCATCATAGTTCAAATAATAAATAGTAGAGAAACAACATTTTCACTACAGAGCACTACAGTATCTGTTTTGAACAGAACTAGTGACAAACCAGAGCCATAAATTAAAAGTTGCAGTACAAAAATTATCTTACCAGAGAGGCAGCAGGATTGGGTTCGAATCCCAGTTGGGACGTAAAGAGGTGACCAGTGCAAATGCATTAGAAACGTCCTACCACAGATACGGGCCTATATGGCCCATTAAGCCTCAGGCTTGTATTTAGAGAAAAGTGTGGCGATGTGACAGAATAGTGGTAGGATGCTCCTAATACAATGTTGACCATGTAATCATCAGAACCAGTCACCGCAACAATTTTGCTCATTTTTACCATCTAATTCAAGTACATCACTTACAATATTTTGATTTAAATTAATTACGTACCCAATATGTTAAGAAAACTATCCAACCTAAAAACATCATAACTAAAGGCACGTTTACCATTTATTTTAAAAATTTAGTTTTTTTAGAATGCTTAAGGTCTAGGCCTAAATAACAAATTATTGATAGCAATGAAAAATAAACTACAGTACTATTTTAGCTTATAAGTACAGAATTTATACATAGCCTATAAGTTAGGTTATGTAACTTATTGAAGTTCTACTCAATGTAGGCTATTATTTATCTATGTTTAAAGAATATTATACAAACCTCAAGTACATATTAATAACACTGTTGTCTCCAATGTTTTGACTATCAACAATCCATGAACTTAAATCTATTGCTATTTTTAAGCCTTCCAACTCCCAAAGAGATTTTTTCTCACATGATGGACTAAGAACCCCCCATAGATCTTTTACACCCATCTTGAATATTAGGACCTTGATCTACTGTATGTGAAATAGGAGCTCCTACCAAGAAAAATTTCAACAAAAATACTAACTCATGATAGTCTAGCTTGGTACCTGCATCTGAACAATAAAAAAATTATAATTTTTAAGATATAGTCTCAACTCTCAACAATATTTAGGACACACACTGAATTTAAAAGCCAACACTTGTCCAATTGAAAAAATTAACAATTGCTAGTTTAAAGAAGTATTCATTACAATGGTAAGAAATTAATTAAATTTTATTAAAACAGTTAAAAACATAAAACTAAAGATAGGCCACTAATCTATAATCTACAACATTTTATTTTGCAAACAATCTCAAAATGGATAATAACTCATTACTCTACTGAGTTAGCTGAGCTAATGAGTGCTAATTAATACATAATACAACTACATTCAACAAACGATCATGTCAAACATGCATGTAAACAATCTGAAGAAAGTAACACACAGAGCCGAATGAACATTTCAAATTTCAATTCAAAATTTCACGGCCTCGCAGTACGCATGCGTGAGGAACCTGCTCCATATAACTGTGATTTGAAAAATAAACGTTACTACGCAACCTTAGGGGCTTTGAGACTTGAGAGTATACAGTTACAGTTCTTTGCAAATGTTCGTAATAGTTACTTAATTACTGTCACAACGGCGGTACCATGAACTGTGAAGTTGTGAGGAACTGTTTGACTCCTTAGTTTTGGAGGTACATTGTAATCGTTTTCATATTTTCATCCATAAGCACTTCACAAACTTATTACAAGGCATACAGGCTATGCAAGCCTATTGTAAAGAAAAACATATAGAAGACTTGAGTTTTGTCAATGGATATATCGTTAAATTAATTTTTCCTTTCATAAGATTTGCTTTGAAAAAGAAATTTTCAAACTATTACAACCTAAATCCATCACTACATGTTAAAGTTTTTGAAGTTATACTTCTTTGCGCCCGTTAGACACTTTGGGATGGGATGTTGGTCGAGAAACCGCGTCATGCTGAAAAGTAAGAACAAATTTTTAAGAACTATCGATTAATCGATTGTTAATCGAAGAAATTACTGATAATGATAATATAGGTGTATAATATAATAATGAAGTCACGTATAATATATTGAAGATAAATATATTGAATAATATTGAAAAATGTCTTATATTTCATTTATATATCCTGTCTGTTTGTGTGCGTGAGTGGGTGTATGAGAATGGCCAAAGAAGTATAACTTCCACCGTGTGGTCCGACGCACACCCAATTTTTTTCTTAAAGATAGCCTATCCAGTTGTGTCTCTTACAATAAACATAACTTATATTAAGAAATCATATATTTCAATTAACAAAGTAAAATAAACTTATCCTACTGCATTTTATTCGTTTTGAGGTACAGTGGAATTCACGTAGCAAGCAACCAGAAAAAGAAGCGATATGTCGTGAGGTTAATATTATATCAATTAATTGGTTCGGTATAAGAACAAAATATTCCTGAACAGGCATCTAATCTGACGTTTTGAATGTATTGTTCATTGTTGGTTGGTTCAGTTCCGTGACTGAAATATTGAGTGAATGGTGGACAGGGATTAAACTGTTAATTTTTTTGTAACCGTTGTATAACGTGCAACACCTAACCTCGTCCTTGATCTAAGGAACAGGTTCCTCGCGCGTGCGCACTGTGAGATGTTCATCCTCCTACGAGAAGGCCGTAAAGTTCCAAACAATATGGGTAAGAAGAAGAAATTTACCTCAACTCTTGAGTATGAAAAATAAAACCATATGTTAAAGCATAGAGACAAACTGATTGAGGAATAACAATTTGTATTCTCGTAACTTTTTATATGTAATAGTGTGATTACTTTCAGTGTTATATTTCAATAATTTAACAAATTCTTTATTTCAGTAAATAAATTTACAATTACCTTGTACCTTTCAGTGCCTCCAAGTGGCTAAAATGAGGTACATATGTAAAATATTCTATAATTAAAATATTTCCAAGGTTCCATTATGTGATTGGGTTTATTAGGGTTAGGTTGTCGAGAACAATATCTTACAAATAAGTAACACCCATAAGAGAGGAGGTTTTTTGAGTTTCAATTTGAACGCTGTCAAAACTAGTATTATCACAATAGACCTTCTAGTAAAGTATATAATATCACAGACTTTCTGTATACTGGTAAGGCCTACGCAGTAGTATCCTGGTTCCTTGATTTGGTTCTTGGAGGAGTTGTAAGGGTTTGAAAGAAACACTCATGATAGTATCCATCGATGTATAAAGAAATGGATTGTCCGGTGAACGCCGGGAACGAGGCGACACGCGGTCCGACACCAGGTGGCTACCCCCACCACCATCCAGTCAGTGACGCGATACGATTGTATAGCGCAAGCCGCAAAGAACTGATTTTTTGATTGATTTATTGTTTATCTACTGAATGGGAACATAAGACTATGATGAATGTATGTTCTGCGTACTCTGTTCCATAACACATTAACTGCAATAATGGGCTTGTTGAATATATCACAGGCAACCTGGAGGAAAGCAACTCAATCTCCAGCATATTTTTAGACTTGAACCAAGTTTTCTTTTATCTTGGCCATAACACCTCATCTTGGCTAAACTACAAACCCTAGGCATCCAATAACAGACTTAAAATGGTTTAAGAGTTATTTGAGTGACAGATAACAAGTTGTAGAGGTTAAAAACCAGGTTCGGGGACGGAGGGTAATGGGGTGTCTTTTGTTGTTGTAGGTGCAAGTGGTGTAGGATTCTGGTTATGTGATGTCATTAGTGTATTGAACTTTTTGTCAAGTGTATTTTTAAGTAAAAGAACCCACATGGGTCTAACTTCTGTGCTACTTTAACTGATTACTTGTTCATTATTTAGTTTCATAAAGGCACCGTCGGTGAATTTACGTTTAAAAAAATGTGGTTCCCTGTGAAGTATTTTAGCGTTTTCTCAGTTATATATGTGTTAGTTGTTCCAGGCATGTTCAGCTAATTTAGAATGTGTAGTGTCTACTTTTTTAATGTTAGTTTTTAGTTCTTTTAGCCAAACTTCCAGTGGTCTTTTTGTTTCCACTATGTATTTTTCATTGCATTCTCAAGTAATGCAATACACTACGTTTTTGGAGGATTGCATCTCATTCTTTGGTTTAGTTTTTGTTAAAGACTGTCTTAATGTGTTCTGTGTGTTGAATGATGTTCTGATTTCTTATTTCCTAGCTATGCGTCTGATTTTTTCTGAAAAGTTAGGTGTATATGGAATGGACATGAATGCTTTAGGTTTTTCTGTGTCAGTAGGTGTTTGTTTGCGTTTTCTTATTTTTTTGCATTTATTCATGAGAGACTGAGGGTAGCCATTGTTTATGAGATCTTTGGAGACATTTGTCAGTTCATTATCTAGTTTAGTTCTGTCTGAGCATATGGCTCGGGCTCTATCAAAGAGAGAGAAGGCTACACATTCTTTAACAGTTTGTGGGTGGTTAGAATTAATAAAAATTTAGGTTTTTGCCTGTGTGGGTTTGTTTTCTGTAGGCTGATGTTTTAAGACCATGATTTTTTTTTCTACATTTACATCCAAAAATGATAATTTATTATTTACTTCTTTTTCATGTTGAATTTAATGGTGGGTGAAACCATGTTTAAGTGATTTAAAAATTCTTCTAAATTTGATTCACAGTTACTCCAGCAGACAAATGTGTCGTCCACGTACCTAAGCCAAACCTTAGGTTTGAGACTTGAGGAAGGAATTGCTTGTTCCTCAAACTCTTCCATGTAGATATTGGTGAAAATAGGTGATAGTGAGGAACCCCTTGCTATACCACCATCTTGGCGGTATATATGACCTTCTAGTTCAAAGTGATTACATTCAGTGCAAAACTGTAAAATTTCAGTTATTACTTTTGGCACTCTATCCGTTTACAAAAAAACCCCCAAACCTCATAAAAATTTGTCAATGTACAGTTTTGATGAATATTATAATCAGTGGTTGCCTATAGATTCTTCATTTCTATTTGTCACCACCTAATAATTTAAACTCATGTGTGAATATGTAAAGCTTTTGTTTTTAAATTATTTTCGTCCCACTATCATAAAAACAACTAATCCACAATTGATTTTACATTTTTGTGTTGGAATCTTAACAATTTATTTTAAACTTTCGATCATTTGTACTCGAATATATAGATTTCGTTTTGACATTCTCTTTTTTCTTCTTCTTTAACTATCTAACAACAAATCTTATTTGAAACTTAATATACGAGTAACTTTGTTGATGTTTTACATTTGGACACTATTTTATTACATACTGACATTATATAGAAACTTACAAAATAACTGAGGAAATCAGTCAAACTCAGACATGTCCAAACACATTATGCTAACTCGGGGGGAATCAGTCAAACCCTGACATAAAAACTGTCCAAACACACTATGATAACTGAGGGAATCAGTCAAACTCTTTTTATTTTAAAACAGAAACTATTCAATGTTTAGTTTTGTGCATTCAAGTGAATAAAGAGACTTGAGTTTTTTACTTTAATGCAGTTTATTTGTTTGGTAAACACAAGGGTTAAAGACAGGCAAAGGTTAATTCACCAAAAATAATCAGTTTGTATAAAAAACAAGTTTAATACAATGACATCATTTCACACTCTACATGAAAATAAACACAATATGACAAAAATAAATAAAAAAATATCACCAGTAAATAATATCATTTAGCGAAAGCATACTTAAAAAACTGATCAATAAATTAATTTTTTGCTTAGTTATCTTGGCTAGGAAAATTATTATACACAACAAAAGAGCATGCTCTGCAGTATACGTTACAAAACAAAATTATACAGCATAATAGTTCTTTTATAGTTGGAATTAACATAATTTTACTCCACATACTAATGAATCATTATCATCACCTCCAATTAAACAATGATAGTAATGATGAAAATTAAATTAAAATATTACACATTTCTTAAAAATATGGATTTAGTTTACTTTTTGAACATGATCTTGCATCTGTAGAAGATAAGTTTCTTTCACATAAAACTAGTATTCATTTTTAGTGATTAGGAAAATATTTATTTGAATAAATGTCATAAAATTCAATCAAAATATTTCACCAGTTTGATAATGAGCTACATAACTTACCTTAGAAGACAAGTTCACTAATACCAGAGTAGTAGTGACATATACAAAAGAATCACATAATCACACGAATTTTCAGTACCACTGGCACTTTCTTCAGGTAAGTAGAGTGAGAGGGAGAGAGAGTATACAGTCTCTCTCTCTCTCTCTCTCTCTCTACTCACCTGAAGAAAGTGCCAGTGGTACTGACAATTCTTGTGATTATGTGATTCTTTTGTATTTGCTACTACTACTCTGGTGTTAGTGAACTTGTCTTCTAAGGTTAGTTTGCTCATGTCCTATCTCTCCATATGTTTGTTATTCAATTGTTATTAAAGTTCCTTTCAGTTGGCAAGATGTATCAATAGTTTCTTATTTCTTATTTTCATTCTACTTGTTATTAAATTATTTTTTAACTACAATTTTTAGTTTAAATCAATAAAAACACAGTAACAAAACATCTGATTGTATGATTTGGTTAGATACATTATTATCATAATCACTTTGTAAACAAGAGTTGTTTAAAATAATAAGATGCTTATAACATCAGTCATGATTTAAAAAAAACAAAATTACACAATGCAGTTTTACTATTGACGAGAAAACAGTCTTTCATGTATAAATTCACAGATATTACATAATATTATTATCATGCATATACAAAAGATTATTTAATGTTTCACACTTTTAAACAAATTTTTAAAAACAGTAACAATTAATTACGGAATGTGGCCTTTTAATCTTTTAGTGGCCTGTTGTTATATACAACAAATACCAAATATAATTCAGAGATTAAAAAATGAGTAAGTGATGTTATTATAATGCAACTTCTGAAAGAAAAAAAAGAAGAAATATGTTGATGGTAAAAGCTTCTTATTTATTTAGAAAATATGAATAAAAATGTCTTAACAAAAATAAAATTATATATGTTTTGCAAGTTTAAGATTTTGAATGTCACATTCCTGAGTATTTTTAAAAAGGATTCTTAGTGTTTTAGTTTTACTTATTTTAGAATGGTAAAATATATTTGTTAGAATTGTATTATAATAAATAGCATTTAAATGTAAAATTTTAAATATTTAAACCACTAAAAATGAGTTACACTTTTAAAAAATCATCTATGTACATTTATTTTTATGTACTATACAACCTTACATAAATACTCTTACAAAAAACAAATGACATAATCTGATCTTAAATAAAGCAATTGTAATCTTATAATGTTCACATAGTAGAATACTTCAAATTTGTGTAAATAAATTGTACAAAAATCAACAAATACTGACAGATTATAATAAAAATAAAATACTAAAATATAAAGAGCCAACTAAATCTGGTAAATCTAAAATAAATTCACACTTAGTAATACTGTAAAAGAAGAGACTAATAAAAACTATCTGATTTGAAAATAAAAGTAATTTAACAATACATTGTCAATCCTTTTTACACACAAAAAATTATTGTTAGCAATAAAAAAATGTTAACTAATGAAAGTTTAGTATACAAATGATGAACAATCAATAAATAATAAAAACATACACAAAACGAAAAAATTAAATCTAAGCTTGTTATAACTAGAACTAAGCTAAAAGAATAAAGCTAAAACTGCTACTCACTACTTTAAAATAATGTTTGGTGGGAATTTAAATTTATTAAGGTTTTTATCACTATATAAAGTGTCGTGTATTTAACTTACTAGAAGCAAAAAATGTATCCAGTAAACAAAGAAACTAAAAAAGTTATTAAATTTAGTTAAATCCTTTTTCGTTTACTTTATCCTAAAAAAAAAACTTAATTTGGAAAAATAGACAGAATTATCTCAGAAACGCTAATAAGCGTCTAATTATAAAAATCAATGTGTGCCAAAGAAGTTAAAATGTTACATAAATATTTCTAACTGACAAAAAAGGTTATATTTCTTTGAGAATTTGTCATACAAAATATGCATAGGCATTTTTTAAATGAAAAAGATTGGTCATTTAATTGGGATTCGAAGAAAAACTCACATGAAAATAATTTATTTGGGGGAACTAGCTACTATCATTGATTATATAAACCTACAATAGATAAACCATCTAATAGGAATATTTGTGCTAGTAATTTTGTTAGTTTGTGTGGCTCGCAACCACAGCTGGTTTAAACTGCATTACATTTACATTGGACTACACTAGCGCTCCACAATGGACCACAAAAACAGCTGATATTTTGAGACTCAAAATTTAACATTGGATGGGAAATCTATTTGTTTATAAAATCAATGCTACTATATTTCCGTCTATAGTTTGTTAGATGTAATGGTTTGAATATTCACTAATAAGATATAGTGTGTAATTTTGTAACACACATTTTGGGCTAATCACTATTATATAATTATACCTGTTTAGTTAGTCACAACCATAAGAAAGAAAAGACATTAGCAACAAAGACTTCTAGACTGTAGATGTAATATCAATAAATCACAATAAAATATCTTGCCTTAAAAGTAATTTAATTACTTTTCTACTTGTCATGCACAAACAGTAAAATGTATTTTAATATTTAAACCCAAGTCAATTTTTCAAAGCTAATACCTGATTTGCAATATTAACAAGAAGATAATAAAGATGTATATTAATTTCAAGTCCAAATAAGGTATTTATTACCTTTGAAAAACTGATGTCTGATTATTGAGTATCTACTACTTACAGAAGCCTTTCCTTGCAATATGTACACAATGTATCTTATTGTTAACTTCTTGAAATGTGATATCTCCTTTAGATATATCCATATAACGTCAGAATTATCATCATGGATAGTGGAAACCTTTGTTGCAATCATATAAATTATTATACCTATCAAGTTGTCCAGCGAATTGTTCAAAAATGCAAACATCTAAATGTAACAAAAACGTACACTTGTATTAAACAAAAGAGTTACATTAAAGACTAGATCACGCCCACTATATAATTATATCCTATTTATCAAGGTATTGATCATTATCAAAATTTTATGATTAATGACAGTTAAATTAACTACCATAATATTTAGCCCTGGGAGTATCAACTATTTCAAACTATAGAAAATAGAATTTTTAACACCAAGAGATTGATTAAGTAGTCAATAGTAATAAAATAAAAAAAAACATTGTTAATAGTTAAGTATATCTAATGTAGTTATTAGACATCAATTTGGAATCACAGTAATTAACGGCACTGTGTTCGGTAATTTAGTTAAACTAACAAACGTAGTAATAAGTGTTATTTTTTTTAAATTTTATAGTCCATCAATGAATATAGAGATGTCTAAATAATTTTTAAAATAAACATTTTGGTTACAAACAGATAAATAACTTGCTCATTTTGTGTTAAAAATTTACTCATTAAAGTTATTTGAGACCCATCAGCTATTCATAATTTTTTTAAGAATTGGTTTTTAATCTATTGATTTGTCAAAATACATTTGATAAATATACTAGTGAAAAAGTCCCTGCTTTGAATTCATTGCCACAGGAACTGTTAAGACACAATAAACTGTCAAACTTATAAACAATAAAAAAAGATCTGAAAAACTAAAAGCATTTAACATACAACAAATAATAACCTACACATCCAAAACTCATGAACTTTAGCTTAAACCAGTAGCTACGTACAATGTTTTAATATGATGGCATTCAAATATCAGAATATTTAATTACAAGTTTTGTTAGCTGCATTAAAAAATTTGCATCCTGAATAATAAAATAAGGTAACGAATTTTTAAAAAGCAGTAAAACGTAAATTGTTCCAGTAATTTTTAGAATGGAAATACTGCATGCATCATAATTATAAATCAGACAATGAAAAATGAAATTTTTGATAGCCAGAATATAGTTGTAAAAATTAATGCTGTAATGGTGCAGCCAGAAGTAAAAATATGGTTAGTACTTAAGTCAAGTAAAATCATCACATTTGTTTTTTCAATCAATAAAATGAAAATCACCTAAAGGAAATAATAGGACTTGGAAAATATCAGTTAACGTTTTGTCCTAACATCACACTTAAGAAACTGCTAGTGCTTCTCTCACAATTGAACAAATCACTTAAAACGTCTATTCCTGTAAATACAGAGAACAGTTCCTGTCCAAGCCCTGAGATTTAAAATTGCATATCACATTCCAGATCTTAACTCCATCAATGTAAAATTTTATGTATGTACACAACTTGTTACTCCTTCCACTCCTTCGATTCAAATCCATTGCGAATCGTGTAGCGTGGCACGTGTCGGGCCTACCGGTACGAATTAAATTCACCACACGGCTCTACACCAACCCTGCCCGCTTAGCGCACTTGCAAATTCTACTCGTTTTGTTATTTATGTTACATAAACATTACACTGACCATATTAGTAGTCTGTCTGATAAATTTGGACAATGGCAATTTATCCTTCATTTTACTGGAAATTACAAACACAACAAAACGATAAGATCAAATGCAAGGACTAAATTCTCCAAACTAATATCAAGTAGTCAGACAACAGTGACAGGAAACAGTATCAAAGAAAAGATAGGGAGACAGACAGATAAGAGCCTCAAAACAAATGGGTGCATTGTAACAGTGATAACACTGACTCCGTGGGCCAAGCGACACAACTGTAAACAACCAGAGCCGCGACGTCGTAACGTTGTTGAGCTATCGATCCACTCGGCACAGAACGTGAAGGCCACGTCTTTGATCAGCAATGGGTTAAAACTTTAGTCTGAGATTTTAAAAAATCAGGTCTGAGTCATTAAATTAAAAAAATATGCAAGGCAACAACTAGAAACAAGAGTTCTAGATGTTAAGATAAGACTGAAACCTCCCAGTTTGTCTTTATAGTATAAAATTTAAAAGATGAAATGAATGAATTTTCCAATAAAATGTTTTACATTAGTCAATGTTTGCATACTGTTTAACTTAAAAAACTATGAATTCTTCCAACTTTTATAAAGATGTTTACTACACTTAAGAATTTCAAATACGCTGACGATACTTATAAATTGATGTTTAAGGATTATTTAAGTATGAGTGTGCTTGCTGACAGATCATTTCAAGAGTTTGTTAAACCATGTACAGGGTGGGTCAGGTGGCAACAAATGAATTGCTTTATGAATTAAATAAAAATATGTGTTTCTTAACTATGCATTGAAAGGCATTTAAGCTAGTAGTATAAAGTCTACATGCTATTTATAAAAATACTGTACTACCATGATTACATCTAAGACCTATTTTACAACACATTTTAAAAAATTATTTTTTATTTACAGATTAATAATAAAATATGGCTATAAAACTTTCCTTATTTCTAAATATGAGCATTTTCTATAAGTGCACAGCTTAGTTAATTGTTGATTGAGGTACAATGAAATTAGTCGTGAATGAGTTCACAAACTTGGATTAATAACTGTATAAGTGTTGCATAAATTGGTAAAGCTTAAAAATATATTGTTTAGATTGTAAATCTCTGTTCTTATAAAATAAATTATCAAGATCACACACTTCAATCCAAAAATAACCAGAGAACAATCTCGCTTTGTTTATTATATGCTTCCTTGAAACTTTCGGAAGGTTAATAGTTTTTTTATTTTGTATATATCCATTTAGGTTACTGATAAGTATAAGTAACCTTTTAATGATATGAAAACAAAATGCTAATAAACACTTAAAAACTTTGTATTCAAAACCTTATTCACACTTTCAAACACTCCTATTATGAAATATGTTATAAACTATTGAGGAAATCTTACGTTAAAAATATTTGTTGTCAACAATAATACCCTGAGGGAAAACTCATTCTCGTACAAGATTTGTTTTGTTCAAACTTAACCTAAAGACTATTTGTACCCTGAGTATTGCTTTTTAGATCATTTTCTTTAGCTCTCTTTAATTTATCTTAGCTAAAAACATCAATCTACATACTCTAATTGGCAATCTGGCCTTTTGTGCTATCTCACTGAATTAAAAAATGTCCTTCTGACTTCTTAACATTTGTAAGTTAAAGGCACTACTAATTAGTGTCAAAGTATCCATTTTAGAGTTTAGAAATAATTTATTTTTAGTACAAAATTAAAAGATTCAGATATTTCATGTAACAGATTGTTAGTGGGCTGTTCATATGGTATTTATGTTATTTGAATCAAGTAGGAAGGCCCATAAAAACAAATCTAAAAGAGTGTTCTTTTACCCTTGAAAACGAACAACTGGCAGTTGTTAAAATTGAGTGAACATAGTTCAAAAGGCCCTTTCAATTAGACATTTCATGCTCAGTTATAAAAATACTGTCTTATGCTTTTTACAATCTAGAAAAATTGAGCATTCCATAAATAATACAACTTAATGCCCTTACACACCATCAATATATGGCACATGATGGCAATTTGATCACAGATAGATTATAAATAACATTAATACAAATATTGTAGATTGTTTAGTGATCAATTCACTAACTACACTGATCACCACTTGATCTTTTTACAAACAATTATTTGTGTAGACAACAATCATGGCAAGCACAGATCACTATTATTGAGTAAATTACTTAAAACCCTATGATCACTACAAAATTTAAACCCTTTTATACTTGTTGTATTGTTGCTGTACATTTAAAAGCACTTACTGTTTCCAGGATTTTAATATTTTCAGTGAAGCTTACAAAACTGTCCATAATATTACAATCGAGGAAGAAATTCCAATGTTAATGCTTTGTTTATCTTTTCCCTGCAAGTCTTTACTGAGTACAATCATCTTTAATAAGTTACTAATGATTTGATGATTTATTTTATTTGATAGTTTTTTTTTATAACTTACAACTGGATGACCATGGAATTGTATATCACCGATTAGCTGAGACGTTAGGCTTTTTAACTAAGAAAAGAGCTGGAGAGGAGGCATTACTTAATAGAATTTATTGAATGAGGTGATTTTGACAAAGAAAGTGGTGGGAAGTTTAGGGTAACAAGAAAGGTCCATGGTAAATGAGAGGATGGCCGAGGGATGGTCTGCACTGTTTTCTTGGATCTGAGTAAAGCCTTTGATTGTCTTGATCACTGGTTATTACTGTCAAAACTAAGCTCATTAGGCATCAAAGGCACTGCGTTAAAATGGTTTGAAAGTTATTTACATGGAAGGAAGAACCTAGTGGAAATTACAGTTGTAGTACATGAAGGCATTAAAGTTGAGAAGTCTTGAGACTATGGAAATTAAAAGAGGTGTCCCTCAGGGGTCGGTGTTGGGGCCAGTATTGTTTGTGCTATTTATTAAAGACCTTCCAGAGTACCTAGGAGAGTGTTGCTATCCAATTTCATATGCGGACGACACTGCTCTTGTCACAGATAACAAAGTAGTTGAGTTGATGGAGAGTGACATCTATACATCAGTAACTAGAGCACTTCAATACTGCCTGGACAAAAGGACACTGTAACTTTGCCACTAGACCTAGAACGGGTATCCAATGTGAGGCATTTGGGTGTTATAGTGGATGATTGTCTCTCATGGAATCAACAAGTCGATACATTATGTGCAAAGCTCAATTCGACACTTTTTGTACTGAAAAGAATAAAACTTATTAGCACGCTGGAAGCAACGAAAACTGCTTATTATGCTCTTTTTGAAACACATGTTCATTATGGCATTGTGTTATGGGGAGGATCATCCATCTCTAACCTCCAGCGAGTGTTAACTTCGCAGAAGCGTGCTGTGCGAATTATGGCGACGTTAAGCCCTCAACACGGCTGCAGAGAGGCTTTTAAGAGCTTTGGTATACTAACAGTGGTGTCTATTTACATCAATGAGGTAATTGTACATTGTATATTGCTTCCAAAGAATGTATATTGAGGAACAGGAATATCCATGATCATCAAACAAGACATGGCAATGACTTTAGTCTGCAAGCACACAGAACTGCCCTATTCGCAAAGAAACCTTCACATGCTGGAGCCAGACTATACAACATGCTTCCAGAAGAAATGAAGAACCTTAGACCTCATGTTTTGAAGAGGAAAATTCGGAAATGGCTGCTGGAAAATTCTATATACAGCCTTGAAGAATTTACCAGCATTTTAAAGAATAACAATTAAATATTTAAAAATATTTAATCTTTTTGTAATAAATCATTGAATTGACGCAAATTCTGTTCTTAATGAACATGAAAATAAAGTCTTTTGTCTATTATCTGTCTATGGAAGCTGAAGGTGTTGAGAGAACAGGAGAAGACTTGGTGGAGAGGCCTCTGTAACAAGCAGACCCAGTAGATATTGGAAACTGCTAAGGATATGTTGTATATGGTGGGGCCGAAAGATGGTTAAAACTATTTTTCTTTATCATAAGACACACTGTGTTATCTTAGATTATGATTATGAATTATTTTATTATTCTTAGAAAATATTGACATATTTAACTATTAAGTGAGTAAAGATGTCTGTTTAAACACAATATGTTAATTGCGAGGCGTGTTTTTAAAGTAAGTACCGTTTTGGAATCCCGCCGCTGTAGCGCTGCGGTCGGCATTCAGCGCATGTGTGCTGGGTACTACTATCTATTGGCAAGCCACAGCCGCCTTTACGGATCCTATCGACTGTATTTAAGGTCACTTATGACTGTTTAAAATTCCTCCTCCGGTTAAAAATGTTGCCAACTGTGAATTATGTGCTGTGTACATTTTCATAATGCTAAGGGTGTGGAAGCAGCTGATACTCATCGTGAGTCTGTCACAGTGACAATAAAATTGGTTTTACAAATCATAACCATCATGATTCTAATGGTCTAGGAATGTGAGAGAACCAATTAACATTTTTTGTGTGATTCTCATCAAACGTTTGTTTTTGTGATTATCCGTCAGCATTTTGGGAACCTACCGTAAGCATAACGTTCTATACTTCAAACGGTCTTTTACAATTTCAATAATGGCACTTCTCGACACTTGAAGACACACTACATAATGATGCATTTGTAAAGCGTCTTGTTTTCTCTAACTTTTTCCATCAACTTTTTGCACCAAGCCATCAGTAATGAGTGAAGGTTTCCGACTTCGTTCATCATCATGCACATTCGCACAACCTTAAAAGCTCTCCCCATTTCCATTCCATCCCATCACTCATTCTGTTTTCTCAATAGACTTCACAGATCTCTCGATGAATGTCAGCTGCTTTCATGCCTTTATCGTTACAAAAACTTATCACAACATGTACTTTACAGTTGGCAGTATTTTTAATCAGAGGAGGAATTTTAAACGGTCATAAGCGACCTTAAATACAGTCAAATGGGTCTGTAATGGCAGCTGTGGCTTGCCAAAAGATAGTAGTATCTAGCACGCATGCACTGGACGCAGACTGCAGCACTACAGAGGCGGGATTCCAAAACGGTACTTACTTTAAAAACACAACTCGTATATTCTAAGAAATATCATTGGGAAAGGGTATGAGAAGCCCATGATAGTGTAAATTTAGATCATTAGCACTAGAAATGAAGAAGATCTTATGTTAATGCAAATAACCAAAGTGATACAATATGAATTTTCACTTAAAAATAAACTGGACAAAAAGCAGGAATGTCATTCTAGATTGTTTTCCTGGAAAATGAGACCAAGAATATCATTTCTAAACTATTTATCAGATCCATAAGAAATATTTAACTTCTAACCAAAAAGCTAAGTATTGTCTTACAGAATCAAATAAACGGATTTTGGTACATTAATTAGTGTGTGATGAAAATCCGCAAGGGTACGTGCTTGATTTACCATTATTAATGACTTGTGACAAAGACTAACAAACATTCTTTACTCTATTAGTTGTTGATTATTAAAATAGATTTTTTATTACAATGCCATTTTACTTATTTCATTATTTAATATTTTGAAACAAACATTAATCATCGAGGAGCTGATGATCACTGAACAAACTGATTGTTGTAAAGATTAAACACACATCTGATAACACCTTTTAAATCGAGTATGTATTGGAATAAATTTGACTGAAATGGTTTTAAAATGTATAACGATAAACCCCTAAACTACTCACTTATATTGTTGTTATACCAATGAATATATAGTATAAGAGCGAAATGTTTTTTTAATCATTTAGTGTTTTGTAATAATCCAATTTGTAATAATCTCCTTTAGTCTGGATTTCTTGGTTTGTATAATGCCATTCTAAAAATTGTCTATTGTTAAAGTACTATCATTGGTTATTAATTTGTTAGGCATCGATAAGAAATAGCTTTCTTAAGTTGAAGGATGTCATATTAACAAGCAATTCGTTCAAAATTACTGTCACAATTTAAAAATCATTTCAACTTGAATTCCAATAACAGTTGCAAACACCTACAATTTACTATTGTATATAAAATCTTATGGTTAATATATAAAATATGCTTTCTTTTTTAATTTAAAACACATCTGATACCAAATGTCTATTTCCTCAATATTTATTTATGGTTCTAGCCCCAATATATTAGTATGATTAAATAAAATCATTGCAATTGTAGCATTACTAACTTCATTGTACAAAACAAAGAATTAAATGATCAGTATTAAAGAGAAATCAGAGTACCTTCGGTGAAATTATAAATAAACTTTAAAACCAAAGTACCCTACTCTACAAAACTAAAAATACAATTTTACAAAATGTAGACTAACACAAAAGAGAGCTTTAGGGTACTTAATATTTACAGTTAACATGTTAATTTTAAAGTAACAACCTACAGATGATGTTTACTGTGAAGGCGGTCAGATAGACCTCCTCTGATCAGCAGTGCTTATTATAGATATTGCTTGAGAATTTAAACTTCTTTCGGAAAAACCTGAAAAAACAATATTTCATGGGTATCAATGTAACAAGAAATATATATTTTACACATAATTAAGTATACAAAAATATGAGGCTAAGTTTAGTTGTAAATTAACATATTATTGAATAGGTGGTCTCTTCAGATGTTAACAGAAAAATTTACTAGTAATATGATAGGAAGTTAATCTTATAAAAAATCATTTTAATCATATTCTCTATGATTTAATTTAATCTATATATATTAGAGTGTATAATTTTGTATAAAATGTGATGATAATAAATGAGAATTTTGAATAGGCCCACTTTCATTATTCATTAAAGATGAATCACTTTTGTTAATAAAATAGGTTTCCCAGGCATTTAAATGTTTTGAAGATGAAACTGATTTTTTATTTTTGAATTTTCTTTTGTGATGCTATGGTTTGTTGTTAAGCAATGTTTAGCAACTGCTGATTTTTCTTCTCTATTAAATTTAATATGTGAATAGTGTTCTTTAAATCTTATTTTTTAATTTCTCTTAGTTTGTCCTATGTATTTTTCTTCACAATTGTCACAAACTTTTAATGTTGAATTTAAGTAAAAATCCATTTGATTTTGGATCAAACCACAATCAACTTAATTGAGTAAGAGAACAATAAAAGTACCTCGATTCCAAATTTATTGACATTCAAGCATTGAACAAGAGAGGGGAAATATTGTTTTAGAATTGAAACTAAATATCTAAGAGTAGCAGTTATCTAAGTAAAATATTGGCTCAAGGCAGTTGCATAAGAGTAGTGTTATCAACATTAGTGAACTTAACACAAGTGATGATCAAACCCATTTACTAAATCACTCACAGCTTGAATATGTACTTAGATTAGATCAGAAATTGTTAAACGGCTGACCACGACTACCAAATAAATATTTGCAATTATTTTTACTGGAGAGACGAACAGCTATTTTGTTGAAAATTACTGCAAGCACTGTGTCCCAAAGTCCCACAACCCTCACTTTACTTTGAATCTCAAACAAATAGACAAATATCATTTGATGTATCATTATGTGGCTCAAAATGCTAATTTTGTCACAACGATACTTAAGGTAAACCATACAGGTCAGGTATTAATGTAAAGTATGAACACCATTCTGTACTGTACTGCTATAGAAACCTCAAGTTAGAACAATCTTCCTTTGTTGTAAAGCCCTAAAATATGACATAATCATTGAATGAGAGTTCGAAAATGTTATTTTACTACCCCTTCCCTATTTTCAGTAAGGGGTTAAATTGCTCATGATCCTTTAAAAAAAATGTATTTTTTGCAATAAAAAGTTAAATGGAGGTGTGGGACACTTAGGATGTATGATAAGTTATTATGTAAATTTCAAGATAACAACACTTGAAATTATTAAGCTTATTCTGATAAATTTTTGATTTAGAACTAAGTTAGTAAAAGGAATTGGACTTGATGAAAACTGGTAAGTACTATCTATGAAGCTGTTGGAAAGCAGTATTCTTTTATATGAATCCTATGTTTAAGTTGTGATCATTTTCTACAAAGGAGGGGTAATTTCTAATTAGTACTTTTGAAGACACTGACTGAGCATTCCTTTTAGGAGTGCTAAAGCCTCTATACCTAATTTTCACGATTATTTGAACCATTAAATATTATTTTGCCTACCTGAATGTGTGGCGACATGGGTTTCAAATGATTCTCTAGAATCAAAGACTTCATTACATTGCGGACATGGGAATAATCTCTCAAATATTGCCATTTTGCAAGGATGCAATTTCAGCTTGGTCTTGTTGGGGAACCCCAGGCCACACATCATGCATGAGAATAAGCGGCACTTTCCTTGTGTCATGAGTCTGAAAAATATAAATTATAAAACTGACAATATATTCCAGAAACAGATAAACTATGGGTCTTACAAAGAGGTATAATGGGTTCATTTTGTCTTTGCCCATTGGTAGAAAGCAAGGCCACACTAGATTCCCAGGCCGCGCTGCTCCCCCACCACTCACGGCTCGACGTCACTGCATGGGGCGGACGGCGGACAACACCAGCCACCACAAACACAGTGTCTCTCACCTTTTACGTAGTTTGTTGACTGATTTATATTTATGAGGTGGTGATATTTGGAACCTGTTATTATTATGGCAAGGTAAACGTTGTATTCCAGAATGTAAAATTATTTTAAGCCTTTAATTGATGTTTTTTCCTTCCCGAAAGATCACAGGACAGATCAGACCTGGCTGTCATCCACAGAGATGACTATGAGATATCTGCCAATTCCCGTGTATGAATAAAACACTTCGATGAAAGATTCGTCATTAGGGAAGAGTCTATTAATCGTCTTGATGGAAGTATTTTGACTGTAAAACGGGATAGGTTAAAACTCAGAGACGATGCAGTTTCCACAATTTTTGAAAATCTTCCGCACTATATTACCAAAGATATTCCTCCCAAGAGGATGGACCCAGAGGAAAGGAGGATTGAAGCGGAAAAGCGAAATAAATCCTAAATGAAGAAAAATAACGACTAGACACAACTGATTCCTTCAGTAGCTTAGTGAATAATTATAAGAAGGGATGTAATTTAGACTCGACAAATGAGTATTCAAAACACAATAACAACCAACTGGTTTTATTCTTAGTTTCTCTCAAAGACAATATTTACCCTGTAGTTATTATTTCCTTAAATATCAATACTGATTTATCTTTTTGTATGGTTAAAAATAATATTTTGGTAAAAGACCATGTTTATTTGCGTACTTTTTCAGACAATTTAAAAATTGATAAGTGGTCCAAACTAAAAGAAATAATAGTTAGGTTGCCTAATGAAATTAATGAAATACCTCAAGAAAATAAAATAGAATGTATAAGCAATCTATTGGATGTCATGTTTGAGGAAAGAGGAGACAATAATATAAGTAAAAAATTATGTTTTTTAAAAGAACAACTTAAATTAGCAATTTCAAATAAGGTATCTTAATGTACAACCTCCCTTGTATGGTTTGCCACTCTATATTTTTGTTTTCCTACAGCATACAAACATATAGGGAAGCTAAGGTTTTTACTACGCCTCATCCTCGCTATTTACAATCATTTACCACGAACCTAAGCACTGGTAGCTCTGGTTTAGATTCGACTCATGTGAGATATTTAAAAAAGAAGTTATCTTGTTTGAACGAAAATGAAAATATCTGTAATTTACTTATAGGAGAAATTTATGTAAAACCAGATATGAGTTATAAAGGGGGAGTTGGAGGGAATTGCTCATAATGTAAATAATGAATCTGTAGGTCTAGCCACGACCATTCAAGCATTTATGGTCTCCTCACTTCTTTCACATGATAAAGATGTTGTTGGATTATTTCCTTGTAGAGATCTAACTTGTGATTACTTACATCATTTAATTTAATGTTAGATTATCTTAGCGATTCTTATATTTTTCTTGCCAAAAATGCTCTACTAACTCTTTAATTTATGTAAAAAAATGTATAACAATCTTTTGTAATATTATTCCATTGAATAAAGATGCAATAAGGTATCAAAAGAGAAACTTGTCAGGAAATAGAGAGGTAAATGTAAGAAAAGAAAGATTGATAAGTTAAATCAGTAAGTTGATTTTACTTCAGTTAATATTCAGAAGTTTTCTAGACATATTTAATTATAAAGCATAAGTGAATCATTTAACTTGAGTTTTTTTATCCCAAATAAATATTTATACAATATTAATTTATCATTTATTTACGTCAAACATGCTCACAGTAAACTTGTTAAAACTTCCTTTAATCTATCACTGGTAATTTTGCTTAAATTTTAATTACTATAGACGTGTGAGCTAGCGTCCAATGCAAGTTGTACGGGTATAGAGCGCTCCGATCCGCCCCAAGCTGTGACGTCACAACATGAGCAGCGCGGCCTGGAAATCTAGGGGGCCTTGTAGAAAGGTATTTAGTGAACATCGCTGTGCCAAATTGGGTGACTTCATATCCCTACTCAAAAATAAAAGCCCTCAAAGTATATTTGAGATTTATTGTTTTTCTACCTTGAGGTTAAAGCACATTAACATTAGTATACATGTTTCCTTATCCAGTAGCAGAGGATGCATAATAAAGCACAACCATTCTTACAAATTCAACTATAACAAAACTTATTATGCTGATCTCTCTGTTGTGCAACTCTAAAGCATCCTAACTACGTGTCTAGATATAAACATTAACCAATTAATTACAAAGTTTAAGTAAATATTTACAAAAGTAGCTAAATTAAAAATGTTTATAGCAAGTTTATTTCTTAATGGCATTAGGCCTAGAAATCATGTACCAAGCAAAAAGAAAACAGTTATTAGATGATAAACTGCAAACAAAAATAAAATATTTCCGCATCACTTACTTCTTCTACTGTCAGCAAAGAACTACTTACTGAAATGTTTAATTGTCTGAATTGTCTTCTTTCTTGAGTTTTCCACAGGTATGCTGCTTTCCTTTCAATCTTTACAAGTATCTAAAGAAAGTAAATTTTATATTGACATACTGGATCGGCCACTCTTTTATCCTAACCTACACTGTACATTTATGAGTGGGTAGCAGGCTTAGCATCTTACGTGTATAAATAAATGGGTGGATCATGAATTATGTACACACGTGTGTGGGTAAGTAGTGGGTCATGAATGATGTACCTTGGAATATACCTCGACAGAGGTTTGACATGGAATGACCATATTAATAGTGTATGCTCTAAGTTATCCTCAGGCATTTATGTACTGAGGACGCTCTCTAAAAACTGCCCTATTCAGGTACTGATGACGGCATATTATGGTCTCATTTACCCTCACCTTTCCTATGGACTGGTGATTTGGGGAGGTGGTGTATATAGTGAATTCTTGAGTGTTTAGACTACAAAAGAAGGCAGTCCGAATTATTGCAAATTTAATGAGCAGAGAGTCGTGCAAACCAATGTTCAAACAACTCAAGCTGTTGACTCTGCCTTGCTTGTATATTCTAGAAACAATTTTATATTGTATGTCCAAATGCAACCTGATAAGGGGCAGTGACTTACATAATTATAATACTAGAGGCAGAGATGACTACCGTACTGGGCAACACAGAACGGTAGTCTATCAACACCTGCCCTCGCAGGTGGGTGTCAAATTAATTAACAGCTTACCTAAAGAAATTAAAATTGCTCCAAATTCAAAAATATTTAAGACCCGCTTGAGAGACATACTGTTGTCCCAGGCTTTTTACAGCATCGGAGAGTTCCTAGCACATGACTGGGAGACCAACTTAATTGGCTAGACACATCCCGTTGACTTTTGTGGGAGTTTCAAACACTATAGGTAGATTTGTGTGAATGCCCTCCTTTTATGTATGTTTGTGTGTATTTATTGTTATGAATGATTGTTTAAATTAAAGCCTTAGGTTAATTAATTTTAATACTGACGTTTGCGATACAATATTTTTTATATTGTCCATGCAATAAAGAATTTATTATTATTATTATTATATGTACATGTAGGTAAGTTGTTTACTATAATACATAAAGCAAAAGTTGGTTAGTAAACTGTGGACATATTAATATAATAAAGATTCTGTGAAAGTGGCAAAGTAGATATGATATTAATGACTTCGAAATTTTTAGGAGGCTGCATGATGGCATAAGTGAGATGTTTTATGCCGTAAATACACGTAATGGTTGTTGAATATAAGAATCAACAGTGAAATAGTAAAACTATATCAGATGAGTACTTGTCTTTAGCCAGAACTTACAGTAGTGATGACCCACCCACTCAGACATGTACAGTGATGTTTCATAACAAATTAATTAGAATTGTGTTTGTAACCAGAAACCTTAAGTAATGTCACCAGCCGCTTAAGCTAGTAGTACAAGACTTCCGTGTTATTGAACTATATAAATCTCTACATATCCCCTTGTTATGTATACCTCATTTCTCTTTTCATTTTAGGTTTATACTATGAATACTTACTTATGCCTTTCAAAGGTAGCCAGAGCCTTAAATACACGTCCACAAATATCACAAGGAAACAGTTGGTCATTGACATGAGTTCGCATATGCCGCTCTAACTTTTCAGGGTCAGCAAATCCTTTCTTGCAAATATTACATACATGAGGTCTGAGCTCTGTGTTGTGAACAGCTTTGTGACGGCTTAATGCTGAGGAAAACGAGTATGACTTGGGGCAAAGGCGGCACTGGAATAGCTTCTGACCATCCCGAGATCTTCGCGACTTTTGTAGTCCATTTGTGCTGCGAATACAAAGAAAGATTTAAACATGTAACAGGCATTTGATAATGATCAGAAATACAAATAATCAGCAGCAATCCATTGTACGTAATTGATAAATGCTCACTATCTATTGTGAATTGGTAGATAATGATGAAAAATTATACTACTTCAGGCAAACAAGTCAAATATGACAAGTACTCATTAAAACATTATACAAAATATACACTAAGCTCTTTAAATTCCATCACGTCTTCTCTCCTAATATGAGCTGATAGGAACTGGTAATCATAAAATGGTAGTTAACAAAAAAACCATACGCTATATAGAAACTATGAAGATAAGTTACAGGACAAATATTGTGTTAGGTTATGCAAACAAAGTAAAGATTTCACGATGACTATTCAGAAAGTAACAGGTGTTTTAAAATAAAAACCATTCAAATAAATAAGAAAGTAAATAAGTTTTATCATATAAATTTAAAAGATATTCTTTAGGTATTTTATGGCTTTCAAAATCAGCTACCAACATAAAAGGAGTAGCATAATGAAACATTCAAAATTGGATCGACAATAAAAATACAGTAAAATCTAAAGTACAAAATTCTTGTATCTTGGTGTTTAAATATAGATCTCCCCTCACAGAGCTAAATGCAGATTTTGTTTGAACGGTAATCAGCTACTCCCCTGTGAAAAGAATTCCACCTCTAAAGTTATTTTTTAAATAATTATAATTTGAGGACACTTGAAGTTAAATGTGCTTAACTTCAAGGATGTAAATGTGGTTAAGTCATAAGGAATGTTGTAAACAGTGATTTTTCACTATATGTAAAATCACATTTTATAAAGATTATAATTTTATAAATGATTCACACTATATGTAAAATCACTATATGTAAAATTTCTTTATATGTAAAATTTTACATATTCACCACAACTTAGTAGAATTTAATTTTACTCTGGTAGTGAAAAACAAACTAAGAGTTGTAACACACATAATCGTTACTCACATTAAGTTAACAATCAGGTTGAGTTGTCTCGTTTGACACCTAGAAGCATCGGTCAACCCAACAGGACCTAAGACCTAACTAAGAAGACCAATTTCCTCTATATCAGTATCACTGAATTCATCACATATAAACCTATTTTGTTTTCTTCTTCTAGTTACAAACAACTTAGCAAAATAAGAGTTATCATCAACAGTCAAGGTGTGCTATTTAAGATCACTTGTTAAAGTTTATAAAACAGTGCATCCACTTATGCCTGTCCAACAAAAGTTGGCTTTAAAAAAAATTTAACACTTAATTTTAATTATATAAATAACTTACTGCCTTACTTGCACAATTCATTTCAGTTTTATTGCAATGTATACATTTCGGGGATAACCCCATCTTCATAGCATATAAAAATATATAAAACTACACAAACTTAGTTAATTTAGTACACTGTATAACGTTGTGGTGTATAAATTAAAATAAAATAAATATTGAAACAATTCGGATTAGATTCTTAACCTTCAAACATTTTGTATAGACTATTTTAAAAATAAAAGTGACAGTTCGTATCATATGGTAGGTGGGTACTCTCATAAGGGCTAAGTTGAGCTGTTACCATGTGTTCGGTTTTTTATCATAGTTTCATATATTGGATTTGCTGTGAAATTGATTTGTTTGTTAAGAACAAGATGTGGTTCGCTTTTAACACTTTTGTATATCTCGTAGCCTTCCAAACAGTCTAATTTTCTTCCTTTTTGTTCCAAATGTAGAATTTCAATATTTTCAATTTTGCAGTAGTCGTGGCAGGTATTTAATATATGTTCCGCATAATTTGATTCTGTTTTTACATTCTTGATACATTGAATGTGTTCCTGGTATCTTTTGCGAAAACTCCTACCTGTTTGGCCTATATAGAATGCATTACATTCACCACATTTCATTTTATACACCCCTGATTTCTCAGTGTTCGGTACATTGTTTTTTGAGGTGGATATTGACAGATATTTTAATATGCTGTTATTTGTTTTAAAAGCTACTGTATAGCTTTGCTTAGCAAATGTGTGTGCCGCTAAGCGTTGCGTTTGTGGAGAATGTTCCATGAGGACATATTTATTTGGTGTTTTTTTAATATTTCGTTTGTTTTTCTTAATTTTGGTTAATAATCTCTCAACTATGTTGTAATTGTATCCATTCTGCTGAGTTATGAATTTGATTGTATTAAGTTCTTCAAAATAATCTTCTTCACTAAGTGGTGTGTTGACTAGTCTATGGATCATGGATTTGAATGCAGCATATTTGTGTGATTTAGGATGATTTGAGTTTGCATGGATCGTGGTGTTTGTGTGTGTTGGTTTTCAGTAAATTTTGAAGGAATGTTTTTGATCATTTTTGGTAATTGTTAGGTCTAGATAATTGATAGTTATTAATTTCATTTTCACAGGTGAATTTAAGTTTAGGATGGAGTGTGTTCAAGAAATTGTTAAATATGTGTATTTCATTGAGATTACCTTCGTATAAACAAATTACATCATCAACAAACCTATACCAGTAAACAATCTTATGTTTGTGTTTGTTGAAATCTGACTTGATTTTTGTGAATTTTATGTTATCTAGAAATAGCTCAGCTAATATACATGATAATGGAGATCCCATAGCAAGACCTTCTTTCTGAAAGTAATATTTCCTTTCGAATTCAAAGTAATTTTGTTTAAGAACGATATTTAGAAGAGTTATAACTTCAACTATTGCTTCATCGTTTAATTTGTTGCTGTCTTTGAGATATATTTCTAATATTCTTGGTATTTCATTTGTTAGAACGTTTGTATAGAGGTTTGTGATGTCAAATGAGACCAGTTGAGTGTTTGTAGGTATTTGAATGTCTTTTATTTTTGTGACTAGATCATTGGTGTTTCTTACGTTACAGTTACCTTTAAATTCTATTGAACGTCTGATAGTTTTGTCTAGGAATTTTGCTAAGTTATATGATGGTGCATTAATAAAATTGACTAAAGGTCTTATAGGGCAAAGTTGTTTATGTATTTTAGGGAGGCCACGAAGTTTAGGAGCAGTGGGGTTAATAATCTTTAGATTGTACATTTCTTTCTTAGATAAAAGAGTCTTGCAACTGTTAATGGCTTTATTCACTTCAGTTTTATAATGATTGGTGGGATCTTTATTTAATTGTAGAATATTGTTTTCTTGAATGAAAGTGTTAGCTTTGTCTGTATATTCAGATTTCTTTAGGATTACTACAGCATTTCCTTTGTCAGCTTTAGTAATAAGAGAATTGTTATCTGTAAGTTGTAATAGATTCCATTTGAAAAATTGAGTAGTGAAGTAGGAAATAGGGAGGACCAGTGGTCCGGAATGGTGCCGGCATGCAGGGTGTTTTGTATGCACCAAACCAACAGTGTGAGTTATTTTTAACAGGGTTTGGGTTGAATATGAGAAGCTGGAATGCTGCTGGCTCTTGGGAACCATTCCTAGGTAAGACGAGGATATTCTTACAGTCAAGTAAGTAGATTCAAGTTTTTTGTAATTTAAACCTTCCAGGTCACAGCACAAATCATTCAGTCACTGATTTATAAGTTATGAAATTCAAATTAAAATATTCTAAACTTTTTATCGCCATCTCTTAACTATTTCTGATTCAAATCTGTAAATTGCAGTAAAAACATAAAACAATCCCATACTAGAGTGTTACGGTAATTAACCCATTGCGGATCACTGATGAGTTCAGCTCGCATAAGCGAGCAGCTTTTACTTCCCAATAGTTACAATAGACTCTACTAGGTTGCGTAAGCGTCTCTATTTATAAACTGGGTATTTTTAAAAACTGGTTTCGTTTATAAAATTATTCAATAATACCCAATAGAACGCAGTAGTATGTTGAAGTTGAGAAAGCAGTTTATATTTTGTATACAGAAATATTATACTGTATTTAGTTTAGATATAGTGCGTTTATGTCCACGTTGGTGCACCGATATAGCAAGTGACATTGAGGTAAGTGAAACAGACACAGAGGACTGAAGAGACTGTTGTCGCCAAGCCTAGTCTATTCGATTACTCACTTAGATGTTATCTCTTTCGTCTCTGAACTGTGTGCGTGATATTTAGATTATGACTCCAACATCGTCCCCGCCACCCTATGACCTTGCTCGCCACTTGTTGCCACTGCTATATTGCCGGTAACTCAGCAGGCCACTGTTACATTTAAAGCAATTACCTGCACTTTTATTGCGGCACGCTGTTACTGTTCTACCGGTGCGCAAATTAATTTGTATCTGCTGGGGCGCATGCATCTAAATAAATCGATCCGCAATGGGTTAAAGCAATAACAATCATACACTACTATTTTTACAGACACATACTCACCTAAACAAAGAAAGTTCAGGTCTCAGTTCCCCTTTGCGATGCAGCAAGGAACTTAAAGAGGCATCAGTCATTGGTATATGTGGAACGATAGGAGGCAGTGATATGCCATTCATCCCTCCACTAGGAGAACCATAACAAACACACAATTAAAATGTAATGTTTGTTAGGAATTTTGAAATATGTTATTAGTTAGTTACTGTAATTGATTTTCGATTAAAAGCGTTAAGAAACATCTTTAATAATTGTTTATGAATTTAGTGTATGCTTAGGCTTAGGGTCTACACAAAAATAATACCATAAAGTTTCTGTAAAAGCATTTTTACTCTTAATTTTCCTGTATATAACATTAAAATCATTATTTAATACACTAAAATTTCAGAATACTAAATATAAAACAATTTTGATAACTGTAGACTCAAGATATAGAAGAAATTGAATTATTATGAATTGTATGATTTTAAACAAAATTCCAAATGCACAATTTGAAACTTTTTTAAATACAAACACCATGTTCTCATATCAAAATTGGCACATTTTGTCCATGTTGGACTCTTTACTTCACTGAAATCTATGGTTGCTTGTAAAGTATTAGGAAGATGATATTTTTTTGTTTATCTATTGTTGACAGATTGAGGAACTAATGCTATTTCTAGCCATATGTCTTACTGTCATAAGTGGAGTTGATAATTTACCTGAACTTCCATCTTTCATACAAAGTCTTCCTCGCAATCCTGCAGATCGGGAAATGTCATCTACCTTCCCAAGCTGGGGGATTTCTTTTTGAGCCCTATTTCATATGATTGTATGTATGGTCCTGTATGTATTCATGTATTCAACTGTAGTATAACTTTGCTATAAGGTATTGTTTTAGCGTTTTTATGAATTTATTATTGTTTAGAAATTTAACATAGTCTGGTAGGAGGTTGTAGAATTTAGATCCAGCATATGTTGGTGTGTTGTTGATATTTGATAGTCTGTGTTGCTTGCTGTAAGTCAATATTGTGTCTGTGTTGCTGTAAGTCAATATTGTGTCTGTGTAATATGAGTGTTGATTTTGTCTTCTTTTGTTTAAGTTTTTTGTGAGAATTCCAGTTTTTAGGATGTAGTAACACACAACTGTTAGTATGTTGCTTTGAGCCAGAGTTGGTTTAGTCTGCAGACAGGTCCAGCCTAAAAATTTTCCTAACTGTTCGTTTCTGGATAACAAGAATTTTGTTCATGTTTGATGCAGATGTTCCACTCAATGCTGAGATGCCGTACCTAAGGTGTGAGTCGAAAAGGAGTGATATGCGATGAATGCAGTGTCAATATTTGTTAGGGTCCTTATTCTTCTTATAGTATAATGCGCTGATGATAATTTTTTGCAGAGGTAGTCTACGTGATTTTGCCAAGTAAGATTTTGGTCAAGATGAATTCCTAAGAATTTCTCAAAGTCTTCTGTTGGTATATTTAAATTTTTCCATGTTTCATTGGATTTTCCTCTGTTATTTAGCATACAGTGCATGAGGGTGTGGTCTTGCTTTTGTTTGTACTTAGTTTTATAGCCTGACAGCTTATTGTGGCTTGATCAAGTATGTTTTTTACTTTATCTGTGTTGTCTATGTTTCGGCTATAGCCTGACAGCTTATTGTGGCTTGATCGAGTATGTTTTTTACTTTATCCGTGTTGTCTATGTTTCGGCTTAAGGGGGTGATCAGTGTTGTGTCATTGGCGAAAAGTATACATTTTTGTTCGTTTGTTAATATTTCTGGGAAGGAGTTTATGTATGTAATGAAGAATGATGGTCCTAATATTGAGCCTTGTGGTATTCTTAATGTTGTTTTTCTAAGAGATGATCGCATTTTGGTGATAAAGTTGTTTTGTTGGTATTCTATTTCTACATATTGTTGTCTATTAGTTAGGAAGTTGCTAATCCATGTTATGGCCCTGTCGTTGATTTTTAGTTTTTTAAGCTGCTTTATAAGTATTTCCCAATCTAGGATGTCCTAGGCTTGCAGATTGGGTATGTTTTTGCAGATCTACAAAAATCCCTGATGCGTCTCATTTTTCTTCCGAAATGTTATTGATATTTTCACAGACAGATCTGTGCCACTGCGGTGTGTGTTCCCAATCCTTTGCGAAAGCCATGCTGGCTATCCATGATGAGTTGGTTTTCTCCAAAGTAGTTATGTTTTTGCAGACCTACAAAAATCCCTGATGCGTCTCATTTTTCTTCCGAAATGTTATTGATATTTTCACAGACAGATCTGTGCCACTGCGGTGTGTGTTCCCAATCCTTTGCGAAAGCCATGCTGGCTATCCATGATGAGTTGGTTTTCTCCAAGGTAGTTAGTAATTTAATTATAGATAGTCAATTCCAAGAGTTTGTATACGGTTGGAAGGTTTGATATCAGCCGGTAATTTGTGTGATTTTCTTTGTCAGCTTTTTTAAATTTTGGGTGGATTTTTACAATTTTCGTTTTTAAAGGTACTTTGCCTTGTATGATTGATTCGTTGATTATGTGCCTAATAGGACCTATGAGCTCGTCCTTACAATTTTTTATCATTTTTCAGGTATTTTGTTGATTCCGGCAGTGTTTAGAGCTCAATTTAGTTAACATTTTATTTAATTCTTCTTTCGAAATAGTGTGTAGGCAGTTTAATCCAATTCCAAAGTCTTGCTCATTTTGGTAAGTTAATTTTTGCGTATGTCCTTGGCGGTTTTCAGGGGTGAAGTATGATAGTTATTTGATTTAAGCTTGGCGGATATATTTGCCTCAAAGGTGCTATAGAGTGAGTAATACAATTGTAGTGGTTTTGTTTGATTTGCCGCATCACAAATGTTATTTGAATTCTGTTTGTTGGACAAATTAGCCTCAAAGGTGCCACACAGTGAGTTATAATATTGTAGTGATTTTTTTTACAAGCTGGATCAGAATAGTTATTTGATTTCTGATTGGCGGAGATATTTGCATCAAAGGTGGCACAAAGTGAGTTATAACATTGTAGTGATTTTGTTTGACAAGCCGCATCACAAAGGTTATTTGATTTCTGTTTGGTGGAAAAATTATCCTCAAGTGTCATAGAGTGAGTAATACAATTGTAGTGATTTTGTTGGATTTAAAGATGTTACTGATATCCTATGGGTTTATTATAAGATTGTTGTTGTGTCGTAGGCTTATTTGGCCATATCTGTTATTTCCTAGTTTCTTCTCATCATTAATTATCCTCCAGATTTGTTTGCTTTTATTTTTGGCTTCAGATATACTGTTAATTGTGTGTTTTTGTTGCAGGTTCTTTATTTCTTCATCATGTGTTCTTTTGATTCTGATGTATGGATTTTTATCTTCCAAATTACCTGTTTTTGTGTATTTTATTAGTGTGGGCTTCTTGTAAGTTGTTCCATAATTCTATCATGTTGTCATTCCAGAAGGTGTGTTTTTCCTTGAAAAATTTGTTTGAGAAGTTTTAGGGCTAGATTCATCCATTTGGAGTCTATTTTTTTTTTTTTAATGAAGTTATTGTACTTTTCATCTACCATCACTGATTTGTACACATCTGACCAGTCGGTTTCTTTTAGGGATTCTTTTAATATATCAAGGTTTTCGATTTAAGATTCCTAATGTTTTGGTATAAGTTTTTTGTAATTGATATTTTATATTGTATATTGCATATAAGTAGATGGTGGGTTTTTGTGTGCATTTATTTCTATTTGCTCGAGGTGTAGATTTATATAGCATCCATCAATACTGCTGATAGTTTTATGTCTTTCTCTTGTTACTGGGATGATTAAATTAAAAAAGATTATTTTTATTTAATAATCCCACGGACATTCACTTTTAACAAATTTAGAAGAAAAAAAGGTTTGATCACTAAAAATATTACATAATAAACATGGATCCCACAACACTACAAGCCTAATTTGCCAAGGAGCAGCCAGCTTTGAATATAATTTATAGTTTAGATGTTAATGCTTTAAGATTTGAAAAGGGAGAGAGTGAAAATCAGGATTGTCTCGCATTTCATGTTTCTGCAGACAAAATGACCTTCGGACTGAACTAGCAATGGACTGACAATGCAATAAGACCAATTTACCATCAACCACTAAAGTGACATAGTTCGCTGTTCATACTAGATGTGATTATATAAACTACACAACTGCGGCCAATCATGGCACATGGCTGTCGACAAGCTTGTAACAGTCATTGAAGAGCCACATTCGACTATTAGGAAACTTGCCACTGAATACAACATTAATAAACATTCTGTGGAGAAAATTTCAAAATCCAACACCACAAAGGACATCTTTTACATGAACTATCGGAGGACAATTTTAATAAGACATATTCAATACTGTGAAACAATGATGCAAAAGTTGGATACAGACCCGAATTTTGTTAACAACATTGTTCTTTCAGATGAAGCAGGTTTTTTGTTAAATGGCAATCTTAACCGACATAACTGTCCGTGCACCCTCACTGAATGAGAGAAGCCCACACCCAACATCCACAAAAAGTGAATGTTTGGGCAAGCCTGATAGGAGGCAATGTAATCAGTCCTTTTATTATAGATGGAAATTTAAATGAGGATATTTACTACAACATGTTGGTTCACAGAATTATTCCAGCCATCAGAAATTTGGGATTAAATTTTGATTCTGTTTGGTTCCAACAAGATGGAGCGCCCCCCTCTCTATGCGGTAAATGAACGTAATCTTTTGAATCGAACATTTCAAGAACGATGGATAGGTTGGAGAGGAAGAATAGAATGGCCTGCTAGATCACCAGACCTGTCACCCATAGATTATTTTTTTGGGGATATTTGAAAAGTACGGTTTATCAAAACAAGCCTAATAACAAACGAATAATAACAAAAATATTACACGAAGCAGCAGAAATACCACCTGAAATACTAGACAATTTTATGGATTGCTACTTCAACCGGCTAGCTCACTGTCAAACTGCAATGGGACAACCATTTGAACATTTATTGTGATTAAAAGGTCAGTTGTAATTTAGTATTAAAGAATACTTTTTTTTAGAATTAAGAATATTTCACTATGTGTACCTAATTCACTCCCCCACCAATTCTGATTGAATAAACCTTTAGAGAAGCGGATTGCGGCATTCAACTCTACTTATTAGCTCTTTAAAATTAGGTATAACTCAACCAATGCTTACATTTAAAATTTGTATGACTTCCTCTGTGAGACCTCCCCCCATGTTAGGCATGTCATAGTAATAGCAAGAAAAATAGTTTATATAGCCATATAACACTGAGCAAAGTTTATATATGTTGTCTGTTATGGTTTATTAAATATTAAGCCGTACCCAGACTTTTCAGACACCCTGTATACCTAAGTTAATTGGCTTTTCGGTAGTTTGAATTGTAAATAAAACAAGATTATACCACTTTTCTAGCTTTGTCTAAAATTTTACTTTGAATCAAGACTTATAAATTTCAGTTATTTGACTACCCATAATGTGGGCTATTGTAATCATTAACACATTTAAGTAATTATTCCAATACTTACTTAAAACTTTGTCCTTCATCTGCATGGTTGTTGAGAACAGCTTCAACTCCATACAACGGGTAGTAGTCTAAAGACGCGTTGGGGTCATTACCATTGGGTGAAGGATGTGCTTCATAGTTGCCATTTTGTTCCACAGCAGCCTGCGGAGCCTTATTCCCATTTACAGATTGGAGCCGGATCTCAGTTCCATGGTGTCTCAACAACTCCTGTACCTCTGACAGAGGGTAGCTGCTGTTCTTGCCCGAGTTGTCTGAATCACTTTCATATAGCTGATTACCTTCTTGACTCTTAAAAGTAAAACCAAAACAATTACTCTATAAGATTCCATGAAAAATTTTGGGCTCAGTTGGGCATTTTAAAAAACTTCCAAATAGGTTGGGCTGGCCACCACCAATTATTTATCCACTCAGGTTTCACAGGTGCATTCTTGCAGCTCGGATGGCTAACTGTGCTAACTAAAGTGAAATTCTTCTAATACTCTGATATAATATAACAATGCAAACATCAATTAATTTAGTTCTTAGTAGGTTATGTTACTGTTATTTTTCTTTCTGTGACTAATATATATATATATATATATATATATATATATATATATATATATATATATATATATATATATATATATATATATATATATATATATATATATATATATATATATATATATATATATATATATATGTATATATATATATATATATATATATATGTGTGTGTGTGTTAATTATATATATATATATATATATGTTAATTATATATATATAAATTATATATTGTTACTTATAAAAAATATTAAATATGCACACCATTTTTTATTACATTTTTATATTTTACAGTTTGTTCACATTTCACTATTTGATAGGCGCATTTGGTGATTTCATACATTTACAACCAGTTTGGAGAGCCCAAAGTTAAAAATTAGCACAATCCTGTTGTACTTTACAGTAATTATATTACTAATCATAAAAAAATTATATATTCCAAAAAAACTATAATTATATGCTGCAATAAATAGATTGGCATCCCTCCAGTATTCAGTAGATGCTATAATAAGCATGCTTATATCTATTATATTATATAGCACTTATACAGGGTGGGGCAGAATGGACTCCCTGATTTGACAGGTTAATTGTAAAAAAACCATCCAAGATAATTAAAAAAGCTTTTTATTTCTGAAAACTACATATTATGCCATTTCATTTTCATTATGTTTTGAAAATGATATCGTCCAGGTGACGACCTCGACGAGCGATGCACATGTTAAGTCGTTCAAAAAAAGTTTTCAAAAACTCTGCCCAGCATAGCTGGCGTTATTCTAGCGATGACATCAGCAATTGCTTCCTTAAGGGCTTCCAAGGTCCTTGGTCGAACTTTATAAACCTCAGATTTGAGGTGACCCCAAAGAAAATAATCACATGGGCTCAAATCTGGGGAACGAGGGGGCCAAGGAACATCCCCTCGCAACAAGATCAGGCGGCCGGGAAACTGTTCTTGCAGGATTTGGCGTGAACGACGGGCGGTATGAGCCGTGGCACCATCCTGTTGAAACCAAAAGGCTTCCATATCATTTTCCTCACCATACTCTTCAATTTTGGGAAATAAAAAGTTCTCCAACATCTCACAATAGCGCACAGAGTTCACAGTAACAGTTGCACCTTCATATTCAAAAAAGTATGGGCCAAATAATGCCTATGGAGGACACAGCGCACCAAACTGTCACTTTTGGTGAATGAAGAGGTCTTTGGTGAAGTGTGTGTGGGTTTTCAGCTGCCCAGTACCGAAAGTTTTGCTTATTTACTGAGCCGGAGAGGTGAAAATGGGCTTCATCGCTAGACCAAAGAATAGCGCCGGCTTGCAAAGAGGCTAACATTGCATTGCAAGCATCTGTACGTTTCACCCAGTCTTCTGGGCCCAACTCTTGAACAACCATCATCTTATAGGGGTGTAAGTGAAGGTCAGAGTGTAAAATTCGCCTTACTGTTCTGGGCGATATCCCAAGAGCAGCAGCATGTTTCCGCGCAGAGCGCGATGGGGATTGTTCAATAGACGCTCTCACTGCCACAATGTTTTCCGGGGTCCTCACACTTTTTGGTCGCCCGCCTGGTTTTCTAGGAAGTGCAGATCCTGTTGCCCGTACACTTGCAATCCATTTCCTTATGGTTTTAGCATCAGGAACACTGTCATGACGAGTCAAACCAAACCGCCTACGAAATGCCCTCTGCGTCATCACTACACTATCGTTGTTTTAAAAAAACGTTTCTACGACAAAACCACGATGCTCGCCAGTCCACTGCATGGTGACAACTAAAATGGCGTCTTCTCCCCCACCATACGCCACTACTCCCACTCCGCTAACTGACCTGCGCACTCTTCGGTGACTGATTCAAACTAGGGAGTCCATTCTGCCCCACCCTGTATAACTAAAGCTGCCATATTAAAAATGGTACTTATTAGAAAACAAACTCAAATTATTACAGTCATCAACATGTTACATTTCTTTTAGAAAATTAAAACCAACACTTAATTAATTTAAACACCTACATCATTAACTTCATCATTGTTGCTGTCTCCTTCGTTGATGATAACTTCTGGAGTGAATTTCATCATTTCCCAATCACCTGCTTCAGATTCACAATCCTGTTGTTGCTCCTATAAATCAATAAAAATAAACTGATAAGTAAAATAACCATTAGAAACTAACATTTATGGCTATTGTTTTCTATGAAATGTACAAGATGTGGTACTAATATTATTACTACAAGATGTCAGTTCATCTACTACTAGTGGCTTGAATACAGTAATATGGTGGTTCAATTTCAATTGCACTAATTAATTTCTAGAAGCGACAGCATTCGAGATTTAGAGGTTGTATTGTGTGCGGATCTGAGTTTCTCACGGCATATCGACGAAATTTGTTCTAAAGCCACCAGGTCTTGGGATTCATCATTAGATCCTCCAGGTGTGGATTGAGTATAGAGGCGCTTCGCACGCTGTACATTTCTTTGGTGAGGTCGAAACTTGAATATTGCAGCTCTATATGGTCACCCCACCAAAAGTGCTACATCGATCGTCTGGAGAGCATTAAGTGCCATTTTCTACGTCTCATCGGGTTTAGGATGGGGTACATGTACCGGGATGTACCTACCCAGGACATTAGAAGGTTTCTTGGACTTGATACTCTAGCCACAAGGAGAGAAATCAGCGATGCCATGTTTCTATTCAAGATACTAAGTGGACAAATCAACTGCCCTGATCTGCTTGCGCTGATTGACCTACATGTCCCGCCACCTAGATCCACTCGCTCCACTGTGCTGTTTGCTCGCCAACACTGTTCCACAAACTGACCTTTATAGCCCTCTGCCTAGACTGCATCGACTCGGTAATCGACTCTGCCCATATGTGGACTTCCTTGACTGCGGTCCACAGGACTTCAGGAGGATTGTGTCTACAGCTATCGAGGAACAGTAATCTCGCTCTGCTGTGATCTAGTTGTACTGGTCTTGTATAGCGTCTATGTTATCAGATCTTTCTGTTACTAGTCAATATTATTCTGCTGTTTTAATGTATTTTTGTTATTTTGAATGTATTGTTATTGTAAAAATGGTGTAACCGTAAATAAATAAGACAACAGCCCAAATTATCATGCTAAATTTAGTTGGCTCCAGAATTTGAACCCATGACCCTCTGCAAACCATTAACCTAGAAAGAGATTCAAATGGGTTTTTTAAAGCTTCTCTCTAGTTCGAAAGTCAGTGATTTTGTTCATTAATCATCTGCGTTAATTAAGATATTACAACTTTTACGCTAAGGGTCTAACTTGCAAGAAAATGTAATTATCAAACAAGTTCTAGTAAGAAGCTTTTTATTTATCAAAAACTTAACAGTTATATTATCTTTATTAAAGTGGACTTTATGCTTTATTCAAATGTAATATTTACGAAATAACGTGATGTGAGGCCACATTGGTTGGTAATTCTTATTCTCTTTGTTGGTATCAAGATTCATTTGTCATTGGGCTATTAATTAATGACACTTTCTAAGGAATAGTCGGCCTTAGTTTGTAACAATGACTACATTCGCTCATATACACTCATCACACTCATTCGAAGTCCATATTCGCCCATATCTTGACGATCAGCGTCTTATGAATAAATAAAAAAAATAGAGTAGAACTAGCAGAAAATAAAAGTATACATAGTACAAGTATATAGTAAATACATTCTGAAAATATTCTTATGAACCCTTTCTGATACTGTGGTCATGGCATGCTTTGATAGTCAGCGACCAGCGCCACAACTATCGTAATGTACTGCTGTACATTCTTTGGTCAAATTGTCTAACAAAATTTATAGTCAAAGTCTCACCATCAGTATTCATCAAAGTTAGTAATTACCTGAAGGTTCTGCCTCAATGTTGCGTCAGACTGCTCACATTGCAACTTGAACTGATATGACTTGTCCACTTGAGCCAGACATTGATAACATATGGAAGAAGGCAGGCCATCATTCTCATCAACCTATGGATGGATGTAGATGTTAAATTATAATCTTTTGTAAATAATTAAAATGTACAGTTTATAAAGTTGCCTGTAGCATGCACATTCCACTTAATCACTTATCACAGAATTAAAAAATGATGATGCCAACAAACATAAAACTTAACTTAACTATGAATTTGGAACGGTGCGCTAAAGCGCAACGTGATTGTGCCTAATAAAATAGCACTAACATGCCCTCACATATTTATATTGAACAAACATAGCTAATTATTTGAGTAGGCTGATAGTTTCTACTCAGGATACGAACCTTTATCTGAGCAAAGCTCATAATTCGTTGCGGAAGAGCTACATTCTGTGGATTATTCTTAGAGTAAGAATTGAATATGGGACTCATAACTTCTGCTTCAACCAAGCAGAGCCTGCACATTTTGGAACTGTCTGCATTCATTGTGCTTAGTGAGATCCTGAAACTTAAAGGACATTTAAAATTATTTAGTACTCCCATTGATTTTACTATACATAGAATTTTATACTATACATAGATTTTATATAGTAAAATCAATGGTACTACTCTAACACAAAAATTTTAGCTACCAGTACAAAGATTAGTTTGTAGATTTACAAATATGTTTCCATTTTACGTCATACATCAGTCATATTAAAATATCCTGATCAGTCTGATTTTAATTGAATGATTTAGTAATTCAATATTGGGTACTATAAAACTCAATTCTTACACACAAAAAATGTTAACATCATTATTTACAAAATTTTATTTAATTTCATAGTTGTTTACGCTGAACTGAAATATTTGTTTTGCGAAAAAAATTACTATTTTCACCAACAAAAACACTTTTCACAAATCTAACCTAACATAAGAAAACTTAATACATCATTTATAAAAATTCAAGATTTGCATTAAATTCAGGTGCCTGGCCTCAAAGACACCCATCCTCTGGTGAAAATATATGTCATTTTTATTTATTATTGTGGTTGATATTGTTAATGTTATCGTGTAATGGACACTAATCACGATGATATTACTCACGAGTTTTTCTGTCATATCTCGAGAAATAACTATCATAGAACAAAATAGTTTTCAAATTCATGCTCAGCGTGGAAAACATGTCAAATTAAATAAGAACATTAACTCTAATGGAGACATACACAGTTATATTTTACAGCCAAAACATGGTCTTACTGTTTTCATAACTATAGGCCTACCTCAATGGTATAACATTCAGCCATCAGCAATATATCATTTCAAAGCAGAGATCCTCCCAAACAGTTAACGTACTGGATATGCGTAATATGAATGAAATTGATGAATACTTTAGAATTATTCTTTACAGTTTCGTCATATCTTTCGACTGATCTTGTGTTGTAGGAATTACCAGCTCTTTGCCAGAGTCTATATTACATTGAATTTAGTTATTTATTTTTATAGATACATAGACTATAATTTATTTAGAGTTGTTATAATAAAATTGTAGAATTTATAGTTAGCATGAGTCATATTTAGGGTTCGTAACATCGTAATTCTGTTGTGATTTATAATATACTTTTAAGTATGAATTGTGTTTGTGAAGTTTACAGCAAGTAAATGTGTAATTAAGTAATTATAGAAGAGTTATAGCATGTACGAGTTTTGATAAACAAAATAAGTTTCTTATTAAAAATCCATCAAAACCTGTAGGTGGGATGAACCTTTTACAGTCGGAGATTTGTCCAAATCTCCAACCGTCGTTCAAAATCAATCAAATTGAGCTATGGTGTCCCTTAAGGATCAATTCTTAGCCCAAATTTGTTCCTGACATATGTCAATGAAATGGGTCATCACTACAACACGGAAGAATTACACAGTTCGCTGATGATACAACTCTCTGTTTCAGCGGAAAATCAAAATCTCTTTTGGAAGAACGAATTTTTCCCGAACTAAATAACTGCATTCAGTATTTTAACAGCCTCAATCTTAAAACCAACGTTTCAGAATCCAATAAAATGAACTTTGCATTATGACCAGTAGAACTGGAAAATAGTCCTGCCATCATGTTGGCAGACTCAATTCTGGATGAAGTCTACTGCTCAACATTCCTTGGAATACACCTAGGTTGATATGGAATTATCACATTGACCATGTTTGCAACAAATTAGCTTCAAGCATTTATATTCTGAGGTCTTCATCCAAACATTGCCCTAAGGAAGTTCTGAAGACTGCGTATTATGGCCTTCTCTATCCTCATCTCTCCTATGGAGTAGTGTTGTGGGGGGGGGCCTCTTCGAAAAATAGATTAGCGAGTCTTCAGATTGCAAAAACAAGCAATTCGAATCATGGCGTGATTGAGTTACAGTCGTGCAAAGAAATATTTTTAAAAAATGCAGCTGTTGACCCTGCCAAGCCTCTACATTCTAGAAACAGCTCTATTCTTTATGTACAAATGTGCCAGGAAAGTGGCCGAGACATACATTTGTACGAAACTAGAGGCAGGGATGACTACTGAACTGGCAGTCATAGGACGGTGGTCTATGAGCACTTATCCTCACAGGCTGATGTTCGTATCATTAACAAGCTGCCAAACTCGATTAAAAATACCCCAACGTCTAACACGTTTAAAACTCGCTTAAAGCGCTTCTTATGCGGGAAGCGTTTTATGACATAAGCGAGTTTTTGGCATATGACTGGGAGACCACTCATGGGGAAATACATTCTGTCACCGAGGGGGGAGGGATCATTTTATCTTGGAGTAAATGTAGTATGAATGCATTTATTCTGTATGTATGAATGTGATCTAGATGTGTGCGAGTGACTAAATATTTATATTTAAACCTATAATGTTTGCCATACATGTAAACATGTTTATGTAATAAAAAATTTATTGATTAACGGAGGAATTAGCAAGCATGAACAGAATCAGTGAGGCTGGTCTTAAGTGGCTCAAATGATTGGACTTAGCTTTGTGACAGGAGATCACTTATATTTATATTCTTATTACTGAATAACGCGACTTTTGATTCTTTATCTAAATATATATCACAGCTTTTTAAAAATTAATAAATGGTAGCTGACAACCAACCATACAATTATATATATAGTTGTACATAGTTGTAGTTTTTATTAATCAATGCAGTAACATACTACAGTTCGATTTTAGATTATTCTTTCATTCGTGGTCAGACCAATCATAAAAATTTCAAATCTCAATAACATCACACACGTAGTTAGTGACATTACATGGGAGAATGGACATTGTTGAATAGGTTCCAAACTGGTGTGGGCTGATATAAGTACTGCAAGTATAAAAGGGTATTGACACTAGATCAGTCAGCTTATTTTGGGAGTCTATCTAAATAAGAATCAAAAATTTACAGATCCCCTTTTACAGAGGAATTAGCAAGCATGAACAGAATCAGTGAGGTGAGTCTTAAGTGGCTCAAATGATTGGACTTAGCTTTGTGACAGATAACTTATATTAATTATTCTTATTACTAAATAATGCAACTTTTGATTCTTTATCCAAGTATATATGACAGCTTTTTAAAAAATTAATAAATGGTAGCTGACGACCAACCATACAATATATATATAGTTGTACATAATTGTAGTTATTACTAATCAATGCAAAAACATACTACAGTTAGTACAGATTATTCTTTCATTTGTGGCCAGAACAATCATAAACATTTCAAATCTAACTTGGACATCACACATAGTAAGTGACATTACTTTCATTTATACAGGGTGTCTCTGAACCCTCTGAAGATCTTTTTAGGTCTTGATTGTGGGTCAAAAACAAAACATAATATCATATTTAAAAATTCTAAATCACCTTCGGTAGCCATTCTGTATTTTTTACAAATTATTTTTACAACTATTTAATTTGTAGAGTTCAAATTTGGTATACACATTAATAAAACCATTATCTTACTAAAATTTAAAAAATCAGAAACCTTTTGCAAATTTAATTTGCAATCCAAAAAAGTAATGTTGTATGAAATTGGATGACAATCAAGAGTTGATTATTTTTGTATTGAATCATTTACGTGTGTATGTGTACAGCCATGGTGTCGTGCCGCACGAGTCAACGACAACAATACATCAGCGATCTATCGTGATTACTTTTATTCAAAACACTACAATAAAGGTATTTGTGATGTTATTGTAATTTTTAAAATGCCACTTGCAGGCAACGGGAAAAATGTTGCACTGATGATTTTCGTTGTTATTAAATTAAAAATTAATTTTAACCTTAAGTAGTGCCCTAAATACTAGAATTTTTGTAAAATGTATTCGTGATGCAAAGCAGTTTATACACATGAAACAAGTAAAATTAAAAAAGGATTAGATTATAAACTGAAACTTTAATTAAATTTATTTTCACATTACAAATGATGCACAAAATTTCATTCTCTCATTTGATTGCAAAGAAAAAAACGCTTGGAAAGTAATTAGCGGTCAGCGGCAAATTAGGGTTCAACAATTTCAAAATGCTGCCATTTTGAAAACAATTAAAAAAGGTTATTGATTTTTTAATTTTAGTAAGACAATGATTTTATTAATGTGTATACCAAAATTGATCTCCATAGGTTAAATAGTTTTAAAAATTAAAAATTAATTTGTAACAAATACAAAAAAAAAAATCGGCTGTACGGGTATCAGGGTTGATTTGGAATTTTTAAATATGATATTATGTCTTGTTTTTGACCCACAATTAAAACCTAATAAGATCCTCAGAGAGTTCAGGGACACCCTGTATATTTAATTATGTTCCTTTATAAAAATATGAGTGGAGTAATTGTTGAATACATAATCTTCACTACATTTCATCAACATAAACAAGACTATATCAACAAGTTGTTAAAATGACGTCTTGTAGTCAATATTTATATAATATATGATTCATAAATATTGACATTTATGAATCATAAATAATATCATTTAAATTCATGTTATTAAAATGTATAGTTTTTTGAGCTTACTAATTTATAAAATAAGTATCTATAAATTTATACTTTTAAACAAAACATTTGTTTAGCCCAATTTGATTCTAGTTACAATTTCAATATCCATGATTTTGTGAAGATAATAATATAAACCTACAACACTTTATACATAGGCATGTACTCTTAAAAAATAATTGGTATTTATGCAGTCTATTGCCACCTAACTAAAGTTGAAATCTCTGCCTGAATGGGTCAAGAATTTGTTAAATTTTAGCGAGAAATACTTTTTATTTTGTGACATCTTGCATTTTACAGAAAAATTTTTAAAAAACCAATGTCACTTGTTATTTAATATTTCTGACATATTTCTGTTTATTTAAATGATATTTTAATCATTTTTTAATTTGATGTTTTTCGCGCTGAATAACAATTTGAAAACTAATTTATTTCTCGAAATATTATGGAAAAACTACTCTCGCAGCGAACTGCAATTAGAAGACATTACATGATCATTATAAAGACCATTTATCAGCCACAAACACCGAATTCACCTATATTGCCGCCAAAGGGACAGTTAGCAGTCCGTCCCAGAGGCCAGGCACCTGAATTCAACACAAATTACGAATTTTTGTTAAGTAAATAGACAAAGAGGTTTTAAATTAGAAATTTAAAAAGTGTATCATTCAGGCAAAAAAAGTCTAATTTTAAATTGATGATTTTTATAAGAGTTTCTACGACTACAGATAAAATAGTTTTTCAAGATTTCTGCAGTTGAAATCTACCTCTTCATGTTATATATTCAAATATTACCACTTTTCAACAAGAAATTATATTTTCAAAAGTGGCAAGAAAGTGCATAATTTCTAAATATTTTTTGTAGCAAATCTTACAAGATCTGACATGTATGACATGTATATGATTATTGAAAATGCAAAAAACTTTAGTGTAAGTATGGTTGTGCACATTGTACCAGTAAAAAACACCCCTTTACAGGTTTGTCCTTAAGGTTTGTAGTATAAAGGGGTAGTATACCACTGAACGTGTAGGGGTGGTTTGGTCAATATTAGGCCTACTGCACATGTATGAGTGGATGGGTCAGTACCACTGCACGTGTATGGGTGAGTGGGTCTGTACCACTGCATATATTTTTGACAGATTAGCATATATTTTTGACAGATTAGCAAAAATATATAGCATACTTGTTGAAGAGTATATATTTTCCGAAACAAGATAAAATTTAAAACACTTTAGCCAGATGAAAAATGTAATATTGCAATTGAAAATACATTTTAAATGGCTTGTCCCCCATTTTTACAGCTAATTTCTATAGTCTTACAGATTGACAACTTGTTTTTCTAGACTATGAAAAATATGATAGCCTATATAAATATAAATACAGTGTATAGTTAATGATTGTACATATATTTAAGAAAACAACAATATACAAAACTTTATGAGTCCTTTAGTAAATTACATAGTTTAGGAATTTATATAAACAATTGGACAACACCCACAAACAAATTTCTAACCAGAAAAAGTAGCTACTATTAGGCTTAAAAATCATTTAACCTCTAAACTGCTACAAATGAATACATTAATTAACGGCCGCCCGTCCCGCTGTGCTACTCACGAGTTGGGTCGTTCTGCACTTACAGCGTGATGTGTTGCAAACAACTCATCGTTATTATTTCCTGTCAACAGCATTCTCCCAACATCTGTAGGCAATTTTTTGAACTACTAGGCTTGTTGACTTTATCAACAGAATGAGTTTAGTTTCATATTATAGCAGCTGTTTAGTTGTCTGTTGTTGTTTACAACCATTTGGTAGTGTTGTAAAAATGGCGTCTTGTAGTCAATATTTATATAATATATGATTCATAAATATATTAATTCATTTTATTAAAATGTATATAGGCCCTATTAGTTAATCTGGAGTATAGTTTGATTTAATGATTTTATACAGTTTTGGAAATAATCAGTAGTTTACATAGTCTTAGTGAAGTTTTTTTTATGAACGGTATAGTGTGTCTGAGAAAACTCAGCATAGGGGGTCAGACAGGCACCCATAATCCATAGTGGCTAAGGCTTCGGACTGAGGAGGGCAAGGTCCAAGGTTCGAATCCCCACTGAGCCAACGGTCGGTACTTCACTCGTTGAATAAAGTTGACGCACAGGCCTGTAGGCCCATGTCAACTGGCGAGTGAAGTTATAAAAAAAAAAATAATCCAGCAGTTAAGAGGTTAATATAATGGATATATATGTAAAAAATATGTAGGCTTAATAAGTGTTGAAATTATTTTTTGAACTGTTCGGTAAAAAACATAGTTTTTGTAGGATGAAAAGCACCTTTCATGAAAATATACCCAATTCTTCAGCCATTTCATGCAGTTTTCAAATTTAATAAGGTTCGTTTTATAAGAAAACTGAAAATTTCCCACAATACCTTCTAAATGACAATCGTCAGAAATGGACCTAGCGCTAAATTTTTAAATTATTTGAGTGTGGGTTTAATATCTTTAATTGTCGCCCTAGGCCTACTTCCACAATTGGCTAGCTTAAATAAGCTTGTTAACAGAATAATGATAATTGACAAAAGTTTTCGATTAATACATGAGAGGGAATAAATGCTAGACTCATTAAAATAGGCGTAGATAAGTTAGAATTGAAATGCACAGGTTTTATTAAAATTTTACAGGTTAAATTAAAAAAAAAATTCACAGGTTATATTTTATTAAAATTATTAGTTAAAGCTAGGCCTAAAATTGTATCATACCAATATTGGAATCATAAAAACTGTTACAAAATAATATAGAACTTACATTAAGCCAGAATGTTCTTCATGTAACTCTTTTCATCCATTACTGTATCTTCATAGGACCTATTTGCATATGAAATACAATTATTAACTGTAAACTTCCAATGTAGTAAAACCATTGTGGATAACCATTCCAATCCTAAATAAAACATACACATCAAGATAAGTTAACTTAAAAGAAAAAACTTAACTTGAATTTAACTTACCTTTAATTTAATATGCAATTTTACGTCAATCATCAATTACTCATAAGCTCAATTCCCGGTACTTTCTTTGTTCAGCCGAATTATTTAGGTTAAGACCAAGACCTTGAGAAAACATTCTCCAACAATTAATGTCATAACATAAATTGTAACAAGATAATACGTTATGACAATACGGTGTGTTATTCCTACATACAAAACTAATGTCCACTATTTCTCATATCTAATTCACATTGAACAACAAAAATTATATTGTTCTCAAAAAACGAGAACTTAGGAATATATTACATACGCAGACATACCACAAACAAAACAAAGCCGCACCGCCATCGCCAGCCAGCTTATTTTTTCTTTTCTCTCATCTCAGTCAATTTGATTTTGATTGTGAATTCAAAAATAAATAATTATTGTCTGTCAGATTAGGTACAACAACGTTTAAACTAAAAATCATTAACTAATTTTAGTACTATATATAAGCTATTTTAACATATGTTTGTTTATTTGTTTCTACGGTAAACACCATTACATGAAATTACAATAGTATGTGATACATTGAAATTGATAATTTTTTATGCATGCTGGAATTAAGCGACTTATGCTAATAAGAGTTCAACAGATACAGTGTGCTAACCGGTGGTTACATTGTAATTAAATGTACTTGAGAATGTGAGTTAATATGAATCATAGAATATATAACAATGAATATAGTAAAAAGAGTATAATGAATAACAATGGAGTAAAATTTAAAGAATAATAATATAACAATAGAATATGTACGAAATAGATTATTATAAAGAAATAACAACGAATAGAATAATGTATTAGAATGACCACTTAAAAATGGAATTTTTGCACTATGCACTTCAGGAGATTCACTGGGTATGTGATTTGATGTACTCTTTAGCTCGGGCTTTGAAGGCAACTGGGCTGGAGCCGAAGAAGTCGACATGGTTTGCAGCCGAATTTCCAAGTTGAAGAAGTTGAGGAATGGTACTGTTGAAGTGGTAGCTAGTGTTGAACTGTTGTCTTGTAAAAGGCTGCTCCTTTTGAATAGATGTTGAGTGAGGTACTCATGTACTGCTTGAACTTATACGTTCAAGATATACGTTGAAGATATACGTTCAAGCAGGTACAACTGCTTGAACGTATATCTATTCATATAGATATACGTTCAAGCAGTTCAGGTCACTCGACCATTCCGTTAACTATTTTGTAGAGGAATTGTAGATCCAACAGTTCTCTTCTTTGACTTAGAGTGTTCAAGTCCAATTGTATCCTTAGATCTTCTGTGGGAACTTCTAGATATCCGAAGCCAGTTCTAACACCCAGTAGTCGGAGAAATCTTGTTTGCACCTTTTCAAGTTGGTTTATGAGTCCAACCTGGTGGGGTGACCAAATAATGGACCCATACTCCAATTGTGGTCTGACAAGCGTACAAAGTTTTTAGGGTGCCCACTGACAGACAATTTCTTGATTTTCTTGAGATAAACCCCAATGTGGAATTAGCAGCAGTGCAGACCTTGTTGATATGGGTTTCAGGGTGGATGATGTTAAGACCCCAAGGTCACTAATTTCCGTAACTTGCTGAAGTTCTACCCCTCCGACATTGTATTGGTATTTTTGGTTTCGCTGCGTTCTGGCGAAGGTCAGTGACTTACATTTTTTCGGGTTCAAATCCATGGCGTTCTGAGAGCACCAACTATTGATTACGTCAATATTCTGTTGTAGCCGTATTTGGTCATGATCGGTTTTTCTGCGAAAAGTTTGAGATCATCAGCAAAAAGCAGGAAATCAACAGTTAAATGCTGTTATATTATCCTTTTTATTTATAAAACACTAATCCTTATTATTGGTGTACTCTGATAGCTAATTAAAATGTCTATTCAATAAAACAAATTTTTTAAATTATTGTTTTTTTATTTAAATCTATACTGGAAAAGGCAGTTGTTTTTAAGCGATGCATTTAAAATCAAAACTCAAACTAATTAGCTGTTGACATTAAAACTATTCTGAGCGTTTTAATTTCATTTAATTCAATAGTAGATCCATCCACTAAATACAAGGTTCATAGACAGTTTCAAAACTTCAGCGAATGATTTAAGGACATTTGAATGTGAAAATTAAGTCAAATTTTATATTAAATACATGTTTACCAAATCTATTTACTTATTTATATACATAGATCTGATGGTGACATACATATAAGTGAATAAATGTGGTTTTTAACAAAGTAATGATAATAATACAAGAAATAATACTGGCATTAATATTATAATGAATGGAAGTGAAAAATTAACTGTAACGAACTGTACAAGTTTGTTTAAATCCTATTTATTGTTTGTATTATTATTCATTGTGTTATTGCTATTAATAATTGTTATTTGAATACTAAATACAGTACTGATTTAAATTAATCGTTCTATGCTTGATTCATTGGAGTTAATCAAAACAACCAATGTTCACTGCTGCTAATGATGTTAATGGTCTAATGCTGTCAGCACGTGGTCTAACGTTCTGGTCGCCCGACAATTTAAAAATGTAATTACACAGAGGGAGAGAATTTAATTGTAATTTACACAACCATTGTTTTATTGATATGCTATATTAGTTTTACTATTTTATACTCTGTATATATTGTAAAATGTATTGAATAATTGTTAATTTAGCCTAAGTGATTTTGTTTATTATGTTAATTGAAACTGTTTATGCATTTTAAACAAAAATTCCATGACAGTAAGGACTTGATTCTTGTGAGGAAGCTCTCAAAACAAAAAGGGAAACTAAGAGATAATGGTTAAAGTGAAAATAGGAGGAGGTTAAGTAAGTGGTAAGTGAAGTCAACCATTTCCATTTCAGGATTCTCAGGCTGTCGAAGAAGTCCAATTCAGCAAGAACATAGTTTTTTCTTGCTGTAGGTTCAACTTAAGGTAGTAAGTCTGACAGTTAAATAACTCCTAGACATAGTTAGTTTAAAGGATTTTTATGGTAATCGTAACCAGCAAATCAGGATAAGCGAGAATTCCATTGACAGGTTTGGAGAAAAATGCTAGATCAGCAAACTCTAGAGGACTTCCAGAGGACAAAGGATTTATTTGCTTCTTATCCTCAACATTCTTATATTACATTCTCACTTATGCAACGCTGACACAACATTGTACGTATTTTAAGGTGAATATGAATGAAAACATGAGTGTGGATAAGTATAGTCTGGTTACTAACTGAGTTCGACTATACCTCAGAAAGCGCCATTTATTAATAAATAGCCCAATGGCCAGGGCAACTAAGGAACCAATAGCTTTACATTGAATCTGATCCACGTAATATTGGTCTGATTTTCAGCTAGTTGACAAGCCTGACACCTATTTTTCTTCCCTACACAACATCTGAACCTTGACTTCCATCCAACACGAGCACCCTGACTTCTCTAGTAGTTTCTACGTCGATTGCAACCATCGATGTGTACACTTCTATTATTCAACGAGTGAAGTTCTGACCGTTAGCTCAGATTAGGATTTAAACCTTGGCCTCTGCAGTCTGAAGTCTTAGCAACTGAGCCACCATGAAGGCAACAATACAGCCTGCAACATGTTATAACATAAAATACTTCAATACAATACTCGTATTTAGTTTTCCATTTTTCCCCTTATTTTTTATAGTCATTTTTAAAATGTATATAATATCTCTTAGTTACAGCTTGTAATACTAGTGATTTACTGTAAGTAATGGTTTCGTTACAGTTTTAATGCAAAAAGAACATGGCTTTTAAGTTTTATTTCTTTGTACAAATTGTTAGGCTATTCTTTTACTTGACATTTCATATTATTCTACGTAAGCTTTTTGACATGTTTCTTCTTTTAAAATGTTTCTTCCTCTTTTAAATTTGATTCATCTGAGCAAATAAGTAGGGGTACTACAGATGCAGAGCATAAAACTATTTATTTTTAAAACCTAGTGAAGGGAATGAATGAATGTAGCCATTACATAGTACAGTCGGACTGAAAGCTCAGTAAATGCTATTTGCTAAAAGAGACAGATTAATCTGGAAAATTTGACAGATATCGATTTTTTCGTTACTTTGCTTTTAGTAAAACAATCCTTTTTAGTAAAACAATAAACGTTGAGATGTTGGCAACATTTTCAGATCCATGCCATCCATCACTGACATTTGCACATGTCTTGTGTTCACAGGCATAAAATGTGAGTTCATCAAAAAGAATTACATTTCTTTTATTATTTGACAAAATTCACGTATAATTTAAACCAAAATAATAAAAAATAAAATGTCAATATTAAAAGTAATTGACTTTGGAATATAAAACTTTATAACACAATGTAATCACATTGAAATAAAATGAGAATATCTATAAAAAATATAATTATTTAAGAACCAAATAGTATAGACAATATAATAGAATTTCTTGTAAAATCGACAAAACCTAGTCCATAGCACAAACAGATGATTAATTTTAAGAGAAATAGTTATGATTCCAGACAGGATTAGCCAATGAACCTTTAAACAATAAACTAAATTTTAAAATTATACTATTACAAATGTTTCACTACAAATGTTATTGGTAGTGTAATAGGCAAACATGACTAGTAAAATAAATTTATATGATAAAAACAAATGGACTGAATGAAAAGAATTAATACTAACATACCCAACTCAACAATAATTGTAGTTTAGCTGAGTTCTTTTAGCCTACTGTTCTTAGTTCGTTACAAGTTAGTTCTCATATTGTTAATGGATTTATGAATATATTATGAATATTCTTTCAAATTATGACTGACTATACCAACAATTTTTTCCTAAGTGGAAAATATATTTTAAATTATATAGAAACAAAGTAATAAGAGGTATATGGTGTTCTTTTCTTTTTAACATAAAGAACAAGTCACGACAACTTTCAACATTTTCAAAGAAAAACTACGTCTTAACTGCTAAATGAAAAAGGCAAATAATCAACCTCTATTGAAATATTTTCATTTTGATAAGAAGAGCAATTTGTTGAGTTCTGCTGAAGGATATTAAAATTACAATATAGTTTCTCCATTCTGTAGAACTGGTAAAAGAGGCGGAACTATAATAATTCTGAAAAACAATACTGATTATATTGAAATTGATAAAGTAAATTTTATGTCTCAAGAAATGATATGTGAAGCTTCTGCTGTCTTAATTAAATCATACTATGCTATTATTATTTCTATATATATATATATATACACACCTTACAATAAAGAAAAATTCATTTACAAAGAATTTATTAAAATATTAAACAACAAATTACTGTTTGTATTCCAATACAAATGTCATATTTTCATTGGAGGCGACTTTAATGTTGAATTAAGGGGAACAAGTATAGAAGCTTTTCAACTTCAAAGTTTAATGAATAGTTTTGGTTTGCAACAAACAAATCATGAAATCACAAGGCCTGGTGTTATTAATCCTGGAACATGTATAGACAACATATTTACTACAATTCATTTAAATTTATTCCAAAATAAAATAATATTCATGCCTGAATCAGAACATAATGCTATCTACTTATCAGCAAAGATTGAAAGTTAATCTGAAAATGTTGAAATATCACATCATGCACTCAGAAGGACAATTACAGATAAAAATATAACAAATTTTATTTATGAATTAAAACAGATTAATTGGCTATCTATATACTCTAAACAATTTATTGATGATAATGTCCATGAATTTCAAAAAGTCTTTATGAATGCAGTTAACTATTCTTTTCCTTGGAAAAATATTTATACAAATACAAGTAACATTAAAATAAATAATATATGGTATTCTACCAGATTAAGAAATATAAAAAATGAATGTAAAAAGCTATATTTATTAAATAAAAATTCAACAAATGATATATATAATAACAATCTCTACAAATTATTGAAACAGGAATATAAGAAAAACATTAAGATTGCAAAAATAAATTATAATAACAATCTTATACAAAATAGTAAAAACAAATGTAAAACTATTTGGAGTATAGTGAAAGATTTGTCTGGAATTTATAAAAAGAACACAATTCCTAATCATCTTTCAGTAGATGGACTCAATAATCATTTCATAGAAATTGCTGAAACTCTCATTCTATTGATAACAACAGACAATTCACTAAATTCTATTCAACTCTTAAAAAGTTTTACTCATTCAAGAAAAATCTTTAAATTTGATCATTTTACAGTTGAAAAGGTATATGAGAACATAAACAAGATTAAAACTAGTTCAACTTATGATATTTACAATATGAATACTAAAATCTTAAAATTAGCTTCTGTTGATATATGTGTAGTACTTACATGCTTATATAATAAATGTATTGACTTAGGAATATATCCAAGTACATTTAAACAAGTAAAAGTTATTCCTATCTATAAAAATGGAGAAGTCACATATAAAAATTATAGACCTATCTCTATTGTTCCAGCTACTTCAAACATATTTGAATCACTACTGTTTGAACAAATTTACATTGATTTTGAAGATAATAATCTATTCACTGAAAAACAATATGGTTTTAGAAAAAAACAATGTACAATTGATGCTGTTATAACTGTTATATGCTGTATAACTGCTAACTGCTAACTGCATTCAAATTATTGAATGTGGGAAAGTTGTTTGCTTAAGAATTTTTGATTATTCAAAAGCATTTGATAGTATAAACCATGAAATTCTTCTCCAAAAGTTAAAATACTATGGATTTAATAGTAATTCACTAAAATTAATGAAATCATACTTGGAACATAGATTTCAATTTGCAGAAATTAATGGTCAACTTTCAGAAGGTAAAGTAATTAAATATGGTGTACCTCAAGGATCTCCTTTGGGTCCATTACTTTTTAATATTTACATAAACGATATTCTGAAAAATATGAACTCCACAAATATTAAATGTTTTTTTATATGCTGGCGATGTTGGAATGGTATTTACATCAAATTATTATGACAAATTAGAAGAAGTGATTTATTTTACTACAAAGAAATAGTTTTTTAATTAGCATAATACGTGTTGGTACATATACAGTACAAGTAAACGTCACACAACACAAATTTATTACAATATAAGCACAAAATGCACAAATATACTACAATACAAGCACAAAATGCACAAATATTATGGTGATCGATTTCGGTGAACCACGCTCACCTTCCTCAGACCAGAGGGATTCACAAATGATTCTTTTGTGAATCCCTCTGGTCTGAGGAAGGTGAGCGTAGTTCACCGAAATCGATCACCATAATATTTGTGCATTTTGTGCTTGTATTGTAGTATATTTGTACATTTTGTGCTTATATTGTAATAAATTTGTGTTGTGTGACGTTTACTTGTACTGTACAAAGAAATTTATCAATTGGTGCAATGCTAATAAATTAATTCTCAATCCAAACAAAACACATGACATACATTTTACCTACTCAAATAAATTGAGACTGGACCTTAAAATAAATCCAATAAAATATTTAGGAATTATCCTTGATCATAAGATATCTTGGAATAATCATGTGGATTATACGATAAAAAATCTGAACAAAGGTATCTACTGTTTAAGAAGACTAAAGTACAATGTGAGTGAAGATATACTAATACAAATTTATTATGCGCATATTCATTCCATATTGATTTATGGAATATTATTATGGAGACAGTCTTCAAATTCAGTTAAATTATTTAAAATTCTAAAAAGAGCAATTCGACTAATTTGTGGAGTACCTTTAAAAACTTCATGCAGACCTCTATTCAAAAAACTAAAAATAATGACTCTTCCTTCACTATTCATTTACAAAAGCTTATTATACACCAAAAACAACTTACATAAATTTCCTCAGAACAAAAATATACATAAATACGACACAAGAAATTGGAATCAACTGAAAATTAAACAATGTAAATACTCAACAACACAAAAAAAATCAAGAGTTTATGGCTATTAAATTGTATAATAAAATACCCTATAAATTAAGAAATCTGGAAATGAAACAATTTAAAAAAAATTATATGCAACCATTTATTAGAAGAGTGTTTATACAACATGAAGATTTTTTTTAAAAATTCAACTTTAATTTATATGTAGCTTTAACTCAATTTTTATTATATTTATTATATTATATATTGTAATACCTCATTTGAGGTTTGATGCAATAAACATTATTATTAAAGGTTTTCAATAGAAGGAAGACTATCCACTATCAGTAGAATATAAATGAAATGACAATTTGATTTATTTCCCAGAACAGAGCATAAAGAAATTATAAAATTAATTTATACTTAATACAAAATAAAATGTACGTATCACAGCATAGTCTAATATTAATTATCTAATTCTTAAATCAGCGTTGTCTAATATTTTTTATTTTGTAAAGAATTATTTCATATCATAATTATGTGAGTTGAATCATGAAGTTTCAGAGTATAAACTGATATTATTTCTTGATATGTGCAGCCCTATGTGTGCAGCTGTTATCAGTGATATAACCTGCTTGCAGTAACCAATGGTGTCAGTGAGTGGCAAAGTGGTGGTACTAGCCCTTATCAGTGCTGTAACCTGCAGCAGTAACCAGTGGTGGCAGAAAGTGGCACAGTGGTGGTCCTAGCCCTTATCAGTGCTGTCACCTGCAGTAGTGGTAGCAGTGGTAGTAGAGCAGCACAGTAGCGGGCTGAGGTGTAACTTACCTAGTCCTTATCACCTTCGTGCAGACAGTACGCAATTGGCAGAGGTAGCAGCGAGTGGTACAGTTGTGAGCTGAGGTGTGACTTGCTAAGCTCTTATCACCTGCGTACAGACAGTAGGCAGTAGTAGCAGCGAGTGGTACAGTGGTGAGCTGAGGTGTGACGTGCCAAGCCCTAATCACCTGCGTACAGTAGGTAGTAGTAGTAGCGAGTGGCACAGTTGTGAGCTGAGGCGTGACTTGCCAAGCCTTATCACCTGCGTACAGACAGCAGGCAGTGGTAGCAGCGAGTGGACCAGTAGTGGGCTGAGGTGTGACGTGCCAAGCCCTAATCACCTGCGTACATACAGTAGACAGTGGTAACAGTGAGTGGCACAGTAGTGGGCTGAGGTGTATCGTTCCAAGCCCTTATCACCTGCGTACAGACAGTAGGCAGTAGTAGCAGTGAGTGGCACAGTAGTGGGCTGAGGTGTGACGTGCCAAGCCCTAATCACCTGCGTACAGTAGGCAATGGTAGCAGCGATTGGCACAGTGGCGGGCCGAGGTGTGACGTGCCAAGCCCATATCACCTGCGTACAGACTGTAGGCAGTGGTAGCAGCGAGTGGATCAGTAGTGGGTTGAGGTGTGACGTGCCAAGCCCTAATCACCTGCGTACAGTAGTCAATGGTAGCAGCGAGTGGCACAGTGGCGGGCCGAGGTATGACGTGCCAAGGCCCATATCACCTGCGTACAGACTGTAGGCAGTGGTAGCAGCGAGTGGATCAGTAGTGGGTTGAGGTGTGACGTGCCAAGCCCAAATTACCTGCGTACAGTAGGCAGTGGTAGCAGTAAGTGGCACATTGGTGGGCTGAGTTGTGACGTGGCAAGCCCTTATCACCTGCGTAGAGACAGTAGACTTTGGTAGCAGCGAGTGGACCAGTAGTAGGCTGAGGGGTGACGTGCTAAGCTCTAATCACCTGCGTACAGTAGGCAGTGATAGCAGCGAGTGGCACTATGGTGAGCTAAGGTGTAACGTGTCAAGCCCCTATCACATGTGCACAGTTACAGTAGGCAGTGATAGCAGCGAGTGGTACAGTGGTGGGCTTAGGTGTGACATGCCAAGCCCCTATCACATGTGCACAGTTACAGTAGGCAGTGGTAGCAGCGAATGGCACAGCGGTAGGCTGAGGTGTGAAGTGCCAAGCCCTTATCACCTGCGTACAGACAGTAGGCAGTGGTAGCAGCGAATGGTACTATGGTGAGCTAAGGCGTGACTTGCCAAGCCCTTATCCGTTGCGTACAGACAGTAGGCACTGGTAGCAGCGAGTGGCACAGTGGTGAGCTAAGGTGCGACGTGCCTAGCCCTTATCACCTGCGTACAGTAGGCAGTGGTAATCCGTCAGTCATTGTCGAGCCATGTGGCACGCCGAACGTCTCCTGTCACTGTAATGAGCAATCCTTGGAATACATGGATACCTTACGTGGTAAGCTGCTGGACAAATGCATCTGAAGTCTCAATATACTGTAGTTAGTTATCTGTAAAAACCCTATATTTATCTTCTTTTCGTAACCCTCAGAGGGTTTGTTTCTGTTCATTCATAATTTATCTATTTGCTTTCTATTTTTATAAAAATGTCAATTTTCAGACCAAAAGGAGTTGTTATTTTGTATAATTAAGGAACTAAACACAACTTAAAATAAACTTTTAAACATATTTTGTGTGGCCTTTTGAAAGAAATTCTTTTATCATCAGATCTTTTTTTTCCTTTTTTTTCTTTCAATTAGCTAAAATTACATTTAATTTTAAAAATACTGTATTTAGATTTCCTAACAATGTATATTATGATTATTAGATCCTAGAAACAATGGAACAGTATACTGTTTGAGCTTTTGAACGAATAAAAGGAAGAATATGAATGACATTTATTTTTCAAATAAGTACTGTTAATACATTTTGAGGAAAAACATTTACGAGTATTATTAATTTATTAAAACGATAGGTCTATAAAAGCACAAGTATTATGATTATGTTACGTGAATGAAGAGACGAATTATTGTGAATGAATGAATGTATTTTGTGAATTATTTTTACATTATTAAATTTCAAGCAATTAAATATTATTAACAGTAATAAATAAATTAAAACGATAGGTCTATGACAGCTGATATATTATCATTGTTTTATTTAAATGAACATACATTTGGCAAATTATTGTATTTGTTATATTTTTAGGAATATAATAGTTATGAACAGTAATTAAAGTATTAAAACATTTTGTTTATAATAGCAATTATGGATTTAAAGTTACAAAGTAAATTACGTATTTGAATTTTTTTGGGAAATCACAAGAACATTTTGAAAACAGCTCGAAACAATGAATGATTACAAATTATTAAACTGAAAGTACTTCTTAATTTTGTTTTTATTATAAACTTAATTGGTTCTATGTGTTTTTAAACAACACAAGTTTTTTTAACCTTTGTTTCAATCCAACAGAACTAATTTTCTACTTCCTTGCAAAGTTATCAAATAACATAATTCTAGGCGTATTATGAAATAACATCGGTAATATGAAACGGTAGTCATAAAGGCCAATAGTTCAATACTACTTGGGTTACAGGTTTGTATCAGGTCAGGTTATTAAGATTTTAATTTAAATATTGTAAATAAATATTTTTTGTACATCAATTGGTGTGCGTAAACATGAACAAGTGTTCCTAAAAAATATAAATTATTGGAACACAGATTGAAATACCTTTTATAAACTAACAATATACTCAAAAACATAAGACTTATTAGGAATAAAATAACAATTCCACACCAAAACTAACGTTCCTCCAAATTTATAAAAGTATTATTAATATTTATCCGTTTTGAAAGGCAATAAATTACAAATGAAGTTTGTAGAATATGTCAAATTTGACGTCAAGGCTTTATCTTAAAATGGAGTATTCGAAACACGTAAATAAAAATGTTTTCATAAAAAAATAAATACAATCAGGTGTTATAAATACAATACCCGAGTTTTCACGTAAAAGTCCCCGCGTGAACGGAACCCCTTTTTAAGGTATTACAGTATAGCCTATCGCATCATTACTTATCTATTAAATGTAATATGAGTATTTTTAGTTGCACGTTCAGAGTAGTTGTATGCACAACAAGAAACAATCGTAATAAAAGTGTCATTATGGATTAAAAATCGAAAAATTAAAGAAACTGTTTACACACACAATGTGGTCTATGTATCCAGCCGCCGACTCTTGCCAACCAACGGGAGGCGGAAGGCGGACCGAACTCACTCCAGTGGTGCCAATGCAGTTAGCGATCTAGTTATTCTTATACACATCGATGAATAAACAAGGCAGAAGTTATTTACAGTTATAATATTGTTGTCGTCCCAATGTTGGTATATGATTTAAGGTACAATAAAAATGAATATCAGACTTTGTGAAAGTTTGTGTGGTTATTTCTATCTCACCAATTGGAGCCAAAGTGAGATTTCATTAATAAATTATTCTTATAAAAAATAACATAAAATACGTCTGTAACGTGCTTTAATATACCATGAAAAATAATTTAAATGGTTGTTCCTTAACAGCAAATCCCGTAAATTGTAAACGCGCGCTTCACCCAAATGACAGTAAATCCAAATGCAATTGTGTTAAGTATAATAAAAACTACGTACCCAAATGGCTAGTTTTGTCATTTTATGCTTGGTCCTTCAGTATTAATAGCGGACAAGAAAACCATCAGCTAGCATGTGGGTAGTAGAGTAGACAATAAGAGTGTCAGTGATGTTGGTGATGTTGGTGGTCCCTCAGTATTGATAGCGGACAAGAAAGCCATCAGCTAGCGTGTGGGTAGAGTAGACAATAAGAGTGTCAGTGATGTTGGTGATGTTGGTGGTCCCTCAGTATTGATAGCGGACAAGAAAGCCATCAGCTAGCGTGTGGGTAGAGTAGACAATAAGAGTGTCAGTGATGTTGGTGATGTTGGTGGTCCCTCAGTATTGATAGCGGACAAGAAAGCCATCAGCTAGCATGTGGGTAGAGTAGACAATAAGAGTGTCAGTGATGTTGGTGATGTTGGTGGTCCCTCAGTATTGATAGCGGACAAGAAAGCCATCAGCTAGCATGTGGGTAGAGTAGACAATAAGAGTGTCAGTGATGTTGGTGGTCCCTCAGTATTGTAGAGGACAGGAAAGCCATCAGCTAGCATGTGGGTAGAGTAGACAATAAGAGTGTCAGTGATGTTGGTGGTCCCTCAGTATTGTAGAGGACAGGAAAGCTTTCAGTTAGCATGTGCGTAGGGTAGACGACAAGAGTGTCAGTGATGTTGGTGAGTAAGGATAGAAGGTCCTTCAGTATTGTAGAGGACAGGAAAGCCTTCAGTTAGCATGTGGGTAGAGTAGACAATAAGAGTGTCAGTGATCTTTGTGAGTAAGGTTCTTCAGTATTGTATCAGACAGGAAAGTCTTCCGTTAGCATGCGGGTAGGGTAGACGATAAGAGTGTCAGTGATGGTGATGAGTAAGGATAGAAGGTCCTTCAGTATTGTATCGGACAGGAAAGCCATCAGTTCATCCGTTAGCATGCGGGTAGGGTAGACGATAAGAGTGTCAGTGATAGTGATGTTGGTGAGTAAGGATAGAAGGTCCTTCAGTATTGTATCGGACAGGAAAGCCATCAGTTCATCCGGTAGCATGCGGGTAGGGTAGACAATAAGAGTGTCAGTGATGGTGATGAGTAAGGATAGAAGGTCCTTCAGTATTGTATCGGACAGGAAAGCAATCAGTTCATCCTTTGGCATGCGGGTAGGGTAGACGATAAGAGTGTCATGATGGTGATGTTGGTGAGTAAGGATAGAAGGTCCTTCAGTATTGTATAGGACAGGAAAGCCGTAAATTCATCCGTTAGCATGAGGGTAGGGTAGACGATAAGAGTTTCAGTGGTGGTGATGTTGGTGAGTAAGGATAAAAGGTCCTTCAGTATTGTATAGGACAGGAAAGCAATCAGTTCATCCTTTGGCATGCGGGTAGGGTAGACGATAAGAGTGTCAGTGGTGGTGATTTTGGCGAGTAAGGATAAAAGGTTATTCAGTATTGTAGTGGACAGGAAAGTCATCCGTTAGCAAGCGGGTAGGGTAGACGATAAAAGTGTCAGTGATGTTGGTGAGCAAGAATAAAAGATCATTCAGTATTGAAGCGGACAGGAAAGTCATCAGTTAGCATGTGAGTAAGGTAGATGACAAGAGTATCAGAGGCGTTGGTGAGTAAGGATAGAAGCTCCATCAGTGACGTAGAGTACAGGAAAGCCATTATTTAGTACGTAGCTAGGGAGGACGACAAAACTGTCAGTGATGTTTGTAAGTAAGAACAGAAGGTCCTTCACTAACGCAGAGGACCGGAAGCCATCATTAATTCGGGGTTGGGTGGGTAGTTACTAATGTTATTTTATTCTACACAAGTGAATGTCACACACAGAAATTTATTACAATGTAAGTACACAATGCACTAATATTATGGTTTATATTTAAATTTTCTAATTGTTTAAAGTTAGGACTGATAAAATTTAACCTTACGAGTTGGGTCTACACAATGAGGATTTTATAGCACGACAACAATCTAATTATTCGCTACAATGAAAGAGGTGCAATAAAACTGATAACGTATTCACATTCATGTTTTTGATAATGACATTGAATCGATAAAGAGCTTTAAATTGTCAAAATGAAGATTCTTTGAAACAGTAAGTTACAGTTGCAGTTATTTCGTGCCTTTGATAAGACAAATCAGTGATATCAAATGAATTGTATTAGTTTATTTTAGTATTGCACTAAACAATGGTTCAATAGTTGAAAAACACAATGCACTCACGTAAGTCATTTCATTTTTATATCCGATAAAAAATTCTACTTCTAAGGAAAAAGTTTTATCACATAAAATAAAAATGTTCAATGTTTTATTTGCAACAAGTCATTATACTTCAAATAATGAAAAATACAGTGTTTTAATTATTTCTATGACTATTTCTCCATAATTTTACTAACATTATATTTTCCTCCAACTATTCCTTCTAATCGTTAAATAATCCGCTTTCACAGCTATTTCGGGATCAGGCCTTCTTTTCTTTGTGTCTGATTCTATATTACATTTCTAATAATGCATTTTATGCAAACCTTTGAAATAGGCAGTAAGTAAATAATTGTAAAGAATTACAATTTCATTTTACATCATTTTATTGGAGTCTTTGTTTCAATCTTCAAACCATAACGAAATTCACCAAATTGGTTGATGTGAAAGAATACAAAGATTTAGAAATTGTATAAACATTCATTGTTCTATCAGCCACTAGAAAATCTATATCAATAAAATTAAGGGGTTGTCTTCACATTTGCACCAACGACCTTCGTATTAAGCATGTAATGTCTATTGGCAAGCTCGATTGGGCTGGGTGGTTCTGACTTCATTTTCATTTTGTTTTGAGATAGAAATAATACCAGCTGTTAAAATCCTGTTGAAATGAATATTTTCTACAGTTAATTTATAATGTTTTGTTCTACTGATTGTAACTTATCTACTTTTAAAATAAGAGAGTTATTTTGCACCTGAAAAGATTTTATGATTTGTCGAGAATTCTGAAATATTTCGTTCTAATTTGATGTTTTATCCATTACGGTAGCACGGGTGTTCAGCAAGTTCTTTGGAGAACAATATTGGTGACCCTACGCACACTATTGGCGGCCAATCCATCCCTGTCACCAATTTATTGCTGTCACTTGCGAGTGTTGCATCGCCTTCCTGCAAGTCGAGTATTCGAACAGTAATCTCAAAACGTTTATCTTTTTATTTCTTATTGTAAACACATTCTAGATTTCTGGCTATAATATTATTAAACCCTTTTATAACTGAAATTAGACAAAGTGTCGCAGTCAGCTGAAGTTACGTCAGCGACAGTGAGCATACAGAGAATTGATGGTTTTAAAAAATAAACATGAAAACACTTGATACAATAAAATAAAGTTAAGTCACAAATGTGTTAATTAATCTACAAGTAAACTAGTTAAAAGTATATAAACCACGGTATCTTATTAAACAAATTTGTTGATTAAGATACCGCAATATAAATTACTCTAGAATGTGAAATGTTACGTAATTATGATATGAGTGTTTTAGTCCGTTTGCAAAGTTATCATAAAATACATTTTTTTAAATTTGTCATTATTATTTTGTTTTTTAGGAACATTACGTTTCATTCGTCAAGTTTTAACATTATATTATTTGATTAAAACTCTCAACAGGAGCTCTTTCGTGAATAGAATTGCTCAACAATAGTTTATTCTTTTTTTTTTACTAGCGGATGAAAGTATTAAGGAAATTTACAGTTCTGAATTAGGCTACTGAAAGTGTCTACGAAACACAAAAATAGTCTACGAGGAAATTACGGAACTAGTAGCACCACATCTTGACGATCGGCGTCTTATGAATAAATAAATAAATAAATTATGATCACTGTAATAACCCTCGACTATATTACACACAATTAGGTATTTCTTGCAACAGGACTGTTGTTTGTGTCAGTAATTTGTTTAGTTAGTGAGGTATGTCACTACAGCTGGTTTAAACCTCATTACATTTTACATGGGACTACACCAGCGCTCCACTACTGGACCTCAAAACATCTGATAGAGCCATTAAATTTATCATTGGATGAACAATCTATCTGTGTGTATACAGATTAAAATAAATGCTATAATTAAATGAGACCAAGTTGATGACGGGTCGTAGGGAAGTGTCGAGTGTTTTTATCACCGAACAAACTAGAGCGGCGGTCGAGTTATCAATCCACTTCCTCCCGCGCCATGCACATTCCACGTACGTCACCTCAATTACTAATAAGTACGAGCAAGAAAGTAGGCCTTCGTCCACCTGATAGGAATTGGACGTTTAGAAACAACATCAAAACCAAATTTTTCTGTTATGCTCTAGAAAACATAAACATCAATGGTTGAAAGTAAGATGAAACAGTTCAAACCACGCCAGTTGTTATAAATGTTTGGCCAAAAGGCGTGGATAAAGTCATTTTCTATTTCAAACCATGTAATATACATTGGCAAGCATAAAAATACATGAAAATATTTACATGTCTAAAACTAAAATCGGATTTCCATCGGATTATATACATGAAGAACTTTAAACTAATTATAAACACATTTACTGGCTCATAAACACTGTAAAATGTCTTGTAAGCAAGAAATGTCAAAAGGCCTTTTTTATTTGTTTAGTTGTAGTTATACTTTGAGGCCAGCAGGCAAGACATTGAAAGTGTTGATACAGTCATAAGGAATGGTAAGTTGGAAAAGGTAGTGTTGTGTTTCAGAACCGGAAGTTCACTCGTGGTCTGAGAAAGCACGCAGAAGTGGAGCTATTGCAGAAAATCCCCGAAGAATTCGTTTTGAAAACAATAAGGGTCTCAACTAAACAAAAACACGGGAAAGTAAAGATTTTATGATGGCGAAAGGTTAACTCACAGTATTCTCTCTTCCTGTATCCGAAAATGATCCGAATGACCTTTTTCTGAAGGCGAAACATTGTTGTGGTTCTTGAAGTCACATTATTTCAGATGGGAACTACGTATGTGAAGTGAACTACAGCTAAAATAAAAATTCAATAAAACATTGGTGGTAAACAATTTTGAAAGGTTCCTAAGAGCAAACAGACAAGAACTGAGCCTCCCCGATGCATCAGTGTACAAAACTTGCCGTTCATACTCAACGTCATCAACATTTGTTAACCGTTATCGCTAAAAATATTACGTGAATGTAGTTAAGCTTGGTCACACGTGCGTCCGTACTCTGTGGTTTATGGGGTGTTTTTGTTATTATTGCCACCATGACAATAAATGAGGGAGGATTAGGCCTTCTCTGTGTTAGTTAATTTGGTGGAATGGAAAAGACCATAATCTATTTCACTGATGTTCAACTGATAGGATCATGAATGATAAGATCTTGAATGACCCGCACCTCCCCATTACAGACGATCTCCCACGTCAGAACGGTCGCCTAAAATCTCGAAACCCATCTCTACGTACTGCTTTCCAGTTGAGCAGATCAAATGTCTCACCCAATACTAGCTGGGACGTAGCGTGGAACAGTTTTGATGGACGAAATAACGATTCGTCAATAAATAAATAAACGGTCCGTAGGTGGGATAAACCTTCCTCGTAGGGAATGGACACTGTCCAATCGCTTCCGAACTGGTGTGGGCTGAACTGGAAATAAGGAATGACATTAGATCAGTCACGTGATTGGGGGGAGTCTATCTAAACAGTGGATCACATAGCTAAAGAGTGCTGCGTGCACTCTTTTACGGAGGGATTGCCTAGCATATATCAAATAAACGAGGCATGTCTTAAATGGCTTGATGGATTGGATTTTGCTTTGTGGCAGGAGATCATTTTATATTTTTACTATATCATATGACTTTTGGAGTTTTTCAAAATACATATATCACAGCTTTTACATATTTTTAAAATTAATACATGGTAGCTGACAACAAACCATACGCTATGTATATAGGGTGTTTGAAAAGTGTGGGGCAAAACTTTAGGAAATGGTTAAATAGGTAAAAATAAACAAAAAAGTTCCAATGAAGATGTCTCTTATCTCGCTTAGTTTGGCGTCTATCTATCTATATGTGTGTTTAAAAAAAAAACATATTTCCTAAACGGTATTACCTATAGTTTTGAAACTTGACACGAATATTGAACATCACACCACCTAATATAATATAAAAATATACGATAATATTTTTACTCGTTTCAAAATGGCGGCCGTTTAAAGGTGTAATGCTAATTTCATGAAACCAAAGAAAAAACAAAAATTGTTACGATACCTAGTATTTAATTTAATAGAGGGTAAATCTCTTTGTACCTTATTTGTTACAATCGGACAGTAAATAAATGAGAAAATGTAATTTTTCTGGTTGTGTGCAAAATTGGATTGGTGGTTTTGTTCAAATTAATAAACACAACTATAATACGAAAGTTGCAAAAACATTTTTATCACAATCAGAATAATTACATTTTCTCAATTATTTACTGTCCGATTGTAACAAATGAGTTACTAAAAGATTTACCCTCTTTTATGCTAAATATTAGGTATCGTTACAATTTTTTGTTTTTGCTTTGGTTTTCATGAAATTTAGCATTACAATTTTTAATAGGACTTGAATTTTGAAATGGGTAAAAATATTAATTTATATATTTTAAGATATTAGGTGGTGTGACGTTCAATATTCGTGCCAAGTTTCAAAACTATAGCTAATACCGTTTAGGATATAAGGTATTTTTTTAAAACACACATTCAGACAAGACAGACGCCAAACTAAGGAGATAAGACACATCTTAATAGGAACTTATTTGTTTATTTTTACCTATTTAATCATTTCCTGAAGTTTAGCCCCATACTTTTCAAACACTCTGTATATACACTGTGTTGGACTACAAGTACGATGCTATCTTGACAGGTGTTTGTTGTATTGCTCGCGCATATGTACGCAAGTCCTTGGCGGTGACATTTGTCGCGCGTCACGGATCAAACGTGTTAAGCTGTGAACCTTGCAGACAAATATACTGTTGTTTAGGGCTACAATAATAGATTAATTAAATAATTAGTTACAAATAAGTTAGGAATTAATAAAATAAAATAAAATGGTACTATGTATTTTATTAATTTATTTTCATTGTTTTTATTTTATTATGTAGGCATAAGTAAAATAATAACCTTACAAATTATAATCTGCATAGCCAAATAATAATTACCAAATTATAACAAATACAATAAACCCTAATGGGATAAACTTGTTTAACTAAATCGAAACAATTTAATAGTTCTGCGGTATTAAACGAGTTTATAGATGTATCTATATGCTATTCTCTAATAATCAGCTATATGTTTTTCTCTTGTAGTAAAGTTTAAACTGAAACAGTGCCAAATGAGTCTTCCTCCGTTAATTGTGAATGAACGTGTCGCTAATCGACTGTACATAAAAATTGTCGCTTTTAAATAACATCAAATTTTCAACCGTTCTTCACTGATCACTTTGCAATTTTGACATTACTTTATCTAGTGATGGTGCTCATGAGCCCCCTCCCCCGGTTTGATGGGGGAAACATATGATACCTTGACATGTAGGACGAACGATAGGGGGCGTCCTGCATGTCTAACCCCCATAAGTCCTGATGTACGGCGTCGATCTGCAACTTATTCACCAATACAAACGTATTCTATTTGCCACACCGTTTCTTTCTATTATCTAGCGATATGGCTGACTGGGCTGTACTTTGAATGTTTTAAATGGCTTTAAAGTAGTTTCATCATTATGAATATTTGATTTTTGAATTTGATATGATAAAGAATTACACATATTTATAAAATCCACACTATCTTTGAATATTTAGTATGCCATTTGTCACCAATAGCTTTATTTTATAAACAATCCTCTAAAAATGAAAAAAACTTGGTTAGTTTGCTTTTCTAAAAATTGAAAAATATTGGTTTGGTGTTATATGATTGGGCCGGACAGTAAGCGACTTGCGTTTTATATTTAGCATATGTGGGGGTTCCAACAGCAGAGCGAATCTTTCTACCGATGAGCCGACTTACCTCACGGGCGTGACTAACTTCCGCTTTCGAGTGTTCAACTTCCGCTACAGTGTTAGGTCGAAAAAAAGATTGTTATGAATTGTACAGATTGTTTAATTGTTATTTACGTTTGCATTATTATTCATTGTGTTATTGTTGATATTAATTGCTATTTGAATACTAAATAATGATTTAATTTGAAACTTCTAAGCTTGATTCGTTAGTATTCTTTGGTTCACTGCTGCTAATGACGTAGTATGTGGGGCTTGTTACTGCGCTGCCTACCTACTTTTTTAGTTGTGCCACTTTTTTTTAAAAAAGAGTTGTCAGTCTGCGACCTACTGACTTTTTAGTTGCCATGACAACCTTAAACGGAATGACACGGGGGGAGTAGTTCTCTGTCTCACTTTCACCACTCAGTGCTTCCACTCGTACCAGTGCATTCAGTAAGTCGCTTTCTAAGCTGGCAATCTGTACATTGAATTACATTACTTCATCGATTATAAATTTACATTCTTTGAGGGTTTCCTCAAAAAGGAATTTATTTTTGTTGGTTTAGTTAATTTAAAAATCAAACCAGAATTTTTCAATTACAATAGCATTACACAACACTTTTAAAGGATGTTAAATTTGTTGCAACGTTTCATATTTGTCAAGTATCCAAAAGTGACTCCGATCGAGGAGCTAGCCTACACCAACAGCAGGCGGGTTGTAGAGGGACCCTCCCGGGGGGGCGCTCCTGAGGTGTCCAGCGGGGTTGTGAATGGTCACACCGCGCGACGACCCAGAATCAATATCAGCCGTGGTTGGGACGACGCTCGCCAGGGCGCTCCACTGTCGCGACGCCATTCCTCCAGGATTCTGCTGAATGACTTCTGCACATCCGTTTTAATATCTCTTCATTAAATCGAGGTGAGTGATTTGATGACAGTTTTCACATTGACAGTTTCATTGATGACAGCTCTAAATTGGAAACGTTGTCGATATATTGCGAATTATTTTCTGTTCATCAAAATGAAAACTGCGAAAATTTTTTCTCATAATATCACACTGAAACATTTTCTGTCGGAATTTCATATTGGCCTCAAATAAAAGCAATTTTATTCATTTTAGCGTAATTTTATTTGTTACGTTGAACAAGTTAGGATTATTCTATAACATTTCAACACCTTGTGAAATCAACGGTGGCTGTTGAGATTATCGGATATCAGTTTTGGGGAAACATGGCCGAAAATGAGCTATCAATAAAGTTGTGTAAGAGTTCTCCCATGGCGATATTGATGATGATCCTCGCAATCTGCGGTTACTCAGCAATTCTTCTGGTTGCTGAGGACTGGACGATTCAATAACCAATCCGTCTTACACAGTCTCTGGCTAAGTGTAATTCGAACAACAGGTGCATGTTCGGTTCATATTTTACAAAATACGTATTACGTACTTCCAACCCCTTCTTGGACTGCCAGTGGAAACGTAATTGACATTCACAACAGAGTTCATTTTAATTAGACTTAATTCGTTCAAATGGTAATAAAATATGCTCTAAAACTAGTCGCAGTTTAACTTTAACCGAGTGATGGAATAAAAAGTCAATAATCGATGTATATCTATTTATAGAACGGCCTTGAAGCATGTAATATTAACGCCTTTGTGGTGAAAGTAAACTATTGTATTTACATTTTCTATACAGTTTAGATTACATTGTAATCTTAACATTTATAATAGTGTATTGTAAAGTCTTCCTTCCAATCAACATTTATTTGTTTAAGTAGATGAAATAAAAATAATAAATAACTAGATTAAAACTTGCATGCCATCAAGTACTAATTTATTAAATTAGCTAATATTATCATTCTGAAATAAAAACAAATCATTAATTTATAATATCTTATATATGTACATTGTTTAGTAAATGTAGAGAAACATTGCCTATGTGGAAATTACATTTATTCGTGCAGTTAAGACTAATCCGTAGATAATACTTTTAACAACATTCTTCTGTTAACAAAATAGTTTAAATTGGTATTTATCTTGTTAATACTTTAACTAAAATGTAGGGTCCTGTCACAGAAAATCGCGATAATATTCTTTACTTGTGAATTACTGAGAGTAAAGCATTGATTTTATACGGGTCATCTACGTGTTGGTTAACACCATATGAGTTTGTTTTGTCTCTGATTGTAGTTTGTTTTAATTTTATTGTTTCATTCTGTATTTATTTATTCTTAAGACGTTGATCGTCAAGGGATGGGCGAATAAGGATTACGAATCACTCTGAGAGTGTGGATGAGCGAATGAAGTCTCTGCTACAAACTTAAGATAGAATATCCCTCAGAAAGTGTGATTATTTAAGCACAATGACAAATGAACAGCTGGTGGTTATCAGCTGATCCCTTTCCAATTTTATTATGACTCTGATTGGGATCGAACGTGTATCAAGTTACACACATACCTCCTATTCACACGGTTCTAAAATACCGCCCCAAAATTGATTTTTACGAAAAATACTTTGTTATATTGTAGGGTATTGTGTCTTCCACCCCCTTATACGAGGAATTGGGGGTAATTATTATCGCCAACTCTCTTATCAGGCTCCAAAATTCACCTGTGTTTATGAAGTTTATTGATTGCGTAAAATTTAAGTATCGATACCCTTAGAATTTCACTGCCCTATCAGTGAAGAGTTCTGAGTCATAAATTTATTTAACGGAAAATACTCATCAAAGAATGAAATTAAAAATACACTTAAGGGGATGATAGTGTATAGTGCTTTTAAAAATTACATAACTGTTAATGTTAAGTATTTTAACAACTCTGAGTGATTAATAAGGGATTTTTATTTTTTTTTATTATTTTTAATTTTGTATTAACACTGAACACTTTTTCTATCAATAACTCGACTGCCACGATTAGTAAATTTGTTAGAGATTTCCAAAGGCTTAAGTGTTTTAAGAAACAAACACATCAACCTTAAAACATCCTCTTAAAACACTCGAAGTATTGGAAATCTCCAAGAAATTTACCCATCACAATAAATCGTCCTCTGAGTTTTTAGTGTGTTTTGTACCACCCAGCTGTTAGTGGCTGGGTGGTTATTGCATCGTATCTCCTACTATAGAACCCTTTAATAAATAGGGTTATCCAGGTAAGAGGTAATATACAGATAAGTGTGGTGTCATTCCTATAAGACTACAATGGATGGTCGAGGTGTCGCTATGCAACGTGGCGATATTGTTAGACCCTTTCTTCATTGGGCTGTTGCTTCTGCTCTGTAGACAGCCTGGAATTAATTAAAACAGCTGTAAATTCCAGTTCCAGTGTAGCATCACTCATCACATCCTACAGTCACCGTGAAGATTAATTAATTAGTAATAACATTTAATTTACAGCTGTACCACTATATGTTTATGGGTGGGCGGGTGGGTTAGTACCACTGTACGTGTACGGGTGGGCGGGTGGGTCAATACTACTGTACGTGTGTATGGGCTGGCGGGTGGGTCAATACCAATGTACGTGTACGGGTGGGTGGGTGGTTCAATATCAATGTACGTGTACGGGTGAGTAGGTGGTCCAATACCAATGTACGTGTATGGGTGGGTGGGTGGTCCAAAACCAATGTACGTGTATGGGTGGGTGGGTGGGCCAATACTAATGTACGTGTATGGGTGGGTGGGTGGTCCAATACCAATGTACTTGTACGCCTGCCCGTACACGTACAGTGATGTTGCATTCTCTTAAATCTGGTACAAATCAAATTAAGAGAATGCAGAAATCGTTTACATGAAAATTTCTGAACTTTTGTGCAGGAATTTTGTTTAAGTTTCTTCTCTTCTTTCCCTGGTCTACTTGCTAATTTTGCTTTTAGCCACCCATACACATTATTACAGCAGAGATAATCAGAATGCATTTGTCTTGTTCACTGTATTGAAGAAATAGACTCAATACCACTGTACGTGTACGGGTGGGCGGGTGGGTTAATACCACTGTAAGTGTATGGGTGGGCGGGTGGGTTAATACCACTGTAAGTGTATGGGTGGGCGGGTGGGTCAATACCACTGTACGTGTATGGGTGAGTGGGTCAATACCACTGTAAGGCTATCAATACCACGACTACGCTTAAGTAAAGTCGTATATTTTCATCAACTTAAAATAGCAATAATAAAATACTTTTTACTATAAGTAGAAAACATATATTAATATTTATGTTTGTGCCTTCATGCGTCTATACCTGTACTATACATAAATAGGTATAGATCTTCTCCAGTTTCAACTTAGCTGATTTCTACCCGGTTTGTGAAATGGTATGTTCATTATATAAACTTATTCCGCAGTTTCTTTGTTTATTATTGGGGGAATATCCGTATTTATTATTATTATTATTATTTTACAAAGTATACTTTTTCAATACTTAAATTTTACCATAGGCCTTTCAAATAAGAAATTGCAAGCTTTACAAGTAACTAATTCCATTTACCTGAAGAAGCACATAATAATCTCTTTCAGCAGTTTACTTAATTAATTATTTAATATTAAAACTCACTTCTTACATTTGTTGCTTGCTTTAATGAAATTTTAACATTTTAAAGGACAAAGTTCAGTAAAACTTCCTGACATTATAACACACTTCCTTACCATCCATATATTCATAGAATAATAATTAAAATGTATTTAGCCTAAGTGATGATATGAATTCATGTACACACGTGATAGTTACGGGCCTATAGCCATGTGTTACGGATAAAAATGTAACACAATTGACAAACACATAGTTTCGAATAAAAACTAATGTATTAAGTCAATGTTCCGATAACTTATAGAATTATTTACATTATATAATTATTGTTCTTGTTTACGTTATATGTTAGTTAATAAAGTTGCATTACTGTATTTAAAATTGGTAAAGAATGTGAAGTAAATTTCTCGTCGGCCAACGTCATGAAAACAAAATGTTTTATGCCAACTCGCAAGTCGTGCGGGTGTAAAATGTTCCCTCTGAACGGTATTTCATTCCCTACCACAAGCCAACAACTTAGCGGTCTAAAATTTTAACTTGCCCAATATTGTACTTAGTTTGATACGGGTAATGCTTTGGCTTAATATCCGCTGTTACGGCAAGGTTGAAATTTGTGACAGTTCAAAAAAGGGGCGTACTGAAACGTAAATTTGTGACAGTTCAAAAAAGGGCGTACTGAAACGTAAATTTGTGACAGTTCAAAAAAGGGGCGTACTGAAACGTAAATTTGTGAAAGTTCAAAAAGGGGCGTACTGAAACATAAATGTGTGACAGTTCAAAAAAGGGGCGTACTGAAACGTAAATTTGTGAAAGTTCAAAAAGGGGTGTACTGAAATATAAATGCGTGACAGTTAAAAAAATGGGCGTACTGAAACGTAAATTTGTGACAGTTTAAAAAGGGGCGTACGGAAACGTAAATTTTTGACAGTTCAAAAAAGGGGCGTACGGAAACGTAAATTTTTGACAGTTCAAAAAAGGGGCGTACGGAAACGTAAATTTTTGACAGTTCAAAAAAAGGGGCGTACTGGAACGTAAATTTTTGACAGTTCAAAAAAGGGGCGTACGGAAACGTAAATTTTTGACAGTTCAAAAAAGGGGCGTACGGAAACGTAAATTTTTGACAGTTCAAAAAAGGGGCGTACTGGAACGTAAATTTTTGACAGTTCAAAAAAGGGGCGTACGGAAACGTAAATTTTTGACAGTTCAAAAAAAGGGCGTACTGGAACGTAAATTTTTGACAGTTCAAAAAAGGGGCGTACTGAAGCGTGTTTTAACTTACGTATTAAGACCACTGAGACATAGCACAATAAAATAATAATAAATTTATATTTTGTTCCTGTATCAAAGACTAGTTTAAACTTAATTTACTTCTCGAATTGCGGTGATAGAAAGGTAGTTACTTCATTATAGTAGATTGAACAGTGATAATTACTTACTATTCAGATGTGAGACACCGACCCAACTTTATGCGTATTTTACGACAGATATAAATGATTACCTAATGTTAGAGACCTACAGCTTTACCTGGAATCCTTGTTTGCTAACGAAACCGTTGGTGCAAATTTGAAGATAAACAAATATTAATAATATTTTTGTTGGACGAGAAACAATATATGTATGTAAATTTGCGAATCATTGTGTCCTTTCCACAACAACCAATGTGGTGAAATTCGCTATTGTTTGAAGATTAAAACAGCTAAATGTGACGCCTAATGAAATTATATGTCTATGCGTTTATTTACTTACTTTATATTTTAATGGTTTACGCTCAGAAGTTCGATTAATAATCAGAAAGGACAATTTATTAATAGCCCAATAACCTGCAGCTTTACGTGGAATCCGAACTACGTAGTATTGGTCTGATTTTCAGCTAATTGAAAAGCTGATAGTCAGTTCTTTCCCCTACACAACATCCGGGCCCTGACCACCACCTAACATGGACACCCCAGACTAATATAGTAGTATCCACGATATTAAGAGTTGAGCGGACGCCGTGTCAGTATTAAAATGGCTGTCGGCCATTTTGGTTTTAATCCCATAAGAACAATGTTATTTGCGAATCCAAATTTTTTAGTTTTTTATTGGCAAAAAATTGTGTGAGGTTTCATTTTAAATGTTATCATATTGCGCATTGGGTTTGTTTTTGATATTTTGAATTCATAAGCCTAATTTTGAAAAATATGTGAAAATAAAAACTTCAAAATAAATATTTTATATATTTTGTATCAAACTAATTAGGAATTTGCAAAGCAATTCCAACGTACAATTTCACTCTTGATTAAATGCAATTTGTTTCGAATAATCAGTTTCAAAATAACTGTTTAATTTGAATACACGTTATAGTATGTTCGGTTTGAAAATAACATTCTTCTTACGGGATTTAAAACCAACATGGCCGAAAGCCTCTGAAGACACTTAAGAGGACCTAGCACAAAACATGTCACCTACAAACTCCAAAAATTTGTTCCCCTGTAGCTGAGTTACAGCACAACGCTCCTACTAGTAGCGCCGACGTAAGTTTAATGGACATTTTTATCATGTTTTTAAACTGTTTCTAAAACCACACACCACCACCACATGGCATATTCAAGTACCTAGGGCTGGCAACAACACGTGTATTACCACGTGTAAATAGATTTCAATATAATGTATCGACCATGAATTATGACTGGCTGTGAAGTTACATAAAACACCCACATTCCTTCTAGCGTGGGAGTAAACGATAAAGGCGCCGTGAAAAGGGGCAACTTGAATAAAAATAAGGTTTATGAATAACAAGTATAATTAATTGATAAACAATGGATATTACGATATTTAATAAATTGAGACAATTAAAACAATAAATGGAGTTCAGTAGGATTCCATTCTTGAATCCGTTTTTATTCTTGGCCCAATAAAAGGTAATTAGTAGTTTAGTGACAGAGAGAGAGAGAGAGAATTAAAAAGGAAAATTGTGTAAGGTGTGGCGTCTTTTTCAACCGAGCACCAGAATAAGACAGCTTGTCCTCCAGGTGCATCAATGAGAGGCTGGAGCAAACATGTACGCACTGTGATGGCTGATGAAGTAAGATGAGATCCCACTCTAATTGTATATGAGAGTGGGGGAATACAAAGGACCAGTTGTGAGAGATCAACCTCATCAGAATCTGATTACCAGACGATCCTATTGACATATGGTCACTGCACATATCCTTGGCCCTACAATCAATGAAGAAAATTGCAAAGCCTCTTCCATCATCAATGGATTTAGATTCAGAACTAACATTGTACTTTTCAACGTAGCAGCAAACCATAGAAAATCTTTTGGAGTTGTGTGTGGGAAGACTATAAAATGGTGTATCCCAAGCTACATATTTTAGCAAGACAATACCTTACAGTTGTAGCCTCTTCTTTTCCAGCAGAGACTGTTTTCAGTTTTCTAAAGCTGTAAACACTGGAACGGAAAAACAAAACAACTAAATGGAAAATTGATTACCAAACTTTTATTTTTAATGGTGTCCTGAAAAGTATTGGAAGTAGATTTAGTAAATTAATTTGTTAAATTTTAAAAACAAAGAAAACAATGTTCTTACATTATTGTTTATAACTAACACAATAATTATAGGTATAGTAATTTTTATTTTGAATTGCATTCATTCAACCTCAAAATTCTTTACTCCATCCTGGCATATATTCCTTTCTGTATCCTTTTGGTATGCGAGCTTTAGCAATAGACAAGATAAAACTAGACTTGTGAAACGATCGTAATTTCTTATTGTAGGAGTAATGAACCTGATACTATCATCAAGCCTGGTGGTAAAGGCTTCCCAGTGTGCTTTATTAAAATTCCATCTAGGCCTTGGAAAAGATCTATGGGAATTTGGATTCCTAATGAAACCAGCACTGGCTATGTTGAGAATGGGGAAAAGCATCAAGAACTTTCCTAATTGGTTTTGGGCTTGATGAGCGTTCGCATGAGCAGAAGCTTAAGTAGGGAAAATAACCTCGACACCAACGAGCTGAATAAAAAGTGGCTGAATCTTTAGCATCAAAGATCAGGAAAAGGTTGTTCATTTCAGCCTAGTCAGCAAGCTTTCTGCCATTCTCTTCATCTGTGTTGTAGCCCCATTGGCTATGGTGACTGTTGAAGTCCCCCACAAAGAGGACAGGGTGTTCAAAACTTGGCAAAATCCTATTGTCAGGCCACTGGATGTTGGGAGGCTTATAAACATTTACTATTGTAGTTTCTGACATTTGGATTGCCAAGACAAAGATGTCACCATCAGAGATCTTATGAGTAATTGATATATTGTCCGTGTAATTCTTAATGTAAGTTGCAATACCATACATCCTATGCCCAGTGATGAAGTAAGGCGAGATCCAACTTTCATGTTGAAAGTGAGGGAGTACAGAGGACCACTGACCAGTTGTGTAAGTGGTGAAGTGTTTGTTTGCTAAGTACCAGAATGGGACAACACGCCTTCCAAGTGTATCAATGAGAGACGTGTTTACTAAAATATTTGTAAAATGTAGATCTCTTTGATAGCTTTATTACTTATTGTGTATATGAGACTTTATCTTTCTTTTTCGTAAACAATTCTTGTGGTGCTTAATTTTATTGGGGAAATTTAATTTGTAATTTGATGAATCCTACAAGCCAGTTTTTATGCCCCATCTTATGAGTGACTTTGTATTTACAGCTTTGTCATTTGGATGTTAGATATGATTTAAATTGTTGTATTCTGTATTTTAGAAGTGGATTATATAAACAGTTCATTCTCGGAGAATATCTTTACAACTGAACGAGTATAGTCTAAGCATTTCAAATGGATATATATTTATATCCAACTATGATATAAATAATAATAATGATAATAAAAAATCTTATATATGTAACATTATATTAAATCATATTATTCTTTTTTAATTCACTTCATATATGGGCTTTAAGGAAGTTACCTAATTTTGAACATTTAACAAAAATGTAATGTAAAAGTACTATAATTTCATTTTCAAAATCTTTGAAACGCAGATTTAGTGTTAACCATTCAACTTCAAAATTAGAGTTCCCAGATGTTTAAAATAAAATTCTCATTTAGTTAACTTTTTATCCGTTTCAATTGATGAGAAACATTTTAATGTATATTGCATTCTATTAATATCAGCTGCATAGATTTGATGTTTATTGCACAGACAACATAAATACATCTATACATTTGTATTCATTTCATTTAATTAAGTTTTATTAGGTAAGTAGATTGCCAATAATTTAGCGACCAAAATATCTCCAGTTTATTCTATTGGTCAAACTGACAAATTTTATCATACATATATTCCTGTTTATTTATACAAGCTTTTTAGAATTATTGAGGTAGCAAAAAATAAAATATACTACAATAGACAACAAATAACATGACAGTACAATATATGAATGTATAAATAGCATTCATTTTAACCCCCAACCCCATTTATTTGCCTGAATTATTTGTTGCATCACTAAAACAAGATAAAATTAACAACATTGGCACTGTTACCATGCTTCATACTAGCTGATATTCTCCAATCAACATTTAATGGGTATTACGTGGAACATAATGTTTTGTGACATTTCGTATATTGCTGTAGTGAGACGTCAGACCTAGTAATTGCCTGATAGTGGACATATAACTAATAGGAGAGAGCAATTATAATCTTGAACTGCTGTCGTATTGGTTCGACCAGGGTAACTGTAAACCAGTTAATGGGAATGTGTTTATGTTACTGAGTTCATTAAAAATACCTATAAATGTTAGTTAGTAGTAATTCATAATTATAATTAAAACGATTCACCACAGTTCTTACTATTTATATTGACCGCAGAAAAACTGGATTGGATAGGGTCAATGAGTAAGGGCGGCTTCATAACAATACAGTAGATGGTCTACGAAGACCATCCATGGTTCAGATCAACACCTGTAGATGTAAATATCGACAAAAGAAATCACATTTCCTTAGGACGTCAACTAAGTCTTATCTTACAATGTAAATTTTAATTATTTTTTGTATAAGTTAAACTTTGAAAACTAATACAATGGTGTGGCCCTTCTTTGTATGCAACAGCAGGATATTTTTAATATGAATATTAGAGAAAAAAATAATCCATGCGGTGATAAACACTAATTTATTAATTGTTGATCTTGGCTGAGTATGTCTATAGCATGACAGGGAATCACTAACGGTTCCTCATCACTAATAATTTAGGGCTGTATTAATATTAGTTGATGAGTTTTTAAGCAATGGACAAAGTGTGCCAAATCTTGGAACTTTTCAACTAAACAGTTTAAGCTACTGGTATGAAATGAAATGATTTATTTCAATGCCTCTTTACATTATATGTCAATTACAAAATGCTAGTGAAAGCAAAATACATACAGTTTAAAGTAACATGCAACAAAGCAACAACCAGAAACCACAAAATAATATAAATGTTTCTTAAAGACCAAGAACATTTATCAATACTTTGATTAATAGTGTAGAATGATATAATCTTAAAATATAATATAATCCACTACTTCCAGACAAAACAATATTTAACAGTAACTACAAGAGAAAAAGAACATCAAATTAATAAATAAAGAATAACAGTAAAAAAGGCCAATATATTAACAAGAGGACCCCACATTTTAGAAATTATTTTATGTTTTGAAATTAAAGAAAATAAAAGTAATAAACATGTTTGATAAATTCAAGTTTTAGGATGATGAGCTTAGCAACCAAAAAGGAATTATTGTCTTCTTTAATTGAATTTAGTTTTTTAGATAAAAGGAAAGACTCATTAGTTCAAGAGATAATGTTACGCATAATTAACAATAAGTTAATGACTTCTTACTTTTCGAAACAAACATAATAAAAACATGTAGGTTATTGGAGTTGTCAAGTTCCTTTAAATCATTTTCTAGTACCGGAATCGAACAAAAATTATAAATGTTTTCAGTTATCATTGCTGTTATCAGTTCAACTTCAATAATCAAACTGAACTAGTAACATAACTTATTTCCATGGTTATTTTAAAATAAGGCTAAGGGCCATCCCGTCAAAATAAAAAAACTTATATATTTTTACAATTAAACATTGATTCCTTAGTCAATAAAAATTGTATATAGAGGGGCTAAATGATTTTATAATGTTTTTTATTTATAAAAGGATATAAAATTTAATCATAGTTTATAACAAACATTCTTGAATCGTATAACTAACATTATATTTTGTCTACATGTGTTTTGATTTTATTCAGCATTAAAACCACATGTTATTTAGCTCTTTCAAATCGTAAATGCGTACATAGCAAAATTATTATTTTAAGCTTAAGGTAATTGTTATAATATTTTTGATAATGTAGCAGAACAGGTCTTTGAGGATATTGGGAAAGTTTTAGCAATTCTGTAATAAGTTGGCGTGAACGATTAAATTATCATGCAACAGTGCTGTCACTCACAAACACCACCACTTAGAATGTCAAATGAAACGTCACCTCTCTGTTGCTATATCGTGACAGCCTATTTGGTTTGTAAACTAATCAATAAAACTACTAGATAAACACAAATAAAAACATTTCTTTATCATTAATTACTAATACATATTAAGACAAACTTTTACATTATAAATTTAATACTTTATTTGTCTAGTTTCAGTAATTATTTTTATTAATGCATATACTATATTACAAAATTCAATACTGCCTACTAATGTACTCTATTTGAATATTCCTATAAAAACAGTATGTACAGTAGATAGGCTGCGTAGAAAGTGACCTAATAAATGTAACTGTATGAGAGGTGGAAAGAGTGATGGAAGTGAGAAAGGGAAATACTCTTCTCCCAGTATGTTATTTCATTTAATTGTGGAGATGGTAGGTCGTTGGCTGGCAGCTCAGTAGCCCCACCCACTATGTCATTAGCAGCTGTGACCATTGGTTGGTTTGATTGACTCTAACTAATCAAGTTTAGAACAATAAAATTAAGCATAGATTTTCTACCAAGTGTTAAAATTCGTGTTTCAAACTATCAGCTGTTTTTGTGGTCCGTTGTGGAGCACTAGTGAAGTCCTATGTAAATCTAATGCAGCTTAATTTAAAGTGGTAGTAGACCTCACTTAATAACCAAATTGCAGTCACAAACATTCCTATTAGATGAGATATTTATTGTAAGTGTATATAATCAAGGATATTACTAAAGCACAACTTTACCAAAGAGGTAACACTAAATTTATGGGCTGGCCAGGAAATGTTCTTAAAATGAGGTTAAATATTTAGAGGTGACTATTGACAATAGTCTGTAAACCTACCATGTGGAAAACTCAACTCAAGCATATTGGAATGAAGAAAATGCTCATATGACACTGAAGCATCCAAAACTATTTCATTGATTTTCAATCATTTGTAAGATTTTACTCACAAATAGCTACATGAGGTGAATGTTCAGTAACAGACCTCCAATACACACAGAAACTTTTGATCGCGGCTGTACTAAGTGTGGCAGACATAAATAAAATGAAATTGTCAAAATTCATTTAGAGAGCAAGAAATACAAGCTGTAGTATTATATTGTACAATAGAAAAAATGACAAAAAAATGACAAAAATGGAAATTCTTTGATATTTGTTAAGCTAGATGGTGTACGCTCATGAAATATTGCACAAAGCTGTATACCAGTGTTATTAAGATTCCATTACATTTTTAGTTGATTTTTATCATTATATCCTATTTAGGGGTTGGTTGGAATTCTTCAATAGCAGAGGTTGAGTTTGAGATAAAAATAAGAACTATTAAAGATACGAATTTGACATTATTTCACTAGTACACTGAAAGTTGTAAAAGATACAATTACCTTATTTAATTGCGGTGAACACGTTTTCTGACACTAGTTGTATGTCCATTATCTGGAGGTTAATAAATGTAATAAAAAATAAATGTATTAAATTTCAGGTTGAACTCAGGAAACGCGTTCACCACAATTAAATTAGGTAATTGAACCTTTCAGGCCTTTCAGTGTAACTAGTGAAATAGTTTCAAGTGCAGTGAAAGGAAACCAAGTTGCTCTGTTTTAAAATAAAGACGCCAAAACCTGGATCTCTAAAGGTTCACTCTAATCAGAGTTATAGCCATTTAAATTCCATAACTGAGAACAAGGACAGTTTAAGAAATAAAGTGATTTAACCATTAAAAAAATCAAATCAGTATTGGAAAAACAATGTTTATGTCTTGCCTTATAATAAAATGTGTTCAATGTGCGCTCCTAATACATGTTGGTAGTGTGTTAGTCTGTGATGAAATCCTACAGTTGTAACATTTTGTCTAAAATTCAAGTAGCCATAACTCTGAACAGAATGAACCTTTAGAGATTCGGTTTGTGGCGTTTAATGACTCCTTAATAGACCTTCAATTTTATACCAAACTCAACCTATACTTTTATCAAAGAATTTAAACCAACTCTGGATGGGACCTTACGCTAAATGATAAAAATCAATGAAAAGCGTAATGAAATCTTGGTAACATTGGTATGGCTTGGTGAAACATTTTATATGTCTGCATTACAATTAGTATACAACTAGTAAATACATAATTAGTATACATTGACCTCATTTTCTAACATTTTTATCTGCTTTATTACTTTTAATAATATAATCTTCCTTATTTCATCACTGAAAGTTACAATAACAACACGTTCTCTATGACTGTGTCAATAAAGAAGTTTTACTGTTTCCATGACTACAAATGGAAGAACTATGTGATAGCCATAAACTTGATCCTTTTCCCAATTCCATTCCTGATGCAGGAGATCATTTTCATCTGTAAGACAAAATTAGGGTTGACTCAATCACTTAAGGGTGGACAAACAGCTGATTGGCTAATCAATCTTCTGATTTAGACTTACCAACCATATTCCATCTTATTCCTATTACTGAAAAATAATTAAAAAATGGCACATGGGATTTTTATACAATACGACAAAAATCATCAAGATATGGATTAGTATTAATTATAGATAATGCAATCTTAAAAATATTTGACTATCTAAATTTTGTATTTTACAAATTAAAAAAAGTATTATCAACAAAATAATATAGGGAAAGCTGGGACATGTAACTTGCAACATCTTTTTTTACTTTAATTACGATAAATTTACACAATGTCTATTTGGTTGGAGTTGCTCTAATTGAAGCAGATTTCAAAATGTTAAAGTAATAATCTAGTTGTAGCACAGTTTCTTATAAATAATAAAATTAACTTTTCACAGTGGAAATAAGCTGTGAATCATGAAAAAACTGACATCAATTTATTACTTCAAATAAAAATGCTCATTTAATTTAATCATTTAGCATGTGTGAATTATGGATATATTGTCCACTTTCATATACAGGTTTTGTCAGATATCAAACCTTGCCGGCGAAGTGACTCAGTGGCTCGGACTGCGGAGGGTAAGATCCAAGGTTTGAATCCCCAGTGAGCCAACGGTCAGTACTTCACTCGTTGAATAAAGTCCACGCACAGGCCTGTAGGCCCATGTGAACTGGCGAGTGAAGTTAAAAAAAGTTAGTTTTTCAAAATGTCATTTCAATAATAAGGCACATTTTTAGTCATTATAAATGATAAATACTATTTGCTGTCTGCATAATTCCTTCATTCTTAATCATTTTAAGATCTTGCACATAATGAATAAATTGCCAATGTGAGTTTTACAGTATTGCTACAAAAGTATACTTAATTCTATGTTACTCTACTAATTTCCTGAGCGGGCTTTAAAATGTTTAGAGGGTGTTTAAAAATATTTTTAAAATAGGGTTAAATATGGAAACGTTTCAAATAAGGGGTTTCTTACTTGTCCTTAGGAACTTTGGTCTAAAGACAGTAAACAGCAGTTATAAAAATTATTGTAAAGTAAAAATCATTTTTAACCTCTTTAAAATTGTACAATGAATTAATTCTTTCTTCAGCACAATAATTATTGAACTATACATCTATTGTAACAGTTTGCTAAAATAATTCCAATCAGAATCATATCTTTCAGTCTTATAAAGATAAGACTGATTGTTTTAGGGACAACAATAAGCTCTTATAATACATATAATGAGTTTTTGTTTGGTGGATTTATCACTTCAAATAAATTTCTTGATTTGATACAGTTTCTTTCAATTGATTTTTAATTTGATTTTAAATAATACTATAACTGATACAAGCATTTGGAAACCAACATGAAACAAAAACCAAGCAAATGAAAGGTTTAGTACGCTAAAACAACAATTCTAAAAACACATCTAAAGAGTTTGAAGTTGATAAATTGAAATGAAAATGAGTGTAGAAGCTTTCACACAATTGAGGAACTGTTGTGTTTGGAGCCATGCTGTTTACATATTCAATATCCAATGCAATCATTGGTGATCATATCACCAAGCACTGTGGTAATTTAATATTTTGTATTAAATTCCTCGATGGTGGTAGGAATGACATGCGTTAAACCTTCCAAGAAAATTTATTACAAAATAATTTGTTCCTGCCAAATATATTATTTTTACTTTAATTTTTAACTATATAGATAGTATTAACTATTAACATTTGTCAATAAAATTGTAAGGGTAAAAATTTTGAATAAATAACTGTGATTTAAAAATATTAGAATAGCACACTTTGAAAATGAACAGTGTTGGACTTGTGTCATATGAATATGTGCTTTATATGAGATCAGTACAATATATACACAAAGATTTTTGTCAAATTATTGCAGACGTTTTATATTTATAAAAACAACAATAAATTTATAAATAGTAAACCATTTTATAAGTACTTGTGAAGCTAAACAAAGAAAAAAAAAGCTGGTTTTAATACTGCACCATATTTCTTAATGCAACAAAATAAGACAAAACCAATAATGATATAACAAAAAACAAATACAAAACTGGAAAAACTTCAATTATTTTATACAGCTCCCTGCAGTGCCTCCAATGTTGGCACACCATAAACTATATTAGCTCAAACAAATACACCCAAGGCTTCGCTACTTTTATCTTACTGTGAACAGCAGCAATCGTTACTGTTCTAGATGAACCATTCTAGAATGATTCTTATTAAAAGATTTGAATACCTATTTATGGAGTGAGTGTCTTAAGAGTTCAGTGTGTCCTGTTCACCTAATAGTGCAGGTTGAATGATTGATAGAGCAACACCTAATAGTGCCCCATCCATGGGGGATCTGACACCCAAGTTTGTGATCATAGCAACATAATCAGACTGACGTTATGTCATACGAACCTTACGATTGGGATTCACTACACTTAAGATTCTTAAGTTCACATTAAATTAATGTTCACAAATGCAATTCGTGCATGTAACAAATATTTGCAGGTCTAATCCATTGATTAGTCTTCCCAGAAATTGGTGGTATATAGTAACCAGAACAACTTGTAAAGGCGAAAAACATCCCCACGATATGAGACCATCTGTTTAAAAACCATGTGATCTGACACACTTTGTAATAAACATGAGAGCAATGTCTTGAAGTTTTTAGAAATGTTGAACCTGTTCATTCTACTTACTATAATATTAACTTGATAAAATGTGGGTTACATATGTATGTGAATGCAGAAGAACTGTAGTTCTATTTAAACATGAAAAATATAGAAAAGAGGTGTCTGCAAGGTGATCTAGTAGATTTACGAGATTAACTAGCCAACAGTCCTTGCTTGGCTATGAGGTGGTTATCTCTATACCATCACATCAGTATAAAACCTCAGTCTACTGCCGTTCTCCTAGATAACAAAGTTTTATAGGATAGAAACCCCTGTAAGGCTACTTTAGGAAGATGCAAATTATTGCAATCATGTCAGAGTTAGTATAATTTAAAGATTTCACAATGAAAACCTAACTAGCCAAGCTTTTGTATCATATTTATGTTTTTTGTATCAGATGTTTGAAATAAGTTATCAAATTAAATCAATGCCAATGTTACTCTTACTAATAAGGAAACATTTCTGGGGTATTTCTACCTCTTAAGTATGGAATTTCAAGAAATCCCGACTTAGTGAGTCTCTATGACAAAAAAGCCAACTTTCCTCATCAAAATATGTTCAGTGGTTTCAGAGATTGCGTTCTTAGATTTTATGCATTAAGTTTTTGCTTTATTATTGAAAAAGAACCATCCTATTTACAGTGTTTTCAGTGACTAATGAAAGCATTGCTAACTGTTTCCTTGTTCAGATGGCTGGAGGGCAAGCAGAACCCAAGTGGCAGAAAGATGCAGCTGATCAAAACTTCGACTACATGTTCAAACTGCTTATCATCGGGAACAGCAGCGTTGGAAAAACATCATTCCTCTTCCGCTACGCTGATGATTCATTCACGTCAGCATTTGTATCCACTGTAGGAATAGATTTCAAAGTGAAAACTGTATTTCGACATGATAAACGCGTCAAGCTACAAATATGGGTAAGGCAGTTTTATTTAATTGAAAATAGTTAGCAAGGAAGGAATAGAAAACTTCTTTAACTATATCGCTAGATAAGAGTTAAAATTAAAATACTCAAACATCATTGATATGGAATAGCAAATTTAATTAGCTAACTAACTATGCAATTATAAGTTTGGTTCTGGTTTAAAAGATGCAGTTTTCATTAAAATTGTGTAACTTATGGACTATGATGTTGGGGGGGGGGAGGGGCAACTTAAATAATTAGTGTCCAATTTGGACAGAGCTAACTGGATTGTGTTCATATTATAGTTGTATGCATAAGTATTTGTTTTGTAACTTTTAGTAATAAGGAAAATATCAAATTTTTGTTATATTACATGACTAAATGTCTAATATGCTCGCATCAAATGACATTACATATGCATAAGTCATTCATTAATAAAAATTGACTAATCCAAACAATATCCCTGGTTATAAAAGGATTAACATCATTCATTTGTTTGAATATGAAATTCAATGAAATTAAATATTAAATCATAGCAGATTTGACTCCAAAACATGGATAGTATCTGAGTTGATGAAACAAAGTATACAAAGTTTTCAATGAATATAGACTTGTCACAAAACACTAGTGTTTATTAAAAAATTTTTTTATTTTTTAAAAAATTGAACTAGTGTTTATCTATTTTAGTAAAAAATGAATAACTTTAAAAAAAATTTTTTCTTTGATGAATTTTGTGCTGAAAATTGTAATACAAATAAGTCATGAGAGACATTTGTTAAAAAAATATATGGAAAATTGACAACCTGAACCAAGGTCAGAAGCAAACTTATGTAAGGCAATGAAAAATTGAAATTTTCTATCAAGGTTAGAAGTAATTGAACATTGCTAGTTTTATCCTCCATGGCAGTGGGAAAAATCAAACTTCCATGTATTTGTTCTATGGCTGGAACAAGGCTGAAGTTGGAAAATACTTTAAGCAAATTCAGTAAGGATATTTCATAATTATGTTGGCAACTGAACACAGTGAGAGTTGCAACACTTACAGAGTTCCCTAGTTGAACAATAAAAATCAACCATTGAACCATGTACAAATATAAGCATTATGGAATTTGTATAGTGTCTTACTCTAAAACAGTAATTTAATAATTTTAACCATCGAATTACTATTGTTTGATTGAATCTGAAATTTGATTACATTAAAAATACTAAAAAATAGCAAATTTGACTCTAAACCTTAAATAATATACCAGTTGGTGGACCATACATGGATCTCAACAGACATAACTGAGCCATAAAGAATTAGTTAATAATATTAATTTGTTTTTTCTACTGTAAAATACATTTTTTAACCCAAACAAATTTTTTAATAAACCTAATCTGCTTTCTGTTTAACTGATAAGAATATTTAATTTTATTTTTCCTAACTTATATGAAAAATAGATTTTTACATTTTGAAATATATAAATGGTTTTTGTAGAATGAATCAAATCACCCAATGTCAATCACAAACATACTATTGAGGTTGGGCTCAGGTTGTTGGTTGATATTACATGAACGGCTGAATTCCTCACAACCTAATTATAGGTTAGGTTAAAGGGCACTAGGCCAGAAATTAGTATATTGGAGAGATAAGACATCAGCAAACTTACCTTAGAAGACAGGTTCACTGACACCAGAGTAGTAGTAACATACACAGAAGATTCACAATCACATGAATTTTTAGTACCACTGGCACTTTCCTCGAAGAAAGTGCCAGTGTAACTGAAAATTAGTGTTATTATGTGATTCTTTTTTTATGTTACTACTACTCTGGTGTAAGTGAACTTGTCTTCACAACCTAATTAACCCTGAACAGATTTGGGCATCCCCTTTTAATATTTATTACAAAAGCACATTGCAAATGTTACTTTTTATGAGTATTGGATTTATTTAAATCATTAAATTAAAAAAGTATTAGAAATGAAAACATTTGTACATATTCGTTTCTTTCAGTAAGGAATTTCTCATTATTGCACTCACTTCATATGATGCCTTTTCCAGTTCCTCACTTCTCAGTGTAATCAAAACTGCTTTAATTGGCAGAAAAAGCAAAATAAAATAATGATGGTGCATTTCAATTATTAAAGGAGATATTTCAATTATATTATTGTTTGATTTATATTGATCAAACAATTCAATGACAACAAGTAAATACTATTTAAACTATATTAATAGTTCTTTAATCCTCCCGATGTTAGTTGTCGGTTACACAACAGCATTATGCGTATTATGGATGTTAGTTGTCGCAAAAACAACAACTATGTAACGGTTCGTTTAGATTACCGGAAAGACGTTACTAACAATAATTTTTTTAATACATATTTGATATCATTTTAATTGTTATTTCTCCCAATATCTGTGAGTAGACGGTTATGGTTTGTATGTGGAATACAGATTATCATACGATAATCAACAAAATTGGAACAGCTAGTGCTAGAACAGATGTAAATGGTAAATAAATAAATAAATAAATAAAAATGCCTTTATTTCCAAGCGTTTCTCAGATACATCTGCTTTTCAGAACAACTTTGGTCAATTAAAATGTAGAGCTTACGTTAAATAAATAAATACAAAATATTAAATAATAACTTAACACTAAATAACAATATAAGAACAATAACCACATTGCTTGTCAGTTTCTACAACCTACAGACCTAAATATTTTCAGACAAAAGCAATCTAATTTTTCTTTTAAAGGTATTACTTGCATAAATTTTAGGTTGTCAGGGAGGTCGTTATACAACTTAGGGCCAAAGTAAGTAAAGCTCTTTTTACCAAATTCTAATTTAACTTTCGGGAAGTGAAGATTCCTACCATGGCGGGTGCCCCGTTGAGAAACCTCTTCTCGGAATATAAGCTTCTCACGAAGGTACTGAGGCTCGCTGAGCATCAGCACCCTGTGCGTCATGCAGCACGTCAACATCCTACACACGGCTTCCATGGGCAGTAGGTTGGCTGCCTCACGATAGGCAGTCACGTGGTCAAATCTCCGTAGACTGTAAACAAAGCGGATGGCTGAGTTTTGAAGCCTCTGGATCCGACCAACGTCCTCCCCCGAGATGCTGTTGCCGTATGCAGGAAAACAGTAATAAAATACTGAGAGTATCAGCGACTGCATGAGCTGAAGCTTTGCGGTCTCTGGAAGCAAACTTCTGAACCTGTACAGACCCCTCAACCTTCCTAAAGCACGCTGGGAGGCATGAGTGACATGCTCGGTGAATGTAAGGCCATTGTCCAGTACGACACCGAGCGTCTTCACCTTATCACACACAGCCAAACTCCCGCCATCCAGCGCAATTGCCACTCCACTCTCGCTGAGGGTCTGTAACAGATCATGTGGTGCGGTGTGCAGAACAGTGCACTTGTCCGAGTTGAGTGTCAGCCCATTGATAGCTGACCACCTTGAGATGTTCTCTAAGTCAGTATTTATTTGATCAAAGGCTGTTCTGATGAGCCCAGCCTCATAGGACAAGTGCAACTGAGAATCATCTGCGTACAAATGCGCAGTACAACTTTGTACACTGCTGGGGAAATCGGCTGTGTACAAATTAAACAGAATTGGGCCCAGGCAACTGCCCTGCGGAACGCCCCACTGCTTTCGGAGGGGGTTCGATGTCTCACTTCCCACTCTGGTGACCTGCAGTCTGTCTCCGAGGTAAGACCTAACCCAACCAGTCACATCATCACTGAAGCCATAGTAATGCATCTTTGCTATTAGCATATCGTGATTCATTGAGTCAAATGCCTTAGAGTAATCGAGCATAACAAGGGAACTATATCTGCCCTTGTCCCTAGCATCAATCAAATCACTGAATAAATTTGTTAAAGCAGTGCAAGTACTGTGATTCTTTCTAAAGCCAGACTGTAGGGCAGGCAATAGGTTTTCTGTTTCTATGTATGTTGTTATTTGCTTGATTGCTATTTTCTCTATTATCTTGGACATGGCTGGGAGTATTGATATGGGTCTTAATTGCTCAATACTATTTGGAGAAGTTGTTTTGGGCAGTGGGCGGACAATGCTGGTCTTCCATGCTTGAGGGAAAACTCCGCCTCTTAGTGACTCATTAACAAGATGTGTTATGGCTTCAATGGCATACGGACTCACAGCTTTAACCATTTGTATTGATATTTCATCACTGCCAATAGCTCTAGATTTAATTTCGTTTATCACTGATTTAACAGCTTCTTCAGTGACAGCACTAAATTTAAAATCATTTAGCAAATTATTTTTCTTGTGTGTCCTAAAGAACATCAACACATTCCTATCTACTTCATTTTTTGAACCCATTTCAGCGAAATACTTATTTATGTCATTTATTTGGAAATCAAGTGACAGTCCAGACTCTTTATTTCCAATTACATTGCACTGCTTCAAGCAATTCCAAAAATCTTTGGGGTTTTTTGTGCTCACTAACTGATCTGTAAAAAATCCCTTTTTAGCTTTCCAAATTGAAATATTTAATGTGTTTCGTATTGTCTTATAATTCTCCCAGTCTTGCTGTTTCCTTGACTTCCAGTATTTGTTTCTAAGCTTACACTTCTCTCTGGTCAAGGCCTTTATCTCATCACCCATCCAGGGAGCCTTTTTCTTAGTAACCCTCTTACATACAATTGGAGCATGTGTATCAAACACCTTTCTGATATTAGATGTAATTGCATTTTCGATATCATCAACTGCATTCATTTCCAATATGCCTCCCCAATTTATCTGAGCAGTTTCATTGATTGCCTCTTCAAGTTTAAACTTAGAAAAATCTCTAAAGGTAACAAGCTTTGGCTCATTTTTCTCTTTTTTTATTACTAAATCACAGTAAATCAACTTATGGTCCGTTATTACCTTGCCTCTGTGATCTCTTATACTTGAAGCATCAATAACGCCGGTCCTCTTGACCTCGGCCGACCTGTCCACTATAATGTGGTCTAACAAGGTGGCCGAGGTTGCTGTCACTCTTGTAGGTTCGTTTACTAGTTGTACTGTGTTCAATTCTCTCAAGAGTCGGCGTAAATACTTGGATTCACTACATGTTTTTGAAGTGAAATCGATATTTATGTCCCCTAAACAAATCACAGAGTTGACTTCGACTGCAAGGTCGACAAAGAGGGAATGAAACAACGGAGCAAGACAAGTGTACCTGACATCAGGGGGCCTATAAACAACGCACAGACCAAGCCTCCGTCCCTTTATCCTCAGAACTACACAAAGAGTTTCAACACCAGGCGCGGTGCCCATGGTGACAGTGTGTTGCTGGTACACATAGTTGGTACATAGTTCGATTTTCTCATTGTAGTTTTTTGTTTATGTAAATATTGTTTATATAAGTTATATTTTATAAATTTTAATAACATTTAGAACAAATTGGTTATTTCCGAATGTTTGCATTGTAAATATAAACTGAATGATAAATATAAAGAAGTACCCTTTTTATTCATTTTTATAAATATATTTGACCGGTTTCGGCTCTTAGGCCATCTTCAGATAGTAAATAATATTGAGGATGGCCTAAGAGCCGAAACCGGTCAAATATATTTATAAAAATGAATAAAAAGGGTACTTCTTTATATTTATCATTCAATTTATTAAAATAGTAGCCCTAACGTGAACTAGTTTATACATTTACAATGGGTAATTACCCGTAAATAAATATAAACATTTCTCGATGTAGCGTGGACTTGAAAATATGTTTTGAAAAAAGATTTTTTATCTTCTCATTCTTGACCTCAACAACATTTCAAAATTAATAAATCCACTTATATTTTGCATGTGCACATTCTGTATAATTTTACAAATAAAATTATATATATTATGCTTTAGTTGTAACATTTTCAATATTTTATATGCATTTTTTTAATTTATCCTTACACAAGTAGCAAAAATAGCCTAACATTATAGAAACACATAGTGAACAGTGGGAGGGTTGAGGTTATTAAATGATTTTTACTCGATCCTTTGACAGTTCATGAAGGTAGTTCATATGGAGCACACTTGGATAAACAGTCTGTGTCACAGCTGTTACACTTGTCACTGCTGCCAAATACTACACAAATTATTGTTATTTCTAGGAAAGCTTTAAACAATATTTGGACTGTTGTAACTTTGAGAGGTTATATCCTATGTTCATTTATAGAACAATAATCTAATAACCAAGCTATACACAGCTACGCAAAAGCTTGATTATACAGAGTACCGGTATACAAATTATATCTGGATTTGTAGGTTCACTGTATGAAATTGCAAACTGGAGAGTATGAATGTATACATTCTTACATATGAGACGTGGGCACAACGTTGTTGGTATTTTAAGGCGAATATGAATGATTATGAGTGTAGGATGAGTGTAGTCTGGTTACTAACTGAGTTCAACTGTTCCTCAGAAAGGGCAATTTATTAATAGCCCAACAGCCAGGGCAACTAAGAGACCTACAGCTTTACATGGAATCCGAACCACGTAGTGCTGGTCTGATTTTCAGGTAATTGACAAGCCTGATAATCAGTTATCTCCCCCACACAACATCCGCACAATGATTACCACCCAAAATGGCCACCCCAGACTTTTCTAGTAGTGTCCACGCTGATAGCAACCATCAAGCGGACGCCATGTCGGTATTAAGAGGACCGAGCATGGAACCTATCGCCTACAATCTCCCAAACACTTTGTCCCCATGTAGCTGGGTTACAACATGATATCAACAAGTACATATGCACTAAGACCCATTGTCAGTGGTTGTTTTATTTGTGTTGTTATATACAACAAACCAAGTCTAGTTTAATACAACATACGATTTAATTATCAGCATAAAGCAATTAATTTCTGTACATAGATTGTTCTTTTTTATGCAGAAACAAGGAATGTGTTAATACCTTGTATTTCTCCAATTGATTATTGAAGTTAGTCTCAGTTAAACTACAGAATTGAAATGTTGACTGCAGACAAGTACTTATTACCCCAACATGGCAAAAATTGCATAAACGGTCTTTGTAGACTGTGATAATGGCTATATTCAACAAACCAAGCCTATTTTATTACATTCAATTAGATTTGATCAAAGTCTGGGGTTCCCAAACCTTTTTGTACCTCGACCCTTCCTGTTGAAATGAAAGACTCCCACACACTCCCCTCTTACACAATAATCTGGGACATATACTGGTATATAAAAACACAATTATTATATTTACAAAAAAAAATCATTTCTACTTTCACAAAAAACATAATGCAACATTTTAGGTTTTAATTTACTAAGTAACGAAGAGCTAGTAAGAGAAAAGAAGTTAGTCTGTTAGTGAGATGGATGAGCTTGCATTTTCAATGGTTTCATATCATAGCTTCATATCTTATTTCCAACTGGTCTCGTACCCCCTTGATTTGTCTTCATACTCCCTGGTCGTGCCATCCAGTTTGGCACAAATCCTGGTCTAAATTATAGCATTTTTATAATATAATATCTTTGTTCAAAATCTGTACTCAATGTACATTTCATTTTACTTTCATAAATGTTTAAAGATAGTAAATAATGCCCAGGTTTAAATAGAAAATGTTGTACTAACTACTCAATTTACAGGATACAGCTGGTCAGGAGCGATATCGCACCATCACTACAGCATACTATCGAGGGGCAATGGGGTTCATCCTTATGTATGATATTACCAATGAAGAATCGTTTAATAGTGTACAAGATTGGTAAGGACACTTAAGTGCTATGTTGTACAGAAAAATTGAGTAATTAATAACACAAATATTTAAGAGCTAATACATTATTACCTTCAAATTCAACAAAAATATTCAAAGAAAATATTTACATTTTATTCTTATTTTTATTGGTGTCTTATTAATTACATAATAAGACATCAATAAAAATAATTATACTATTAATTACAGTAATATATTTTAACAAAAAAATCATTTTAACCTGTAAATAAATTTAAACTGATTGTGGTATTAAATTTGTTTACTTTGGCAACTTAAGTAGATTGTGGATAAAAATAGTTCTTTTTTTAGATTCTGAGTTTTACACAAACTTGGAAGTAATTTAATTGTTTGTTTCTTGTAATACATTTTTAGAATAAAAATAAATTATTTTAAATTGCTTTGATGAGATTTGTATATTATTTCACAACAATAATGAGATGTTTGTTTGTTATATTACTTGTGAATTGTTATTAAAATTTATAATTTAGGTTAAAAATGAACTAATTTTTAGTAGCCTATTCAGTGAAATGTTAACTTTGTTTTAGGGTAACTCAAATCAAGACGTACTCCTGGGACAACGCACAGGTTATTTTGGTTGGGAACAAATGTGACATGGAAGATGAACGAGTAATATCTTTTGAAAGAGGGAAGCAGCTTGCCGAACAACTTGGTATTGAATTCTTTGAAACGTCAGCTAAAGAGAACATTCATGTAAAGGTGAGTTACACCGTCGTGCATAAAAAAGCATACTAAAGGTGATTAAGTACATGATTTGGTAATAATATCATGTAATATTTTATTACTAATATGAATTTATTAAAAAAAAAAAAAACATTACTGTCAGCACAGAAATTATGTGCACCCGAGTTTGAGGGTTGTTTCCTAAGAAACTAAGAGGCCTACGAAAACTTCAATCACACCATAATTTTCCTTGCTTGATTTTGCGTTATTATATATGAATTTAAAAATTTTATTCTAAGTTCTAATAGTTGGAACAAAAAAGTACCAGAATTTTAACTAGTTTTCACTGTATATCAAATTTACACCGTTATTACTTAAACACCCATTCATGTGGCGCATTTATATTCTAATACATGGTCGATATGAATGTTTCCTATAAGTTTTATAGGATATTTAAATTTTATGTTTTCAAGAAAAAAAGTTCTTATCAACTAACTGAAACATTGTTTTCTTGGCTTCTAGAGGTCATAAAATCAATTATTTGGTTTTGTTGTAATCTTTATTACATATATAGTTATTATAGATCATTATCATATATGTAAGTAAATTCAGTGATTTCAAATCAATTTAAAATCACTTAAAATTGATAAATTTAAATTGACTTAAATCAATATAAAATCACTGAATTTACTTACACATATGAGAATGATGTATCGTAACTAAATATGTAATAAGGATTACAAAAAGACCAAATAATTAATTTTGTGACCTATAGAATTCCTGGTAATTGATAGGAGTTTTTTTTCTTGAAAACATAAGATCATAAAATTTATGAAACTTATAGAAAACATTCCTATCAACCAAGTATTAACATATAAATGCGAAACAATAACAGATTTTTAAGTAATAATGGTTAAATTTTATGTACAGTGAAAACTAGTTAAAATTTTCGTACTTTTTTTGTTCCAAGTAAGATAAAAATTATTAGAACTTATAATAAATTTTTTAAAGTCATATGTCATAAAGCACAATCAAACAAGGAAAACAATGTTATGATTGAAGTTTTCATAGGCCTCTTAGTTTCTTAGGAAACAACCCTCAAACTTGGGTGTACATATTTTCTGCGCTAACAGTAGTACATTGTTTTGAAAATCTAGTTTGAGATAGGTTTTCATGCAAGATAAATAAAATGAAACATGCTTGAAAGATAGATGATCTATGAGGACCATTACTCAAATGTCACTTAACGTACGACAATTGTGAGTATGTATTATGATTCCAACCCTCCAATGTTATAAAAAACTTTAGAAAAGTATTGGTAAAAATCTTTTAGACGAGTTAGGAAAGAACAGCACGGCAGCGGAATCCTTCAAATATTTAGTAGTTGTTCTACAAATATAGCATATGGTTCTATATTTGTCTCTGTTTCAGAATTGGACTTGAAAACAATAATCTAAAATGTCTTGTATTTACTACACTAATATATTACCCTATAAGCAACATGATACCAAATATACAATTCCAATCTCAGCCGAATGAAACTGAGTGCTAGACAAAGACACTTGCAGCTAAGAACTAACTGTTTGAACGTTGTTTCAGGCTGTGTTTGAACGTCTTGTAGACATAATCTGTGACAAAATGTCGGAGAGCCTGGACTCAAACCCTGACCTGCTGAGTAACGCCAAGGGTACTCGGCTCACGGAACAGCCACAAGGACCTCACAACCCCAACTGTAACTGCTAATCTCAGCTACTGCACAACTTAAACTATCTGTTTTCTTTTCTCAATTAATTCAACTTTTTATAAAACTGAAATTATAGGAAGCCTATTTAAAAATTGCATATATATTGCTTTCAGACTCATCTAACAAGCTCATGTGTTTCCTTTACAAAGACATTATGTTTTGTGTATTAATTATTTGTCATCAATAATGGTTCATGCTTATATCTCCATAGATTGTTTTAGCAAATAAATGTTTAACTTGTTATTTACGAGGCATAAAGGTCAATTAGGGGTACATTTTAAATAACTGAACGAAATGTATTCTGTATTAATAGTTTTTCTATAATTTAGTTTATTATTTTCTACTGTATAAAATGAAATACTTTCTTTGTTTTGTATTTTTGATTGTTATGGACTTGCAAAGAATAGGACATTTTTTAAACTGTACTAGCAATACGTGTGATGATAATAATTCTTAATAAAATTTAGCTCTGACTTTTCCAATTTGTTTGTTGTGAATTGTAAACTTAAGTCATGACTTTGTGTTAAAAATGGTTGGTGTTAAAAGTTGTTCATCACCTCAAGTAGACTTGAAATACTTGTAACTATTAACATGAAACATAAATAATACAGTATGCAAATATAAGAAATATTCTTCCAGTGTTGTTGACAATGTAGATATTAACTGTACAGAGCATATTCAATAAATTATAATTTTATTTACAAAATCATAAATAAATGCAACATTTAGTTAAAGAGAATGGTGTTATGAAGAAAATCAATGTTGTCATTAAGATTTTATTTTCACAGGAGTTGGAACTGTGTACCAAAACTAACAACAAATACAACATATGCGGTAAATATGCAATTGATAAATAGGGAAATTACTGTCTTCATGATGGCTCTCTCAGCAAGTCATGAAGATAGAGCTAAACAACTGCCTTATCACTCCAGAATCAGGGCTTTACTGTAGTTAGTAATATGTTGAAATTATATAATTTGAATCAGTTTGTTGGATTTTTTGCATTACACACAAAAATGTCAGGGGATCCTAAATGAATGTTATAGTATCTCCTGCAATAACGGCTATAAATGGTCAGACAAACAGGATGTATGGGAATCAGCAATGTCACCAAATGAGAAAACCATAAAACAAAGCACAATCAATAACTAAGTACAATTATCAAAAAAACTTTATCTGGATGGGAGAAAAAAATTAAAATAGCTGATACAGAATGAAACTATAAATTTTTCTCGCAATGAAGCTAATTCTGTGTTTTATCTATCTATATTTGTGTTTATTTGATTTACCATTTAACACCGGAGTATCTTTGAACATTTGAACTGATTCTGTATACTGTATTTAAAATTCCTCACTTGCTCTCTCCTAAAGATTTTTCTAACAACAAAAACTTCAGCTTTCAATTTTTTATTGGCATTAGACTGAACTCGTGTGCTTTGGTAGTCTGCTGGCTAGCTGTATATCCTGTTTAACAAATATCTTGTATCTGATTTTGTTTATTTTAACTTTATTGCTACTCTGTGAGTGCAAAATTATGGTTAATCATGTTGTTAGTTTCTTTTAGTGATAAACAGTTCTATAATCCTAAAATTCCATTTTGTAGTGTTACCTTTATACTTAATGTTATTCATTAACTTATAAGCACAATCATAAGAAATGTTGTGTGCAGTGGAAATTGTTATATTAAGTAATCCTATTACCATCTTTACCATTAACTCAGCCAGCTATTGTAACGGCACACTAATTAACAAAAGAACGTGACTTGTGAAGTGGTAACGCTCCAACCAATTTTCAAGTATGTTTAATTCTACTTCAATGCCATGTTAAAGCGTTAAAGGAAGAATTAAAAATGTATAATAAACCCTTTTTCAATAATGAATTTAAGATGTTTTTAATACATGTTTAGAATATTTTTTTATGTATGTCAATTAAATTTATATTCCTAGCTATATTAAATAATACATAGGCTATATTGGAATTGATTGGAATTGGATTGCAGTCGCCATGTTTATTAAAGCAGAACTTGGATAAGAAGCATTGGAAAAATATTTTTTTGGATGAACAGAATCCAACTTTTTATGTACAATATATACAAAATTGAAATAACTACTGATAATGTTAATGAGGTAATCAATTTTTTTCTAATGTCTTGTCAACTCAGGTGTTAAAAATTGTATATTCATAAAATTCAATGCATAAAGTACAGACAAGTTAAACTTTTACCTAATCAGTTGGTTATTAAGTAGATTCCATTCCACCAAGAGCAACTTGCATAGATCAGTGGCGGAAGTACCAGTACAGTCAGAACCTAGTGGACTCAACATATCCACATCATTGTTGTCTATCTATGTCTCAGCCCCACCTTCCATATGACAAGTAATACTATTGAGCATGTATGAATCTCAGGTGTTACTGAAAATAACAAAAGGGTCACTTAAAAAAGTGTTTGACCTTTGAGAGGATTACTACCCAGAGATGGAAGATAGTCTATTTGTTTGAGTTTTAGCCATAAATAACGTATTTATTAAATGCAAAAAAGTGTAATGATACAGAGTTTATTTTTAATGCTTTAACAAGATTTTGAAGTTGAATTTGTACTAGAAAATTGGTCAAAGCGTCACCCCTCCACCAGTCACTTTCTTTCATTAATCAGAGTATAAACAACTTGTACTGTTCAACCCAATATCCAAGGTTATACCTCAATATTAAGAGGGTGGGATTTCCATAAAGATATGTATGAAATGAAAACTCATACTGGCATTCCTTGTTCAATGTTTTTTTTTAGAAAAAATATGTGAGTTTGCGTAAAGTTACAGAGTTCCTATTACTCCATCACATTACAGACTTTAATCCAAGTCAAAGAATCTGACAATAAATCAATAATTCATTTCAAATTTTTCAAAATTATATTTGCTCTCATTTTTTTGGATTGAAAATCTTTCATATCTCCGATTTGATGCAGCTTTGATTTGAAAGAAAGTCTCTCATAAAAGACACCATTCTTAACCATTTTTTCTAAAACCGTGTTAACACATTTATTAACTACATTTTACACGTTCATTATGGGCAATATCTATGAATATCATCATCAGGAGTGTGCAGTAACTATGGTTACCTATTCATTGTTATGTAACAATGCCTGAAAGTGGTTAGTATTCGAGATGTGTTGATTATGAATTTCTCATTTCTTAAAAAGAAATATGCATATATTTTTTCACATTTTACATTATTTATTAGACTTTTTCACAAATCCAGTATTCAATTAGCACGCTTTTTAGCACCGAACATGTTCTGTTAAAGAGGATAAGAAAAATTAGGTACGGCATTCTATTACAAAACAGGCATATTTCTAATTGTACTCAAATCTAAATCTTGATTTATGTGAAGTTGCATTTGAGATACGATCCAATATTATAGAATTTTATATTATAAAATCTTCAACTGTCGAGTTTCTTCCATGATATTAATGAATTGTTTGTTTGTTTTTCGTCTAAGAAGTATACCGTGTGTAAATTACAGTATTAATAAAAAATCAATACAGGTACAAGTATGCTTTATAACGTTTGATTAATTCTTGTAGAATAAGTTACTGGCCGTATATTATGGGTGTTTTTATCACAACGGACATAATTTTGGTTTTCCATGCTGTGCCTTAGTATGCATGATTAAAGAAACTATTTTTCATTTGCACATTGTTTTCCGAAAGTCAAGATTTTTTAATTCATTAAAATACATTTTTAGTTTTTATTGTAAATTAGGTACTTAATTTCCTATATTCAGTTTTTTTAATGAATATTATTGTACTATATTAGACTTAATGAATCTTCCGACTTGACATGAGTGTGCTAAGTGGCTTTTGTGAAGCTCTGATGCTTTGTTTTGCAAAAGCACACTGCATTAGGCGTTATAGACTGCTATACAATATACAAACAATAAAAAAATTAAAATATATATGACAATATAAACAATGTGAATAATGTTACCACAAAATGTTAACTTGCACACGAATTCACATATTCAAACCAATAGGTTATCAGAAAGATAAAGACGAAGAACCTAAATGTGGCAGCCATGCAAGGCATTGCTATGGTTATATCATCTGTCATAGCATTTTGAACTTCCTCCTAGTTCCAGCATATTCTGTAGGAGCGCTTCAAGTCGGGAGATTCAGTAAATGGACTCTAGGAGTGACCAATTTAAACACGGTATCAACCCAAAAAAACACAGTTTTCTATTTTTCTACCCTCTGTGGTGGCTTCTATCCTTCCTTGTCAGAGCTTGGTCATTTCATTGTACAATAACATATAATAAATAACTATTCCATATTGAATAAACAAAAATGGACTACGGGATCAGATTTTGTGTGTTACAATAGTTATGTAATAGAGTGTGTTTTAAATGCTTCATTTCGATTTAAATAGAATATTTTGTTTAGCTAATAAATGTTACCTAACTACAATGATATTTACTTCTACGGTATGGTAATATTTACCTTTTTTAATCTAGTTTTATGAAGGTTGTAACCAAAGCTGTGGGGGTTTACTAACAGTAGGTTCTTTAGATGAAATCGAAACAAAATCACTTCAACCCCTAAATGGAGTATATACTAGGTAGTACAGGGTTAGTTTAATAAAATGTTTGGCCGTATTTGTCTAGGTTCGATCACACTGTTAATGTTGTTGATCCATGCCAGTCGATAGTGTTATTTCATTTGATGCACTGTAAAATATATGCAATGTATGTTGAAACATGCTGTAAGTGTAACTGCAATCTTTAGCTCGTAAGTAGGACCTTCATAAATGAAAAATAGCTTTCTATTGTATGAATTAATCAACAATTTATATCTTTTTTTACTAATTATATTATATTTGTTATGTTTGTTGAGAGTTATTATTTATTTCTATTGTTAGTATGGCTTACTATTCTCATAGCCCCTCCTTGTATATTGTCAATGTAAATAAATGTTAAAGTGTACCTTATTGTAAAAGCTGTTATTGTCTGCTTCAACATTCTTGATATTTCTTTTTTATTTTGTCATTTTTCTTGCTTGATATCAGTTGTTTTTACTTAACACTTCAAGATCTACTTTTTACATAAATAAACCTTAGATAATATATTGATAACCAATTTTTTAATTAATTCTAATTGGAGGATGGATTTAATATTAGTTCAACATTTTATTAAATAATATCATGCAACTATGTCTACATGTTTCACTTCTGTAGACTAACCAGTGACCAGAGTCTTAAATGTAAAAATTAAATTAAATCTTTATAAAATTGAAAATGTCTAACTACATTTTGTAGTAATTTTTTTCATTTGTACACTTAGTACTAGAAGAACTAAAAGGTGTAATTGGTTAGAATATTAGGCTAATTACTCACGTTTATTAAAACCAACAATTAAAATGTTCTTTAAGATGATATTTATGAAGAATTCTTCTGTATCAAAAGAATTAAATGTAGTGGAATATAATACTTGGTATGAAAAAATTAGTTATTTTGAAGAAACTTACATATTTACACAGAAAATCAGTTTTCTATTTAAAAAATGTAATTTTAAAGTCAACTGGTAAATTTAACTCAAAATAACTTTTAGTTTTTTATAAATCTAAGTTACACTCTACTAGCTTTAACTCTAACTTGAGATTGCTAAGTTAACTAACTCTAATATTAGCTAAGATGCTATGATGTAAAACTTGTTTTCTGGTCAATGAAATATCAATTTTCTATCATCAAATTTGATTTGACAGTTGCTTCAGCTGGTAATGGTACAGCTACCTTAAAAACTAAATTACTATTGAATCCCTCATTTTCATTAACTTTTTGACCAAAGTACTATACTATAATATTACCACAATTTGTAAGTGTTGAGCTGAACATTTCAAGAGAATCAATGTAATTTTTATGAAGGATGAACGTTTTTAAAACTCCTCCATGCCAAAGCTTAGATGTTTGAAGTACTTCTGATCTACTGCATCTGTTCTCCAATTCTTAGACATTTTGTAGCACTTTTATTTGCACAGTATCAATTGTGAAGAGAGTTAAAAAGGAAAAACAAACAGCTGACTTGTGCACCTTTTTACTTTACTTTTTTATTTCATTAGTATAATCTCTTTTCACTTAGAAATTTCCACTAAACATGTAATGGAATTAGTTTTGCATCACTAAGTGTGTCAAAGCGCACTGTGGTTGACATGTTATGCTATGAATGTAATTATTGGTGTACAAAATGATTATAGTATGTTGGATATGTAATTCATAGAGTAGGGTATAAATGTATTTTATGTATGTAAGATCATATCACTGTAAATTATAGAAGTCTTTGAAAGAATGTTAACAATATTGTTTTATGAATTGCTACAAAGAAATATAATAAAGAACTAACATTATGTGTTGACTTGATGGGTCACTTACAAATGTGTCAAAGTAACAATTACCCTTACAATATTAATACAGCGGACTCCTGACTATTCAGATTAATGTGACAGCAAACTGATCTGGATAGCATTATTTCTAAATATGCCGGAGTTCAAAGTTAAATGGTCTGTCGAGTTTTATGGCCGTTTCAGTGATACTTAAGCTATGTGTATTCGATCTTTTTTTCTTCTTTTTAAAACTTCACTTGCCAGTTCGCATCGATCTGCAAGCCTATGTATGAATTTTATTCAACGAATGAAGTACTGACTGTTGGCTCAGGGGGATTCGAACCTTGGAAATTGTCCTTCACACTCTAAAGCCTCAGCCACTGAGGCTCCACGATGCTGTCTGCACTTTTATTACTAACTTGTAATTAGAACTGTTGTATCAATCATTCAAATAAAGTTTATTTATAACCTAATCCTAAATTTTAGGCTGTGGCCAGTAGCGGCCCTCCCATAAGGAGTCTATAAATACCATATAGACTACAGAACTTATAATAAGACTCGATGGACATAAGCACTTAATATATTTTAAATGAGTGATATAAACCAAAACGAATGTTTTCAGGTTGGTCTGTAAGTGGAGCTCTTGCTGAAGCGCTCGCCACTAGCAATGCCAAAGGATAGAAAGGACATCAGTGGAAGGGGGGAGGGTATCTGTAAATTTAATAGGACTGTTTGAGTGCCGCATGGTAGGCTGTCGGGCTGGGTGTGGCTAGAGAATCAGCTGTTTGGTACTGCAGTTGACAACGTATGTGGTTTGACATTTGCGTGTCTTTTATCAAAGATATTTTATTAATTATTTGGTATGTGTTGACATGATTGTGATATTTCTGCAATGTTTAAAGTATAACTAAATACTTTAATATTAATTAAATAATTTTAGTTATACTTTAATTAGTATAAAAGAGTATATAACTCTAAAAAGTATAAAACATATAAATTTTAATATTTTTAGAGTTAATCCTTTAATCTTGGCTTTATTTTTGTTTTTAATATTTTCTGGGGGAAGACCCCAGGACCTTAGACCTTACTTGGGAGGTATTCCATTACCCCCTCCCCCCCCCAAGACCCGGTCATGCTGCCCCTCCACACTTGCAGTCCACCAGCCACTACTGGCTGTGGCATTTGCTATACTGACTAACAGACACAACACTAAACAGAAGACTAGTGTTTGTCTTCTGTAGCTACAACTTTCTTCCACTTTTCAGCCATTATTATAACAATAAAACAAAACAGAATACAAACAAACATAATAAACTAAAAAGAACAAAACCACAAAGGAATAGAAGAATTAAAGATGAAAAACAGTTCAGTCGGTTAACAGAGTAACCTAACTACTGCAAGGTTACTCTGTTATATTCTCATAACATTATGCAATATGCATGTAGTTAGAGGTGGAAAGTTTGCAGATGCTTTCAATGAGGACCTGATTTTACCACTGAAGAAATAAGCTACTTTTTTTAGATCTAGATAGTCACAATCCGGATAGTTACGAGGTTGCTGTATTTCCAATCCACTTTACATTTAGTAGACTACATGCTAAACTGACCATTTTATTTATCTACGGTACTTTATTAAATTTTAAATATTTCAATTTAAGTAGTTTTGTTACATACAAATAATGACAAATATAAAGATAACAATTTTAATACACTATCATTTATTTAATTTAAAATCCTTAATTTATATTAGAAAATTAAAAACCATAAAATAATTTGTAATTTTATTTACATAATAATATTTTCTAAGAGGCTAAAAATTGGCTAGAAGGAAGTTTGCCAGAGAGTTAAAACAGTAGTGCATGATAAGCTAAATGCTAAAAGTATTTTATAAATAATATCTTTTGTAGCATAGTAAAAACATAAATCTAATTTACACAGCTAAAAACTAATCAAAAAGTCATAGTTATTAGACTTATTTTATTTATCACAGTATTCTCTCACAATATTCTGTAAACAATCCTCAAAATACATCTAACAGCAGTGTTATTCTTACAGTTTGGTGGTAATGATTTATAATAATTACAATTAATAACATCTTGAACATTTTTACAATTTTATGTCTTATTATTTAGTAAAACAGTGTTTTATATCCTAAATAAAATGCATACTTATGACCAAACACTACTGTACTATGTTGTTCTACAATCTCAGTTAAATTTAAAAATAATTTTCCCAATCAAGTATGAAAAAAACTGTTCAAAAATACAATTTTATTTATATTTTAAATGGGCATTTATTTGTAATGTCTCTGAAATTTTTAGGTTATGCAGTTGTAAAACTTACTTTTATTTAAAACTGCAGGTTTTCTTTAACAACAGTAGAAGGGTGTTCTTAAATATTTATTGATGTATTTGTAGACAGAGATGAGTCCAGATAGTAGAATCTGGCTACTCTTAACAAATCTCCAGCTTCAACAAAGAAGATTTAATCCAACCAACAACCTCGGTAGTCACCTACCCCTCTATACTCATATCAGAGTATAAGTATTTGAGAAAGATGGTATATAATGGTAGAGGGACATAATGGAAGAGTTAATGGGCTATGAAATAGTAAATATTAGTAACCTCCACTTCAATTGCCAGCAAGGTGGCTCAGTGGCTAAGGCTAAGGGCTGGTTATCATACTTATGTCTGTGGATTCATCCAAGATAAGGCAATATTTTTTATTACCAATATCTTTTATTGTTTCTGTTGTAAAATGGGGACTAATTACTTCACGAACTATTTCTAAACATTTAGTAGAATATAAATGCAGTCCATCTGCAGATTTGGAATCAGAAAAAATATTTTTCAAAATATCACTCAAATGATCTATAATCAGAAAAGAACAGTGCTTTTCAATAAGCAAAGAAAGTGACCCTTCTGCAATTTGTGAAAGATTTTCACTTGTAACTGGCTTAAAAGTTAATTTATTTTGATTGTGTGCGTATATGTGCTGTGAATTTTCGTTGTGTTTTTAATAACAGATGGCTTAGTGTTTAAAGTTAAGGGGCAATACTTACATAAGATCTTTGTTGATTCCCCATGTACAGAAGATAAACAACCCTTATAAATTAGTTCTAACTCCCACTCTCTTCTATAATTTTGATGAGTACTGCAGAGGGTAAGGTCCAAAGTTCGAATCCCCACTGGGCCAACGGTCAGTACTTCACTCGTTAAATAAAGTTGACACAGGCCTATAGGCCCATGTCAACTGGCGAGTGAAGTTAAAAAAAAAGTTAATTACAATGATGCACTTTTGGATGATGGTCCTTCATGACAGATCATTCCTTAACTACTCCAAACCCAACTTCAATCATGTTATTCAGCAGAATATGACAGTGGTATTACCAAGATCACATGACTTGATAGACCCACCCACCTACCCTGAGACAAGTTCAACACTACCGTATGTGCATGAAATGAAATGAAAAAAGTTTTATTTTGTGAGGCAAGGTTAGGACCATTAGGTCCTCTCTTACACTTAACCTCATAAGTGTAAGAGTGCATGAGTGGGTGGGTGGGTGTGTCAACATCTTGTCCATGTATCAGACAATGAACCTACCAGAAAATACGAATAATAAGCTGACCCTTCATATATTATATTTATTGAACTATAAGTTGCTTAGGGGAGTACCATAGTTTCTTTGAAATTCTATGCTAAAATATATCTAATACACCAAACTTTGTACAAATAACTCTGCTTAATGCCCATGCCCCTTGCCTTTTTTAGATAGATATAGATAGAGATATACATGACTAATATTTAAATTTTTGAAAAATTATTTTAACAAACCAATATAAATTTTAAGTAAAATATCAGTAAAAAATGAAATACTAATTCAAATTAAAGGAAATAATACAAACTATTTTGACAACATAAATATATTTAAAAACAACTACTTGCTACGTGTATTGACTATTTAATTATCTGGATTATTTACAGAATAACACAAAACAACAAATAAATAAAACAGCACCAACTGGAACTGTGACATGATCTAGATGGGGTTGAAAGGTGGTGCCTTCAAAATAAGACGAATTTAAATCCCACTAAGTGCCATATTATGTCCTTCTCTAGAGCAAGACAGACTCTCCTGTTTGACTACTGCCTTCAAGATGTTGTTGTTGGCAGATGGAAAGGGTGAAGGATCATGGAGTGATACCAACCCTTACACTTGATCCTGGGGATCATATCACCAACATATGCAGTAGTACCAACAGCATTCGACTTATCAGCCGAACGTGCCACTATGGGTTTCCAGTGGCTTCTTTAAAAACTCTCTATGTTGCACTAGTGAGACCAATCATCATTGTTTGTGCTCCTCATCAAGTTGGTCACTGTTCCCGTCTTGACGCTGTGAAAAAACGCTTCCTTCGGCTGGTTGGTGTGAAGCTGGGACATCGTTAATTGGATGTCAATCTGAATGAAATGGAACAACATTTACACACACCACCATCCAGGAGGTGTGTGTAAATGTTAATGTAAATGTAAACCAAACACGCTACCTGGAGGATGTTACTGGATCTCTTGTTTCTTTATAAAATTGTTAATAACCAAATTGACTGCCCTGAGATTCTCCATCTGCTTGATTTTAATGTTTCCTGTCACACTCGCCGTCCTCAGCTATTCACAAAGACCTTTCATCCAACAAACTACACTTTCTATAGCACAATGCTATATCTGATGAGAGTTGTGAACGATACCTGTGGTGACTTGGAATTTTTAGGTTCATCAGATAAAACATTTAAAAAGAACTAATTATATGTTAAACTGATATGTAAGTGAAGTTTCTTCTTCCGATTGTTACTTTATTGCTATTTTCCTTTGTACATTTTGTTATCTTAGTTGTATTAGTATGTAGATCATGTTACTATGTGTCGTATTCTTGTTGATTTTTCTTGTTGTTGTTAATTTATTACATGTATTATATAGCTTTACGAATTGTAATGTTACTTAAATTTCTATTATTTATTACATGGTCTTTGTTGATAGCTGTTAGCGATTTGTAGATTATAATGTTTGTTGTTGGTAGAGTTTTTGCACGTCATGTTGTTGTTGGATATTATCGGCTACTTGTGTCGTTGTTGACTGTTGAGTGATCTTGTATTGACTTAGCTTATGCGTTTGTACAGGGCCGGATCTAGACAATTTTTTTTTCACCCACAACAAAAAATCCCTCACAAATTAAACAAAAATGGAATAGGTAAACAAATAAATTAAGAAAAGTTGACATAGTTTTTATAAAGTATTATAATTTATACAAATATTCACACTATAAATAACAATGGTATGTAGGTAGTAGTAGTATAGACTTTAGATGCGTCACAACTTAATCTCTAATGATTACTTTACGACTCTTTTTGGACGCAAATTCTTTGATCACTTTATCAAAGCTAATGTTTGAGGCTCGCTTGTGTTCGATGGTAATAATGCTAAGATCAGTGAGTCTTTGTTGGGACATAGAACTTCTTAGGTGATTTTTGACCAACTTGAGCTTGCTGAAACTCCTTTCTCCGGTAGCAACTGATACTGGTAGTGTGAGGAATATTTTAAGTCCTGTTGTAATATTCGGGTACATTTCTTCTAGCTTGTTCTTTAAAATGAGTTCTAGTGTAGTGGAAGCACTAGACGTTTTCAAGTTATTATCTACTCCTAATGCAAAGCCTTTAAAACTTTCGATTTCAAATATCAACTCCTTTTTGTTCAAGTCTTCCTTATACGTATCTGCCAACTCACCAGCTTTGAGTTTTAAGTCATCTAAGGTCATTTAGGTCATTTCATTAATTTGGCCGCCATTCAAAAACCCGAACTTGTCATTGATATTCTCTAATGATTTAAATCTGGTGCTCATTTCCATGATCAACCTATCAGAAATTTTCAGCATGGATGCAATGAACAGCTCTTCAGGGGTGCGGGTTACAGCTTCATCTTCACAAAGTTCGTCATACATTGTTTTCCTTTTCCTCTTCCTTTTTTCTGTGAATTCTGGAGATATATCATTCATTTGTGCAATCAACTTTGATTCAGAAAGTGCTTCAGACGGTGAATACTCTCGTGAAGTTTTCAGAAACTGACAAAGTCCTAGAATGTTTCTGGAAGCCTGGTCAACTCTTAAGTCTTCTCTTTGTAGAAACTTATTAACACCATCGATCTTTTTCAGTTGTGAATACCAAAAACAACACAAAACAATAAATTCAAAAGTTTTCAACTTGTTAAGCAAAGATTTAGATTCTGATTTTGAGTCAGATGATGAGAAAGGGTGATCTAGGATTTCTTCTAGTGCCTCTATGACTTTGCCAAAGTGTTTGTACACAGCTTCAACAGCCTCGATTCTCGCAGACCATCTTGTTTTGCTTTGTGATTTTAGAGTTGTCGGTACATGCTTCATTAGAATTTCCCATCGCGAAGTGGAAGCAATAAAAAAATTGTACAAACTCCCCAAAGTTCCAAAAAAGCTTTGTGCTTCAACTGAAGCGTCTGCTGCATGCACTCCTACCAGATTCAACGAATGGGCTACACAGGGCACGAAATTGGCTAGTTCATTTTTCTCTAGAATTCTAGCCTGTACCCCTTTGTACTTCCCAGGCATGTTGGCCCATTATCATAGGACTGTTCTCTACAATTTTTTATATCAAGCCCATCTTTTTCAACTTTTTCAAGAATTTCTTGTGTAAGTCCTTCGCCTGTTTTGTTGCTTACTGTAAAAAAATCCAAAAAACTTTCTTCAACCTCTGAGCTGTTTGGTTTGACATATCGAAGGATTTCAGTCATTTGTTCATTGTGACTGATATCAGGAGTGCAGTCAAATATCAATGAATAATACTTTGCATTGTTAATGTCCTTGACGATATCTGTTCTGATTTCGGTTGCTATAATATTTAGAAATTCATCCTGTATTTGATGTGAAAAGTAGGAAACCTGACCTTTCTTATGTCGCTCAATATGTTGACAAAGATGCACATTGTACCTCGAAATAAGGTCAATGGTGTTTAAAAAAGATCCACTATCTGGAGCACCAAAATCTTTAGTTTCATGTGTTCCTCTAAAAGATTTGCCTTGTTTAGCTAGGAACAAGATAGCATCAACTATGCTGTGCAAGACAGATTTCCAATGAGATATTTCTTTGTTTATTTGGTCTTGCAATTTTTTGTCAATACCCCCTTTTCCTGGTAAAAGAGTAGCCTCTAGAGCCCTCCATTGGCCAAAGCAGTTTTGATGGTATGGTGCAGTGTCATGATCAGGTATTTTGTCACTTAGTTTCTTCCATGAAACAAATCCTTCATTTTTGCAAAGGGAAGATAACTTAGCTTCGGTTAATGGTATTGTATTAGAAAACAACCTACATGGAATACAGTATAAAGCATTATGAGTCTCACTGTAACCTAACCACGACCTTTTAACTTTAGTTCCATTTCCTAACTTTCTTGTAAACCAGCCTTTTGTCAGGGTTCGACCTTCTCGTAAGCTTTTTAAAGGTCAGGTTCGTATTCATTTTCCACTCTCATTTTTACAATATAGCACCTTTGAGAGTCAGAAATTGTTTCTGGCCAGGTGCCAGGGTCGTTGAAATTAAAATCAAACTCACATGTAGTTTTAGAAGCCGACGGGGACGAGTCTTGATTATGACCAGAGTTAGAGTTAGTTGTCTCAGGATCAGGAAGTGAAGATGACGGTGACATTCCATCTTCATGATTTAACTTTTCTTCATCAACTGAACTGGACTCAGAAGCGGCGACAGTAGCATTTGTAGTACTGGGCCCAAACGAGGGTTCATTATCATCTGTAAAAAACACAAACAAATATAATTCACGTCATTTGTGCTAAAAAATATCATAGTTTAGAGTTAAGCTGAAAATGAGCGGCTAGAGGGAGTATAGTAAAAGGTTAAAACAAAATAAATAGATTTTCTTTGAAACTATCTGTTTCAATGATATTTGTATTCAAAGATTTCTAATGGCTGCCATTTTGTTTTTAAAGAAAGAAAAACAATGATATTTTTTCCTGATTTTACTTTTATTATCTTAACCTGTATACCCAATTTCAATTTCATACGGTACGTTGAAGGATTTCAAAACAAAAATAAAAAGTTTTCTGTGAAAAATAGAAAATGGCGACTAGTGGCTAAACTAAGTCAAAATTGTCCATATAAACCGAAAGTGTATAGCCAACCCTGCATTTTGTAACAAACCATTTATTGTAAATCAGCTGGTACTTGCTTATTTGTTCAAACTCATATTATAAAACTAAACCAAATTATTTTAAAACTAAATCACCAAGTTTTACCATAAAATAAAATTATATACGATTTTAGATCCAAGTACATGTGAGCCAAATTTTATAAAATCAAATAGGTCAATGATTTCAGCCATTGTTGTGTTCTCAGAGAGACTAACAAAAGTGAAAAAAAAAATAGAAAAATAATCAAACTAAATATAAGTTTTAAAATTTTAAAGAAAAAATTTAATTATTGCAGTTTTAGTTTTTGAAATTTATTTAACATAAAATAGTTTATACGTGTTAATAATATCAAAAATGAAACATTTATATCAAACAAAAATTTATAATATTTAAGTTTACATTTTTTTCACCATTATATTGTATAAACTACTGGTTATGTTATGTTACAAAGTTACCAGAGTAAGAGTATTATTTATATAAAAGACCAAAAACTGTACCCTTTAATGTAAACGACAGAACCATTGAACATTACAATGAGTTTTGAGTTTGTTATACTTACCATTTTTTGCAGTTGCAGTGTTTTTATAAAACAGGTCAATTTTCCGTGTCTTTGATAATACATCGTCTTGCCTCTTCTTCTTTTCTTTAGCTGATTTTTTGTACTGTGCTCCACTAAGCCTTTTTCGACCATCCATGTTACATTAAACAACAAGGCAACAGTAAAAAGAAGTAAATATTACATTATTACCAGTGCGATAACAGATGATAATTAAGTATGTAGAAGGAAAAAACTAGACGACAACAGAAAACACGGAACACAGTAGTTGCACTACGCAACGCAACAAAAGACGCAGTACGCAGTAGTTTTGATATAAACAGTACAAGTCACAACGTGAACTTTTCAAGCGTGAACCTGTGCGCTGATAGCGAGTGGTGTGGAAGGGGGAGCAGTGCGTTCCTATGTAAAGTGGGAGGGGGGGGCGGCACGGCAGTGAGGCAGGGCGGCATGGCGCCTTGACTGGGATGGCGATCAGCTGAAATTGTAAACAAACTTTGCTGTGCTGCTAACTATGCTATTAGGGCTCTCAGTGTTTTCTACTCCGTTGCAATTATTATATTGATTGCTATTGTAAAATTATTGTTTGTTTATTACGTTATGCAGTTTTGAAATTACTTAATTGACGTTCCTTTATGACGTATGGCTCATTAAAAACTTTTACAAACTGTATTAAACAAATTTTCTGCAACCAGACTTTGCCGCCCCTCAACCCTGCCGCCCGGGGCAACCGCCCCCTCTGCCCCCCCCCCCTTGTTCCGGCCCTGCGTTTGTAAATTGTTGCTGTTTTTGAATTACTGTATTCGACCTGTTAAAATATTTACATTAAGTTGTACATTTGTATATATTAGATTTAATATTTGCATACTGTTAAATGCCAAACTTGATGCCATTTATTAGTAATTATTATGTTATAAATGGTGTATTGCCATATATTTTTTAGTTAGCATAATATGTGTTGGTACATATACAGTACAAGTAAACATCACACAGTACAAATTTATTACAATATAAGCACAAGATGCACAAATATTATGGTAATATTACTGCCATATGTGTAATAAATAAATAAAAGACACATAATAAAAAAGAAAATCTCTAATCTCATAAATATAGATATGATTTTGAAACACAAGCTATTGTGAAATTATAGAATAAAATTGGATGAGCTGGTGGCCGATCACTCCAAGCTGATCTTCAAGCTTGAGTTAGAGAAACGCAGGTTGGAATTTTGGCCTTATTACAAGTTTTTATCATTAATATTCCCCTTGTACTGAACTGGTTTGACTCCTTACTCTGTCTGAATAAGTTCCCCGCACATATCAAGAGTCTATGGGGAAAGGGTATAAGAAGGAGATCGGCCTCTCCTTTTCTTAAAAAAAAAAAAAAACATATTATAACCTACAATTAACTAACTTTATTAATGTACAAATAATAAAAAACATGAACATTTCTTGGCATACATTTTGTCTCTTTATCACTTAATAAATAAATTAACAAAATAACTTGTTTTCTTTTGAGAAATCTTTGGTAAAACAGTCACTAACTTCTGACAGATGCTGAACGTGATTGTGGCTGGTCTTCCGAGCTGGAACAGAAAAAATAACAATGTAGAAGAAAAGAGTGATTTCGAATTAAATAAAAATATTTACAATGGTATTTTAGTGATACTTATTGAATTTTAAACTTGAGATTTATATAATTTAGAAGACCAGTCGCTTTATGTAATACACTCCATATAAGGCAATGCTTTTCCAGTGGCCCAAGCCACATGGAGTTGCCACTTTATATAAGGTCTCATTAAAACTGTATCAAAACAAATCAGAGAACTTGGAACCAATGGAAGCCTCCTGTAATAGGGAGTTTCATAACGCAAATAGCATTACCCAATGGATTGACAGTAACCAAGAACCTAACGTGTGTCTCTACAAGAATATTATAAGTGTAAGTGTATCCAAAGTATAAAATATGCCAAATAATACTGATTGCAAGATAGATCAAGATTGCAAGAGTACAGGTACAAAAATAACCTTAAAAATAAATCTTTTTGGTCAAAGCTTAAAAAAATCAATCATATTTTGTGTAATTAATACATGCATGTAAAATATTTCCATATATTCAGCTTAAGTGATGGAAGGGACTTCTTACTCCTAACTTGGTTAAATGAAGTAGTTTTTCATTTCATTTCATATAAGGTATCAAGAGAAACCACAAACCAAACTTCTAAGAGATACTCAGAAACTAACCTACTGAATTTTCATAATGAATACTGGTGAGATGCACTCTAATGATAAATAAAAATGTACACTAGACCATCACTTTAAGGTACGCAAAATGAGGAGCATGTTAGCTTGTCTTGAAAGGAACATAAGTGATTGGCCGAAGAAGAATACCTCGTTAGGTAAATGTAACATTGAATTTTGAAACCGAACAATGTACTTAATTTAACCATATAATAAAAACTACCAGTTATTGGAGGTGATGTCTAACTATTGCAGATCTAGTTTTCATTACATTTGGAATTTTTAGTTTGTATAGGATTGGCTATTTTTACCTGAAATGAGACACATTCAATGAGTCGCCCCAGCTGACGTGTTTGGGCTGGAAGTCCTCCTGCAGTCTGACACAGTCACTCTGCTTCTCCCGTCGTCCTAGAACCAAGCAACAGCCAACAAGCAGCAATATCTGCAGCACCACCCATGTTACTCCAAACACAAACGTTGTGCCCAGACTTGCGCACACCAGTTCACCATTACTTCTGCCTGTTACCTCTGTTGCTGTCTCTGAAGAAAATACTAACTTAAAAACATTTAACAAAAGTAGTGGACAGTCTTATATGTTAACAAGGGTTAGGTCAAGGGACTGTGAGGGTCTATTTCATAGATAGTAATATGTTAAAACTTTTACATACAACATACAGATATTTTTGAAGGGTGTTTTACGAGCATTAAAATCTCGTATTTTGAGCAAAACACACAACATTGTCTCATTTAAATAAACTTGTATTAGTTCTCTACAGGTGGAGGAAACCCATTCAGTGCGAGCTATGAATACAAATCTTTATTAGAAGAGCAGACCTTAAAGCAAAGAGTCTATGTATGCTCTCTTTCACATACACTTGATGAAAAAGACGCTCCACACGATCTACCGGCCACTTATTGTCTGTGCGAGGCTGAATTGTTGACATGGGGGTCTGCACTTCTTTTAAAGATTTATACTAATTGGTGTGAGTGAGTGAAAATCCAGGTGGAAGTTAATTAATTTCTGAATGAATACAAGGTATAAAATGAGAGAAATTTAATTTTAGCTTAAGTATACATTTTATTTACCATGCTGACCAGAAGGGACAATGATATCGACAAAGCTAAATTTTTTATGACATTTTTAAATACAAGCACAAGTTAATTTTTAAATTTAATTGATTAAGACTTTTGTGGACTAACGTCTATAGACTGACCACTATTGTCTCAAATTATCTCTGAATTCAGACAATCTACCAACATCCTCACTGACACAACAGTATATCATAAAACTTCATTCCTTAATTTTTACCTATAATATAAATGTAACATAATATCAACTGATTTCATTAAATTGATGTATACTATTCAAAATGAGACAATCTAACATTGAAATTATGAATAAAACATTTAAACATGTAAATTTGTTACCAGTCACCACTCCACATAGCCATTACTCATCTCATTATAAAGTACATTGTTTGTACTAAATTAACTAAGGTTAAATTGATTTAGTGTTACATACCATTATCAGAGAGTTGATGTTTAGGTGGGCTCTCACTCTTGGAGTCAGGTGTTCTAACTATTATTTCGAGCTGTAGAGGAACCTCCTCCATCACATCATCAACAGCTCGTCGTCGCCTCCTTCCGTAAGAAGTCATGCCATTTCCACAGTCCGTCTAAACATAAGGAAATGAACATAAAAATGTTAGTATATTATATTTAGCTAAATATTACAGAATATTAAAATCAATTATACAGATAAAACTCTATATTGTATTTGAAGTTTTTATTTTTTAATGTTACTAATAATTTAAAAATATGTTTAAAATATTTGATTTTTTGTTTGTTGTAGTAAATATTACTAGTTGAATTCTGTGAAGAAAATAGTACATTTTTCAATGCATTTCCTAGGTAGAAAATAATATGATTTTGCTTAATACAATAATCTGAGACTAATTTTGCGTCTAAAAAAGTTAAATTTGCACATATTATTGGGAATTTAGGGTTTAGAAATTGATTATGATTATGTAGCACAATATATTTGGCTCTTTTCAGCTATCATGGACAATTTGGTCAGGTCACCTGTGTGAAGGTAAAACTAACAAGATTAATGTGCGTATGTTTTGTATTAAATATACAACCTCAATAAAATAATTACAATGGTTATCCAAAGTGACTTTAGTCAGAAACTATCGGAGAGTCATAATTCCATGGCTACCAAGTCCAAAAAAACCTACAACTCAGCCACACAATTATTATCAGTCATTTAATCATATCTTGAGTATGAATTATAAAAAGAAATATTACTAACAAACACTATCAAGGAACAATTACCGGTTGGCAGACTGACACACAGAATGTCAGGATGACACTGAACCTCAGAATGTTTGAGTCTGGGAACTTGAAGGCACGAAAGCGTGCAATTAGAACAGAGTTGTTAGCAGGAGACAAAGCTGGGAAAGTTGCCGGGTCAGGTGGACAGCCCCGCCAGTCCAGCAGCAAGAGGGAGTCTTGGCCAGATCCAGAACTTGCGATCAGGTGGCCAGCTCGAATCATGGACACATCTGGAAATTAGATTGACTAAATTGGTAATACAATAAAACAATCATTAATTTTCATTTTAATATAACGTTAATATTGCTTGTAATAGAAATATTATTTGCAATTACAGTTTGACAGAAAAACAGATGCAAAACTATGAATGTCTGGTAAGTGAGGAAAATTTTATTTGAAAAAAAAATAAATAAAACTCAAAAACTAAGTAGTTTAAACAAACTAAACCAAATCATAACTGAGAATGATACGACCACACCAATAAGTATTGCTTGCCTTGATTGACAAACATTTACATCTCAATCTGGCACAATTCAAAATGCAATAATATTACTTTGTAGTCTATTGATATGTTTGTTATCTACATCACTTTTAATTTTGAAAAGCAAAGCAGACAAGTGCTTTAGATAATTATCTTAAATCAGTAAACAATACAATAAAAAAACATAACTCAGAAGCTATGTCTATATTTAGAGACTTATGAACAGCAAATAGAGATAATGTTGAAGGGAGAGCACAGATAGAACAATTCAAATACCTCAGATGATGGTTTGCATAAGATAAGCGATTACACAAAAGAAATTAGTTGAAGAATAGTGATGACAAAGGAAGTATTTAATAATAGTCACAGGAGATTAATATGTGAGTCACTGAGAAAAGGTATATTAAATATTCTAGTAAAGGCCTTTCACACCATGGTCAAACTATGTCACATGATTTAACGTGACAGACTTCTGAAAAAAATCTGTTCCCACTATATTGATTGGAGCCGTTCACACCACATCTGCAGACCAAAGAACCTCACAGACATCTGCAGACTAATCTGTAGGATCGCTCAACGTGCAATCTTTTGGAAATGTCTGCAGAGGTTTGTGGACTCACGCATGCGCACAAACCCACTTCTCACCACCAGCAGTTGTAAATGAGATATTTACAACTATTTATTTATTTTTTTACCTATTAATGTCCAAAGTAGTTTTTTCTTATACAGTAGGCCTACTGGTTAACGGGATCCTACTGTCCTTTTATAATGATATTTCTTATAACATTCCCTAGATTTTACAGTAAATATAAAACTAAATTAATAAACTTACATTGGGCAAATTGCTAATCTCTCCCTGGTGCCTATAACTTCCCTGAAGTTGATGTAATTTTTTTGTGTCTTCGTTGATCATGGACAACACCTCTTTAAATTTATGTTTTGTTAGTTTGAAATACGTTCTAAATCTCTCGTTGTCAAGCTCCGAGTCCTTCATTAAATGATGGAACTCACAATATAACTTTTTTGTCAATGGGATGTACCCAATGAGTTATGTTGCTTACCGAGTACAACAATGTAACTGATCATTATTGCTTGAACTATCATCTGCTAGCCACAGTAAATATTTAGAAAATCCACTATCACACCACAAGGCACTAGGTACTGATATCTTTCTTACTTCATAGATCACAAATGATATGAAATTCGGGGCTCCAGGGGGTCCAGTACCCGCAGACAGAGTTGCAATGTGAATATGTCATCTGTCACATGATGTCTGTCATGTTCCGTCACGTGACATAGTGTGACCGCAGTGTGCAAAGGCCTTAAACTGTTTCATCTAGTGTGCATCACTTTTTGGACAAAGAACATGACACTACAAAAAGATGATCCATTTCACGAAATTGGGAGGGAGCAGTACTGAGAAGAATGTGGAAGAGAGACAAATTTTTAGTGATATAAAAAACAAAAAAGAATGATCTGACTAGGAGATAAAATGAGATGAGAGTGTTTATTGCGAGTGGCTATCAAAGTAATGTACCGGGTCGTTTGACCGGTACATTTCGTTTTTTTTCGTCATGGTCTGCCGGGCTGCCTGAGACCGCTTGTGCCCGGCGATTCGCTTACTTTGGTGGCCGTTGGCTCGGACTCGGTCGTTCCGTGTTCCAGCCTTTGTCTGTCAGGTTGGCCGTCAGTCTACTGGTTTCTCTGCATTTCTAGACATGCTGGGCTAGATACTCCAGTAATCAGAGGGAATAAGCAAGAAGAAGATGCAAATTGATGAATGATATAAAGAATGGGTTAGATATTGTGAAACTAAGAAATGGCAGAGAAAAAAAAGCCATAGACATATATATTTCATGTGGATATATATAAAATCTTCGTAATAGTATAATGAAGATTATACTATAGATCGTTTCAAGATGATCCAGTTAAATTTCGTCAAAATAAGGAAAATTCATTAATATTTCAAAATACTATGAATATAATTTAACTATGTTACAATTTACATCAAATATGAAGGACCACCAAATTTTTAGGGGGAACAGAAGTAAGGATGGACCCACACACATAAATATCAGATTTTTTAAGTAAAAAATATTGATTAAATAAAAAATTTTTTTAGCTTTAGCTTAGCTATCTATCTTAATGATATACGGCAAATAAAATGAAAACACATATTTATGAGTAAATCCCATACTACTTACTATAAGGTGGAGTAACAAAAATTTGAAGTTCCAACTCGTCACCAAGTTCTGTCTGTGAAGCAATTTCTCCTCCCCTCCCTACGTTAACAATCCTCATGACAGCAGTGGGAGGATATGTGGCATTGTTGTAGTTACCGTATCCCTCAATCACATTCTGGACAACCCTACAAACATCAACACTATCTATCAGTACAATTATGTGACAAAGAAAACACTGGGAAAAGAAGAGAAAAATTCATATTTAGAAACATATAAATTTGAGGACAGCATAGTTTAAATACTTAAATGTAGTGTGTTAGAGATCCATAAGTTGAAAAAGCTCTGATGCCTCAAAGTTATCAATTACATTAAGACACACAGGCAATGTCCCAAATCATATTAGATTATGTCTGTGGTTGAAAGTCTAGTTGTTCGATCTTCTAAAGACTATGTATCAAGAAATTAGCTCTCATTTGATACCTATTAGGATAAAGAGAACAAGTTACTGATATTCCATTTCGATTATGGCCATATAAACAATTTAAATAATGAAAATAAACCCAGTCAAACTTAAACAATGAGTCAACCCAGGTTCCATTTAAAAAGTGTCAAAAAAGATACTGTACTTGATATCATTGACAGCTGACTATGGACTATGATTGAAATTAATGCTTTAATGTTTATAACTGAGATTAGCAAGCCATTATATGAGGCCTGTAGTGACTGAGCAAGAAGAGAGTATATTGACATTGTCACGGGAGGGGAAAAGTACCATAAAATAAATTTAATACTGTACTTGAAATAGTGAATCATCAGAAGGCGATGGTACTTGACTTGATTACAACATAATAAAACTTTATTTGTTATATCCAATGTTCTTGAGTATGATTGTTATCACTTTTAAAATAAAGACCATGTTCTTGAAAAACACTGCCAAACTCTATGCCTCTTTCTATACAAGAAGCTCTTAAAACCAGTTTGAAACAAATTTTAATCAAAGAAGCCTTTTTCAATTCTGATGAATTTATGACATATGAGAAATTACACAGCCCACCCAACCACCCATACATGTACTGTGATAATGACTTAAACGCCCACACATACACGTACAGTACTGTGGTATTGACTCAAACGCCAACCCATACACGTACTGTGGTAATTCTTTTTGAAAAACATGGTTTTAGCAAATATTTACCTTAATAGTGATTTTTAGTCCATAAAAAATAATAAATAATATTTTAAGACTTAACATACCAGTAGTCTATACATTTTACATATATACACTATAAAAATAAATGCATAATTAAATTCTAAGTATACTAGAAAACATATAGAATACCTGCAATCTCAAAAAAATATAACCATAACATAAAAATAGATAGCGCAGTACATTATTCACACATAGGCCTATATATAGAACTTTTTTTGTTGATAAATTACCATAACGTTCTTCCTTACAGATATTTGTTATTTAAAGCAGACCATTAGGTAAATTAAAAATGGAATTAGGTCAAGGCCAAAACAAAAGCATCAAATGCTAATTGAATTTTCTTGAAATGTTAATCTATGGTAATATAATAGGCTTGCTTCAGTTGGAAGCTTCACTCCCAAGTCTCCCCCCCCCCCAAGTCTGCTCCCTCCTCTATATTGAATTTTAGACAAGTAAATGCCAAATTTGGAGTTTCACTTGAGTATGAGCTTTGGAACATCAGTATTTGTAGTTTTCCAAAATATTGTTCGATGTTGATTTTTAAAGCAAGAGACCCGCACTCTAACATATATTTTATTTGTTTATTTTTATATTAAGAGCTAATTATTTATATAATTTCAAGTACATTTTGAAAAATAAAGTGTACTCCAAATATATCAAGCCATTGTGTTTTTTGGGACATTGAGGTACATATTTTGTTTTGTTCTTATAATTGAATGTTTGGCAAATAAATGTTTAATCTAATATTCCACTTGGAGATATTTTCAAAAAATAGTTAGTAATTTTGATTTTTGGGACTGTAAGGTACACAATATCATAGTTTTTCAATTCTTAGAGTTGAATCCTTGGTAGATCAAAATTGAATCTAAGATATTCCCCAAAATACTTGGCCATTTTTGGTTTTAGATTAGTGGTGACATATAATGTAGTTTTTATTGTGGTGAAAACCTCTAGAGGAAGGTCAAAAGAACATTTATGCCCTTAAATTGGCCATAAAATCAGAATACCAGTAATGATTCAATTTTTCTGGCAATGTGAGTACAAAGCTCACGCATATTCTTAACTCTCCTAGTTGATATGCATTTAAAGGTACCTGATTTTTCACACTTGAATATATGAACATAATATTATTTTATACATTGTATTCAAAGTGAAACATGTAAACAGGTACCTTAACTGCCTATCTATGGTTTACTTTACAGCTTATCAGGCATTTATTAAGGAATAATCTTAAGAAAATTATACGATTTTTGACGGTTATAGTTGGAGTAAAAAAGAAAGGCAGCTTGAATAGTCCCTAGCTTAATACCAGAGTTTAACCATTCTAACTCGAGCATTATATACTGGTTCTTGGTGTTAGGTTAAATGGAGGGCTGGGCAAAATAAGATAGAAAAAAAGGAGTGAAATATTCAAAAAAAGAAAAGAGTACAGGATACAAAGAAGGATACTAACGTGGGAGATTTAGGATATAAACCCTGGAATAGGATATATAAGTATGTTATTCAGAAGTGTAGGAAAATATTATAGAGGATAGAGATAAGAAGGGGAATCATGGCGGAAAAAATTACCAGATATGAATCTGAACTAGATATTGGAACTATATTTGAAATATTAAATTGCTTGGGGTAAAAATGAGCAAGGTCGATGATTTCTTTGTTTTTTACAACTTTTCAACAAATCACCCTATGGGATCTGACATTGTGAGTTCTCGTGGCAGAAGGTTACTTTAAAACAGTAAATATACTTATATAAAATACGTGAAGCCATTTTTTTTCAACACAACTCCTCCCTTATTTCTTAGCCAATTTAAATGGTTGAGGTGTCAAACAATTTGCCTCTGTTCATAGTTAGTTGAGCAATAAGGTCTTAATTATTCAATATTTTCACCCTGAAGGGTATACAAAGCCCTCAAAGTATGTTTTTCGGTCATAAGAATAACATGGAGAGAGATTTAAATGAACTGAAAAGTAACAGCTGTTCAAATGTGATTAATAATTTTCAAAAACTGTTAACATCTGTTTGAATGTAAACAATGATGTTTTTAATATTGAGGAAGTTAGATCTTTCATAATGTTAAACCACGGAAGGTTTTATCAAAATATAAAATAAACATACAGTGGTTTTATTCTCATTCGATTGTACGGCTCTGCTCTACAAGATGAAGGTTTCAATAGTAATCTAAGGTGATTAACACGTTGAGTGCTGACGTTCCCGATGGGGAACGGCTCCGCACGCTTCCCACACGCTGGCGGTCGACATCGGGAACGCTTGGCAATCTTCGACTAATGCTCGGTTTTATTGGCAGCATGCCATGACTGTCAGTCTTTGTTGTGTGTAGCGTGTGGGGTGAGATTTCTCGTGTTTGTTTCGCTAATTGGATGTGTGTTTTTATGGTTTTTATTTATTGTTATTAGTTATTAGTGTACATTTTAGTGTGTATTGTGGTAGAGTATTTTACTATATACGTGTTTACTGTTATTTTTGTGATAATAACAATGGACCAGCCTTCGTGCAGTCGAGGAAGGGTCGTGTTTGATGATGGACAACGCTCCAGTGAGTCGGAGGAGCGTTTTGCTTGTTTTGATAAGTGGCATACTCAATAAGAAAATATACCACAAAAGAACGCAGAAAAATGTAAATAATGTAAATAGAGTAATAATTTTAATTTTTAAAGTATTAGTTTTTGTCTATTGAATATAATAAGTAAGTGAATACAAATAAATGTGCTACATTCAACTAATTCCAAAGAAGTATACGATGCTAACCGCTACCCAGATGCTGCTGTTCCCCATCGGGCACGCCTCATATACGTCACTACCGTCACTACCAGTTATATTTAGAAAACAAATCAAACTTTGTAATATAAAAACTATGTGTATTTAATAATCAGTGCTATTTTTATCAAAAACATAATACGTTTACACTGCAAGTCACTACCCAGGTGCTGCCGTTCCCCATAGGGCACGCTACATATATGTAACTTCCGGCCATAAATACTGCCCATATGGAACTTCTGAGTGCATCCCTTGACTTTTTACGCCTAAAGGTAAGTTTTTTACAAAAAAATTGTTTTTGAAATTTTTAGCATGCAGGTAGTAGTTTTGCATATTACGTTTAGCAGCGAACGTGTTAATTAATTAATTTAATTAAGCTTTAGCTGCTAAACAAAAACAAATTAAATCAACTTAACACGTTCTAAATAAGCTAAGCTATCATTGGGTATTTATACTAATAAGTAGGTAGACATGCACGTTATATGAGTGAGATACTGTAAATAAATTTAATATTGAGATTTTACGTTATACAGTTAACCTACTATTATTTTTAGTCTAAAGTACAGACAGAGGCCGAAGGCCAAGGAATAACGAGCGCAGTGAGTGATGGGGTAAGCACACGAAGCATGCAGGGATGTCCCCTAGTTTAACATTGTTATGAGTTATAGTAAATTTTAAGGTGTAGGAAAAGTATGAAAAAACAAGTTGTTACCAATTCATATAATTTGATAATTCACATGTAAAAATTCAAATTACAATCTACTCTTAACTTAAAACAAGCGTTCTTAACATATCTTTATATTTTCCACTCATTTACAGAGTACAGGATTTTTAAATATACATTGAGATCCAAGAAAAGATTTAATTTACTCACATTGGGTCCTTTACATAGAAAGATGCATTGAGAGATAGGTTGTTATATTGTGGAGGTGTAGGAACAATGTTGTTATCTAAATAACAGCTGGCTTTGATCACACGGTCACTGACAGTCTGGATTAGTTTGTGATGTTGGATGACAATAACAGCTGAGGCAACCGTTCTGGAGCAAACAAAACACTTTTCTCAAATACACAATTAATAGGATGTGTGTGAAATGAAATTCAATTCACTAACACTGGTGTTGACAATGTTTTTCCTCACATCAAAGAAAAATACAATCTGTAGTGGACAATGCAGCAAAACATTTTATTTATTGACAATGCTGTTCAATTATGGTGTTAATTAATTTTATTATTATTAACATATTTCCAGTGAATTTTTTAATTTGACTAATTTGATAGAATTATTAGATATTACTTTTGATTTAAACAATTATGCCATTTGTTTAATTCTGTAAGACCAACCAGTCAGCCTTTATGTGGAACTCACTATTAATTAATTGGCCAGGCTGATAAATTTGTGGCATAAAGGAAAATATGGCTCTTCATATAATGTATAATATCACTAAATCAGATTTTTTGTCAACTTAAAGTAAAAAAAAAATTAAATACTGTATACTTTTCTAAAAGTCAAATCCATACAGAAAATATGAGCGTAATACATAAATGAATTATATATAAATTTCTAAGCTCATACTCAGTAAGTTAAATTTTTACAAGAGCAGTAACTAAACTGAGACAACAGTATAAAGAGCACAGCGATATTTTAAAACTGACATTATGTCGATTTATTGGAAAAGTATAAGAGCTGGACAGTCAACTTATTAAATGTGTACCACATAATAACAGTTCTTAAATTTTTTAGTTTGTATTTAAAGAAGTTTAGTTGGTAACCTAACTATGTATTTACCGATTCTGGTCTCCAATAGACTTGATAATTTGTACATCACACTGGTTTGGTGCATTATCATTCTCAGGAAGTGGAATCACCAGTTGCACCTCATCACCTCCGCTGTATGACGCACTACATTCATTGGCATGGCCAGACACAAACATCTGACCGGCAAACATCTTCTCTGTTAACGTAATAATCATTGACTGGACTGTACATGACACTTTCACTGTAAAGAAGAAGATACTTTGATAAATATATTGTACTATGAAAGAATTTTCTAGTACAATCAAATAACAGTAACAAGAAAATCATAGACACCAATATATCACCGCTCTTTCTGATCATGATGGGCATAGATAGATCTTGGAGATAAAAAACTCACTAAATAATATAAATAATCAAAGTTTAAGTTACACTGGAAGAAAGTTTTCTGATGAAAACATTAAATTATTTATATCTTTATTAGAGAGAGAAGAATGGGAATCAGTTTTTTTCTCCCCAGTTGAAGAGAAATATAACTGTTTTGATAACTTATTTCAGTTTTATTTCAACTTATTGTTTCCTGTTGTTCAAAAGAAGACTAAAAATCTCACAAAAACCTGGATAACCAAAGAACTAAAAACAGAGAAAAATATCAATATAAGTTTTAGTAATTTGGCAAAGCAAAGTAATTCTCTAATTTTAAAACATGAATTAAAAATTAAATATTCTGTGTATAAATCTAAGTTAGTAAAAACAAAAAAGCATATTACGATGAAAAAATGAAAGAATCTGAAAATATTTGTAAAACATCTTGGGAAATAATAAATAAGGAAACAAAGAAAATTACTGGTAAAGTAGAAAATAACTTAATTTTACAAGCTAATAATAAAATAATTTCCCATCCTTATGAAATTAACAATAATTTTAAAAATTATTTTGTTAGCACAATTGAAGGCATGTTGCCGGAATTACCATCAAAACAACAAAATAATTTTAAAACAAAAGGATTTTCAAAACAAACCTCAAATTTTAGATGCCCTCAATTGGTGAAAAAGAACTGTTAGACATTTTTAAGACCCTAAAAAGTAAGTGGTCATTTGGATATGGTGAGGTTCCGATTACAATATTAAAATTGGCTAGAATACCATTAATTAAACCGCTGTTACACTTAGTAAATTCTTCTTTTATCACCGGTATATTCCCTAGTAAACTGAAAATCTCAAAGGTTATACCAATATTTAAAAAACGGGACCAAACTGATATTTAAAATTATCGCCCAGTTTCGATTCTCCCATCAATGACAAAAATTTTTGAAAAAGGCATAACACTTTTTAACTATATTCCCAAAATAATAAGAGAAGTAGATGAGCTAAAAACGTTTAAACTATTGCTTAAAAACTTTTTGTTGCAGAATGCATTTTATTCACTGGAAGAATTTTATTCATTAGGACCACTTTATAAATGATATTTTTTACTTAGGCCTAGTGTCTTATGTTAAGACAAGGAATTTTAGTAATATATGCATAATGGCACTATTCCATGTACAATTATTGTATAAAAGCGAATAAAGAAATTTTGACTTTGACTACGTGTATGAGTGGGTGGGTGGGCCAATACTACTGTGCGTGTATGGGTGGGTAGGCCAAAGAAGTGGGGATATGCTGGAGAGGTGTCGGCGAGGTGGGAGGGAGAAACTGTGCATGGTAGGATTTCTTTGAAACTTAGTAATAAGCTATGTATATAGAGGAACGTGTGGAAGACCTTTGTATTGGATAGGATAGCTTGAAGTCCAGTCAAGAGCTATGTATGTGTATAGAGGAAAAGGTGAGGTGACTATGGATTTTATGGTTTGGCTTTGGAGGCATATCAAAGATATTTTTGTGAGGATTGGATGCATGTTGTCATTTGGCAGATGGGATAGATAGGAAGGATTGTTAACCAAAGCACAAATACAACTGGGAAATATAAAGTGTCAGCATTGCTTAATAAATAATTATGTAGTAAATGTTGTCAGTATTCTTTTGGATTGATAAAACAATGTTCCATTGAGAGTTTTTTCAAGTGTAATTCATTTTTTTATTCAACTTTGAATAAACTGTAGAATAAAAAAACTAATACAAATGCAGTTAATAGTTAAGAAATAAAAATATAAGTCTATCAACCTTGAGGCAGACGCCTTCAATTTTCTCATTAGTAGTTTACAGTGCAACAGTGAAGCTGAGTTGCAGTCAATTAGTACAAACTGTTGTATTATGAGAGATTTGGCAGGATCTCTGATGAAGTGATAAATAACAATGGCCAATCAAGGAATACAATTATATGTGACTAGCTGAACCCGGCGGACGTTGTCTCGCCTTTCATTTTTCATTGACATACCAAAATAAAGCAATAAAAAGAATTATAGAAAAAAAACATTATTTATTAAATGAGTGCAAGAGGGTAAATTACCGAGGAAAAAAGGTTAACACCAAATACAGATCACCTAATCAAGTAAAAGTAGTGTGTGCTACACTCACAAGGTGAAATATAGAACTAAAATAAATCAAAACATATACAGTACTGTTGTTGTGAGAACTTCAATCTGCTTATGGCATGTGAAACTACATTAAACCACACAGTCATATGTTTTTTGTAAACAATTCAGATTCTCCATTTGAATAACATGGGATCTTTAGGAGCCCGTGGGGCGGGACCCTGTGGACGGATCTGCATCAAATTTCACAGAAACCATTTCGGGAGTATACAGGACAACATCCTAAAGTTTCATGGCGATCGATTGGATGGTTTGGCAGCGCATAAACTTCAAACATATATATAGACAAACATCCTCTTTTTTAAATATAGATTTAAGAGATTTGATAGGTCAGTTGATACTGATATTGATCAATTAATAAAAGTTGAAAATATGATTTGAATAAATTAAAACTTCTCTTGTCAGTTGTTCTGTGTCATTAAAAAATGTTTAATGGAATCAAAATTTGACAGAACAGTTGCTCTGTAATAACAGGCCTTGTATTTTTGGGCCTGAAGGCTGTGTTGGGCATTTAAGAGTTCCACTGGTTGTTGTCATTGCCAGTGGTTTATTAAATAAATAAAAGTAATACAGTGACTGGTTAGAATTACCGTACTTAGCAGTAAACATCTGGAAAGGTTAAGTCCTTATTTAACATCACAGGCATATAATCATTATAGTTCTATTCTACATTTTTAGCATATATTTACAGCTTAATATTATTTTGTATACCAAAATAACACAATTAATTTTATATTATTTGTATTATTCGGGATAATCTAGTTAAATAGTACATACTTAACAGAGACCATGAATTTACAGCAATTACATAAACTATAATCTTAAGGAACTTACTCCACGAGTCTAAATAGACATCTTGAATTCCTTAATAAGTTTAATGAGACTTCAAGGTATCATTTAATATACAAAGTTTATGCAATAAACTGCACAATAAACTGGTGCTATTAATATACACCTTACCGTCCAAGCAAGAAATCCTCTCCCTGTAAGTTGTGCAGGGCATAGGGAATAGAGGCGCGGCACTCTGCTGCACCTGGTCTGAATGGAGCATGCAGCGAGATATGATGTTTCCATACACGGGACATTGAAATGTGAAGGCAAAACATCGGAATGACACTTCAGTCTGACATCGCCATTCACACTGTAAATATATTGGAGTAGATTTTGTTATAATAGTTCAAAAAAATTATAAAACACACAAACTCTAACAGAGGCCAAACAACTACGAAATCTATATTATCGCCAGGAAATGGTCATATTTATTTTATCAAAGGGATGAGTGATATATGCATTATTTTTCTCAAACGTTTGTCTTTATTTATTTTTTTATATCTTAATCTGTTTGTGTCAGAGGCATTTTGTACTGCTAGTACTAACATTGTTAAGGTACCACTGTCCAAATCCATCAAGCAAATGTTAGGTGGACCTCCCGGGATTTGAACCCGTGACTCTCTGCATATGAAGCAGAAGTGCTAACCACTAGACGTCTTATTTTGTTTTTTTTACAACTAGTTTGTTGATTTTGTTGTTCGAATGTTATTTGTTAGCTCGAGTTATTGGATTGTCTCTGTTGATTGTTTAATATATTGCATATTTTGTGTATTCAAAAACCTACTCTTTGCTTCAATAACGCACATAAAACCCATGTTATCCTCTCTGATAACAAAAAACAACACATTCTTAGAGAAAAAAATGTTTATATGTGTAAGAGGAAGTCAAATTTCGTCAGTAAAAAACCCTTTAAAAAATACATACTGTACTTAACACGTCTGACGCCAAGAAGTAGCGTCATAACATGTGCTGTTGGAGTGCAGGTAACGCCACTCTGCGTCATTTGTGAGCGCTGTTTCTCCCTCTAGTAATACGTCACAAACATGTTTAGAACGTGTTTTTATTAGTCGTGGCTTTTTTATAATGTGTTGTGCTACGAGAGTGTGACTATCGTTTCTAAACTGGAATTTTTTAAATATTTAAACATGAGTCATCAAAAACCTAGTTGTTCCCATGACTTAAAATCACTTAAAGTGACTGAAATAGATAGAATTTCACTATTGTGATTCCGAAATAGAGGATTACAGCATTGGTATTAGCTACACCCCTAGTGACGTAAGTGATGATAGTGATTAGGAGATAACACTATTTCGGCCACTGTATCTCAGACAACCTCAGACAATGATTCTCCCTCCCAATCTCAAAATACTAATACTATTTCGTTTCTTCCTTCTATTCGTGTGTGGAACGAAATACCTCAAATGAAAACTTTTTTTTCAAATCCTACAGGATTACTGATATCAATACCAGTAAATAACAAGCCATTAGAATATTTTAATATTATTTTTGATGATTTTTTTAGAATCAATTGTTAGAGGATCTAACCAGTATGCCGAGCAGACTTTTTTTTATCTGAGGGAACAACTGAAAATTCAAGGGTCTGCCAAAGGAAACATTTAAATATAGTAGAGCTAAAGACATTTCTAGGTTTTTTTTTATTTCAAACTGGCGTTGTAAAAATGCCAACATTTCACCGCTATCACTACTGGCACACCGACCAACTTTTTCGCACATGTTTTGGAGATTACATGTCCCGAGACAGATTTTTGTTAATTCTGCAATGTCTTCTATTTTCTAAAGAAGACACAATGTCAACTGATCGTCTTCATAAAATTAGGCCAGTAGTTGATTATTTTAACAGTAAAATTGACAATATTTACTTGCCGAGGAAAGAAATATCTTTAAATGAGTCTATGGTACTATGGCGAGATTGTCTTGTCTTTAGGCAATTCATAAAAAATAAGAGATACAAGTATGGGATTAAATTATACATGCTTACAGAGCCAAATGGTTTAATCCAAAATGTTTGTGTATATGCTGGAGATATGGATGTATTGTCAGGTGTTGGACACACAGAAAAGGTGGTTTTACATTTACTAGCAGAGAGATTAGGGAAGGCACATTCTGTTAACGTTGATCATTTTTATAACAGTGTTCTTCTGGATTCTAATGTTTTGAACCATAAAACTTATATAACTGGGACAAAGAAAAGAAAATCTAACAGATGTAGTAAAAAGAACACAAAAAAAGGGCACAATATAGTAATGGAGTCATGGTCGTCAAATAGAGGGATGTGAGGCAGGTTTTGTACATTTCTAACCAATACGAAAATGAAATGTCAGTGTCAACAAACAAAAGAGGTGTAGAAAAAATCAAACTCCTGCCAATTATTCGTAATAATGAATTTATGAGTGTAATAGACCAGCAAGATCAGCTAATGAGCTATTATCCCTCCCAGCATAAAACTGTACGATGGTACAAGAAGTTATTCATTCATATTATTCAAATGGGAGTTCTAAGTGCCTATTTGTTGCATAATAAATACAATATTGGCGGAAAAATGTCAATGTTTGATTTTAGAATGAAAATAATTGAAGGTCTCCTGACTCCATTAGAAAAACCAACAAAACCGGGCAGAAACATTAAAGCTAATAATTTTCCAACAAAAGCTCCCACCGGTGCAAATGACCGAGTACAAAGACACCGTTGCATCACTTGCTATACAAAAGGAATCAGAAAAGATACGACATACCAATGTGAAGCATATCCTGAAGTACCAGCATTGTGCTTGGGAAAGTGCTTCCAGCAATATCACACAAAGTAAACAAACATAAAACGTTGTAAATAGTGCACGTATTAGAAGATAATATTATTTCTTTAGGTTTATATCAAACAGTACAAGTAAACGCCACAGAACACAAATTTATTACAACATAAGCACAAAAGATTCTTTTGTGAATACCTCTGGTCTGAGGAAGGTGAGCGTGGTTCACCAAAATCGATCACAATAATATTTGTGCATTTTGTACTTGTATTGTAATATATTTGTGCATTTTGTGCTTATATTGTAATAAATTTGTGTTGTGTGACGTTTACTTTTACTGTATTTATACCAACATGTATTATGCTAATCAAAAAACTATTTGTTTATATCATGTTATAAGAAACATTTTGTTTGGAAATTAGACGAAAATAGGTTCTGTAAATGAAAGGTAAGTAATTATTTACATTTTATACTCGTACTTTCATTATTAAATAAGATAATAATGATATTGTGAATAATACTACTTGACGCCGAGTAGCATCAATGATTATTTTTTTTATTAAACCAATCAAAATAGTGTTATAATACAAAAATCTAATATAATATGCCTTTAGACGGATAAACGATAACATTTATTGTATCAGCACTGGCCAAACATTTACTTTTGCCATTAGCAGTGAACGTGTTAAAAATAATATTGATACTATCTGATAAATATTGTCTTACATACAAAGAATTTTTTAGTTATTCACAAGTCGCCGATCGTCAAGATATAGGTGAATATGGATTTCGAACGAGTGTGATGAGCATAGATGAGCAAATGTAGTCATCCTTAGAACATGTAATTATTTAGTAGCCCTATGATAAATAAACATGAAAACATTATCAATCAACAGGTCACCAAAATTTAAAAATGTATATAATTCAACTTATCTAATAGATTATTCTACTGAGTACTTAAGTTAAGGGGACCAGATACGTAGATTTTTCTTCACTTAATTTGTAATATAAGTTGTTAATTTATAAATGCCTAGTAATTAAATATATGCCCGTTAATACAAACAAGTCTCACCTGTTCAAGAGTTATGTTGTCGACTTCCAGATCAGAACGCATTGAAGTTCTATTGTACACAGGATCATGCCAGCAATATTGATCACTAGCTGGAACATTGCCTTGAACAAAGACAGTAATATAAATGTTAATTTGATTCTTAATAACTAATTTGCTGGTGTTAAAAAACATAGCTAGTCATGAATATATGAATGAATTCCTAGTTCATTTCATACAACTGATTATAGCCTTGTTAAAATTGTGATGTCAAATTGCTCTATACATTATTAGCTTTAAGTCTAATAGACTAAAGATATTTATTGCCTAGTCTGAACTGCAGTTGAACCATTGACAATAGAAACAGGCTGTCCTAGACAATACATTTCCAGTAGATGCACACCTGTGCCGCTAAACAACAGTGATTGGTTTCAAATAAGAGCTCGGGCAACTGTTTGACTGTGACTCAGCTAGTAGTCATTTCAGAATGTGCTGGAGAGAGGCAGAGAGAGGAATGAAGAGATATGAAGAGAGGGAGACAACTTGTGCTACCTAAAATACAGAGCATGAACTAATTTCACTGAACAGGAAAACCGGCTTCATGGAACCTATATGAGCGGACAGTATTCTTGTTTCTATGGTCAATGGTTGAACCATTTTAATAGCTAGATTTATTTATGTGGATTCTTATGGCCATATAAACCCCATGGCCTCCTAATCAGCTATTATCCATAGTCAACTATGGTATTTGAAGTGATGATATATATTTCACCTTCACAGTTTGTTGTGGATTAATTCCTAATACCCAAAGAATGGGTTTTCAATACATCTGAAGCAGTCTCATACTGGACATTGTGCCACAAGGACGAAGACTCATACTATAAATGTTCATAAATGATATGGACCATCCTGTCAAACCAGAATGTCCATAACTGAATATCTACAAAAGGGAGTTTTATTTTGAAAAGAGAGAATATAGGAAGAAAGTAATAATTAGTCAGTGTGCAATGCAACTGCCTTGATAACCAGTAACTTATGAGTAAGTTGCTGGTACTTGGATTATAAGAAATGTGGTAGGAAAAAGTAAGAAAGTTTCCAAACACATTACTACCACAAAGCATTAAATTTTAAGTAGGCCTACTCAGTTTACAAATGTTTAGTTTTAGTGACACCTCTCCCAAACAAAGGGTAGTTAAAAAAGATAACTTTATTTCGCCTTCACCACTCATGCTATTACTCTGCTTAAAACGTAAATGAATAATGAGTTTGTTTTCCAACAATTACATACTCTTTACATTTAATATTATAACTAAGAAAGCACTTACCAAAAACAAACTGCAGGTCAGTGTAACAAAAATATATCAATAATAACAATAAATAAGAATTAATTAAATAAAAGTGAGTCTTGCCTCGACAAAAAATGATACTTAAGTCAACATACTTCTCTGTGTGACGTTTGCATAGTTACATGAATCATTTAATTTTAACATTTTATATAAAATATTTAAAAAATTAAATAAAAATTGTTCAATTTAGTATGAATATTGTGGTTAAGTGGAAGAGAGGACTAAATAGTCCTAACTTCGCCACACAAATAAAGACATTTTTCATTTTATTTCAGTCTTTTAAAATACAAATACAAATCTACCAAAAAGAAAAAAAAGCATGGCCATACTCCATTTGAACTACACAGAACTAAAAAGACAGAATACCAAGTTAGTGAAAAGGATTGCCAGTTGACAAAGCTTAAGCATATAAGATAAATTACCTTCCAAACTCCTGCTGTTTAGTAATTTTCCAAAGGGGTTTGGGTCGTAGTCTCATAACAGCCTTTGTGTACTATATGAAAAGTGATACCAGTATAGAAAGCTAAAAAATAATTACCTATAACCTAATAAATAGTTAGCTTTATTCAAATAAGTCTTTTTTTTATTGATGTAAACAAATACAGGATATTTATTCAATAAGATCTTATATTGGGAGTAATAACAAACTATAAATAATGTCAGAGCAAAATTTAAACAAAATATGTCTTTAAAAATGACATGTAACTTTAGAGGTTGTGGGGGAAGATATCTAAACTGAATTCCATATATCTAAATAGCCTTCTCATGTGTATTGAGAAAGAAAATTTAGTTGAACATCAGCTTTTTTATAAAAACCAAACCAAATCTGAACAAAATAGCACTAAAAAAAGATTTTGAGCTACGATCACTTTCTTTCTAAAAGAATTTATTTCATCTTAGAAGCCTAAAAGCTTGTCACCAACTTTTTTTGTCATTTCCCTATTGTAAAAAATGACAAATAAAACGATACTCTCATTTTCATGTTAAAAGAAAACATATGTTCAAGCATTATCAACAGCCAGAAAAATATTGAAATAAGGCTAATTTTGCATAATTTTCTGTACAAAATGTGAATATATGATATAAGAAATCACGTTCACTCTTCTAACCAATATTGAAAAAAAAACCTTATTGTATGTATACAGATTGAGTTTACATACCTGGGCTAGGGGATTTCTCAATAGGGCATTGGTTTTCCATGTATTCAAACTCCCTGTCTGTAGAAGCAGTAGGGGAGAAACTCTCAGGACTGGAGTGGCGGTCGTACTGACTAAGAGTGCACGTCCGAGACCATGCTTGGTATTGAGATGACAGGCAGGGCTGGCCAACCTGGCTTGACTGGTTGAGACATATCTGAGCACATTGCCACCTAAAAGGGATTAATAACAAGGAGGGGTTAATGGACATTAGATGTAATGAGAAATAACTAAATAGAGGGAAACAGGATAAAAACAGTTCATAGAAGCAGAACTTGTATTGAACTGCTTTAGATATACAGTATTATTTTGAAAATCTCAACAGTGTTCTTTTTAAGTTTTCACTTTAGACATTTAAAAAATAAATATTTAGTTTTCTATTAATATACCTCACAATTCAATAACTCATAACTAATAAAATGAACAGCATAACATATGTGAAGAAAAGTGGTACGAACATGATCTGCAAGAATTATAATGGAGCTAGCTAAAAATATAGTGAATTTGAAAAGTGAACTGGCGAACATAAAAACACGAAAACTTGTTTCTAAAAATCACAAAATAGTAATGAAAAAAAGTATAATACCCTCATTTTATAAATGAATATATCAATTATATGTTTAAAATTTAAAGAACGCCAGTTGAAATTGAGTGTGGAATAATTTTTTATTGAATTTTAGTGTGGAAAATGACTAATTTTTTTCTTTGATATTTTACAAATATATTTTAATTTAATTTAAGAATAAACTCAAAATAAAATTAAACAAGATGATTATTTGATTTATTTTTGATCATTTATAATAGGTGTTTTATTATTAACTCCAAAGCTCAAATGTAAATCGTTGTTGTACATGGTGTCAATTATGTCTCTATAGTTTTTGTCCTCTGTAACGCCTTAGTAGAAGACATGCTCAACTTTTAATTTAAAATGTATTTATTAGCACAGAAATTATTATTTTTATCATTATCTTCTTTCTCAAATAACCATTACTTAAAATGAAAATGATTTTATAATTATTTGTAAGAAATAACATATATTGGAGAAAAAATATTCAAAATAGTAATAAATTTACGTGAATGTTTGAATATTTACAATTTTGATGCATGGTGGAGTTCTTTTAAATGTTTCATTTCATAAAATAATAATTTTAAATATAATACCAACTACTCCTTAAATCAAAATGTTGCCTTGGTAAGAAATATATGTTTTAAAGAGATAATACATTTGTGTTATGTCAAGCCTCTCTTTTGTTTTGATGTATTTTTCGTGATTGGGAACATTGGGATGATTGTGATGGTATTTATCCTAATTGATAAAAATTAATGAAAAGTGTAATGAAACCTTGGTAACACCGGTACACAGCGCTGTGTGCAAATTTTCATGTATCTGCACCATTTCGATTTAAAAATATCAAAGTGTTTTTATATTTTTCCCCACCCTGTATGTATAAAGATCAATCAAATCAAATAGATTCCATTTTTAAATCAACATAATGGGACACTAGATTTTAAAACTCATTTTTAATAGTCAGCCTAGCTTGTAAAGCATTTTGTACATTACCTCTCATTCATGTTATAATAAGTATGCTTTAAACGACAAGAAATATTTAATGGTGTTTATAAATTTTGATTCAGGCAACTGTTTTAGGGATAAAGGCATATTGTTATATATTTACATACCTATGTATGAGGGGATCGTTTAAAATAATTGTCATTATTGTTCATTGGTAAAACACTTATTGTCAAGATACTGGCGAATATGAGGGGTGAATGAGTGTAAATGAACGAGTGTAGTCATTGTTACGAACTAAGGTCGACTGTTCTTCAGAAAGAGGTATTTATTAATAGCCAGGACAACTAAGGGACCTACAGATTTACGTGGAATTTGAACCACTTAAGTTATGTACTATACAGGGTACTTAAGTAGATAGGGTTTCCTTGTATTATAACTATGTTTTTGTCTGAATGAGTGAACATTTGTATGCATTAATTTAAGTACCTCAAAAATATACAAACAGGGTAATGTGAACAGTTTACTGTGAATAAAGAGTTGTTTACAAATATGTCTAAAACCAACCTTTTTAATAACACACAATACAATATTTTGTACTTTAAAAACTTTTCCAAAAATTGTTTGCTCTTAACTGAATAATGTTGGTTTTGTCTTGTAAATTAAAGTCTAGTTTTTCCCAACTATTTTTATAATTCTGATAATTTGCTTATTATGTTGACAGCTAGGCTGTCAGCATAGTCAATAATTAAAACATTTATATTATCTGCAAAAAGTGTAAATAATTGTCTTGGGATCTCAGAGGGAAGGTTATTGTAAGAATGTAATATAATGGTGAACATCAGTTTCATGAGGCATGAAAGGGGAGATTAGTGAAGGGCATACTTATCGGCAACATTGGGTAGAACTGAGTGCTGCTCTGCAAGCAGCTTGTAGCCAGGGATGTACTCCGTGGGCCATGCTCTGCCCTCACAGCCTGCGGGTACTGAAACATAACTGATGACGTAAACTTGATATTAAGCACCTCACTTGAAGCAGACAATAGAAATGAACTTCTCTGGACTGGGGAAGGTAAATGTGGTTTACCGAAATCGATTATCATAATATTTGTACATTATGAACTTATACTGTAATAAATTTCTGTTGTGCAACATTCATTTGAATTGGATTTTTCTACTAACATGCAATGTGCTGATTAAGAAACCACTTAAATAAGAGAAGAAGATAATGAATAGCTTAGGCTTTAAGCCTTCAGGTTCAAGGCCTGTCCCTGATTTGACATTTGAACATAAATTAATGTAAATCTACGTTAATTCATGTTTAAAATGCAAATCAGGCACATGATAGAATTTATAGGTCTACAATTAACCATATGAATATAAAATTACTCATATATTTCTCTAGTTTTGTATTTTGAAAGTGAAAATATAGATAAATTTATAATTGATCATGCAGTATATTCCTTTTTATTACCAGGCAAAAACCGCCTCTTTAAATTTTTGTATTATTTTTTCCAATTATGACAATGAATAAAAATTTAGCAATGAAGTGATGTTTTAATCAAAACATCATATTTCAGGAGATTTGGAAATTCTTCCTCAATAATAAAAAAAAATTATTTGACACAATTTTTTATTATATTCTTCAAAAATGTCAAATAATAGAACATTTTTCATTCCTGAGTGAGTTGTAGTGATTCGAGATGAGAGCCATTTAAAATATTTACTATAATATATCACTTAAATTTTATGATTAACAGAGATAAAGTAAATCTAAAATGTTATACATTGCCACAGCTGACTGAGTAAATTTACTTTTTAGAGTTTTTCAAAAACCCTTTTTATACTGTAATATAAAAATTGATTAAGTATCATTTTAACAACTAAAACATTGAAGTTTTTTTATCCTTCCTAAGTAATAACCACCAATAATAGTAAAGTAGTCATCAATTTATTCTCCTCATAAATAATTTAATAAGCTTCTCGTTAAGCTTAGTGGCACCTGGTAAGCTAAGTAAGACTAGAATAATTTTATTTGTGATACCTTTCAAACAAACTTTTCTGAAAAAGTTGACAGTGGGCTGGGGTTGGTAGTCTTCATACTGGCGGCCCACACTGACCCGGTAACATGCACCTTGTTTGTAGTCAACGATGAAACCATCACAGTTCAGAGAGTCACGACACCTGTGAAACATAGACTATACATACTAATCTTCAATTCATGTTTATTGAGACTAATCAATTGATTAATTTAATTTAACGATTTCCTAGATCTTGTTTGCTTGGTAAGAGTTGAAATTCTCGTATTAAGAATTTTCATAAATTGATCAGTTTTCTAACAATTACGAATCAAAAAAACGCCTCAGTAATATCATCTACCCAACCAATCACCTACATGTACAGTGGTGTTGACCCATCCACCCACTCACCACCCTGTCATGTACAGAGTGGTGTTGTCCACCCATCCACTCACCTGACAGGTGTTGTGAGCTGCCCTATGGGGGTAGTTCTTTACCACGCTACATTTATGGGTGAGAAGGTGGGTCAACACCATCTTACATGTATGGATGAGTAACTATTCGTTTGGAGGTGATGATAACCAGAAAAATTGTATATTAATATCAGGTGTTAAATATAATTGACAAATAACAGAATATTATGGATACTTTATACTTGGACACAATACAAAATGAAATGCCTAAATGCTTTCTTTTAGAACATAATCAGACTAAACTTGAGCTAGATTCATTTATTCTGGGAATTAGAATGTCAGCTTACATTTTTAACTACAACAAACAATGAGTACCTGTTGTAGCAGGTGGCTGTGATGGCGACTCCGGGAGCCTGGGCGTACAGCAACACCGGAGGGTACGCTGTCCGAGGGATCATGTTGGGTATTTTGGTGAATGTCAGTGTCAGACCAGCTCCACATGCTTGACCTACGCAGAGTTATAAAGTGAGATAGCATGTTGTTAATGAGAAACTAAATGGAATCATGTTAATAGAAGATAATTTTTTTCTTGAAAATTGTTACAATAAATACATTTAATAATATACCTTTCCTGACAGATATTTCTTGTTTTTGAATTTTACTAGTATTCCTTTCAAAAAGTAACTTCATCTTACAATTTTTTAGGTTAGGTTAAAGGGCACTAGGCCAGGAATTATTATATTAGGAGAGGTAGGACATCATCACACTTACTTAAGAAGACAAGTTCACTAACACCACAGTAGTCTCTCTCTCACTTGAGGAAAGTGCCATTGGCACAGAACATTTGTGAAACATGTATTATCACTGTGTTTGTTTGCTACTACTATGGTGTTAGTGGACTTGTCTTCTTAGGTAAGTTTGCTAATGTCCTATCTCTCTTATATACTCTGAATATATTGTCCATAAATAAGTTATCAAGAGAATGTAAGCACCCAAAAGCAAATGCCAGTGGAGAGCTTCCGTCCGTGCATACATAAAACATTAATTTCAATGTGCAACAAGAGACGATCTTGAATTTAAATAAATAAATAATAGTTCTATATAGTGTTAAATGTTGTTTAATTTACATTTCAGAAAATACAACTGTATTTTCTTTATCTAACCGGATATTTTATTATTTCTAAAAATTGCATATATTAGTTTCAACAATCTTTCACATCTATATATTTACATTCACCACACACAATCTCTAAATAGGTACTGGTAAGGTCAGAGTGGGTTTCTTCTTCTTAATATGTTTGAAAAGGACACTAGGGACAACAGTCTTAAAACTGTTCAAATCATATTTATCGGAAAGAAAAGAAAACCAAATTGTTAAAGAATCGTTTTACTAGTTTTCTTTAAAATTCCAAAGGTCTATCTTATCACAAAAACTTTTTGTGTGTGTGCATTATTGGTCTTATTAAACATAGTTTCACAAAGTTGCATTATTTGCTAACAATACATACTAATAATAAAATAAAATTCATTGTGAAAAATTTTGAATTGTTTATTACATCTTGAAGTGTAATTTCAGTCTAATAATCTTTCATTTAATCCTAAAAAGATCATTGTAATATTTTACTTTTTTTGCAGTAGGCTCCTTATATACTGTAAATAAATAATTTTAGTACAAAATTATAAGTAAATAAAGATAGAAAGTTAGTTGATTAGTATAAAAATTGAGCATACATACTGGAGGGTTAAAATAAAATTACTGATTTAAAAAAAAAATAAGTTCTTTAAGACATGCCTGACAATCCCACTTAGTTTGTCAAGATTTCATACTACTAGGGAACAACAACAAATCTACGAAGTATAAATGTAGAGTTCCATACTTTGCCTATATTTAAAGCTTATTTTAATATACTTTACTTGTTTGGGAAGATTCGTCAAATTAAAATAAAGATTTTAAATCTAAAAAGCTAATAGAACAAAACTGAAAGCCCCTTATAGAGCATATTGTCCTGAATTTAAAAAACATATATCGTAGATATTTTAATCCCGCCTAGTTTATTTAAACTACAGTCTTTTTAATAACAAATAAATACTATTTAATGTTTATCAGCATACACTATCAATAACTATAACAAATTAGTACACTGCTTTAAAAAGTTTTAAAAAAATACAGACTTCTTTTATTGTATGACTAATTTGCTATTACAGCTCATTTTTTAATGGTAAGTGTTAAATTTCATTATTTGGGATATTAAGATATTACAGCTGCTATGTAAATATTTAATGTCATAATATGTAGTAGTAGGGTTTTCACTTCTTTTATATGTACATATAGGTATTGTTTTAAAATAACACTATTTTATAAACTATCTTTAGAATTAGTTGAAGTTAGTTATTTTTAATATTAGTTTAGAATGCACCAGTTTTTGGATACTCTGAAACATAATGAAACAAGTATGGACAAGTAAAAAGACTTTATTTTCTGTTCATGATTGCCAGAAAATGTGTACATTAGAGCTAAACTTGGTTAAGCTCTACCATGTTTAAATAGAGCTTACATAAAACATGATAAATTGTTACATAATTTGTTATGTAATAATCTATCCTTTGTAATAAAAATATGTTACTTACTCTTAAATGCCTTCTTTGACCCTTTCAATCCCAACATACTTCTAGAAGCTCATTAGAAATATGTGCAAGAAAAGCCAATGTCCGACTGCAAGCCCATAGAAAAAATATCCAAGAAAAACCAACATACGACTTGGAAACCTCTCAAATATTTTTTTTGTATCTAAAATATTGTTTAATCTTTTAAAGGATACTATTTTTGTTATTGGAAAACATCTATCTTCGCAGAAAAACCTTGATATTGTGCAAAAGTGTGCTCTATTTGGTAGGCTATACATATATCAAACACTCTCAACTGTTTTTGTTTACTTATTCAGTTTTGTTTACATATAATAAAAACTTGATTTTCGAAATGCCTATATGTTTGATTTTGAGTGTGTATGTGAGTGTGCACGTGCGTGCGTGTGTGCGTGGGTGTGTGTGTGTGTGTGTGTGTGTGTGTGTGTGTGTGTGTGTGTGTGTGTGTGTGTGTGTGTGTGTGTGTGTGTGTGTGTGTGTGTGTGTGTGTGTGTGTGTGTGCGCGCGTGCGTGCGTGTGCGTACACACGTGCGTGTGTGTGTGTGTGTGAGTGTAAAAAATATGTTGTTTATTGAAAGAATATAATGATTTATTTCTGGGAATTTTTTTATTTAGAAAATCTTTGGATCAAAATGGAAATAAAAAAAATATTTGATAATACACTATTCTTGCCTGTATAAATATTTTATAGATTTATATTTTTAAATGAATAGTGTTTCCATAAAAAGTGCCTTAATACAAACAAAACAAAAAAGTTTATATTTTTGTTAACAAATAATGATAGTATGAACGTTTCTTCAATCAATATCAAAATGGCTGTACAATATTTTGGTACAGCTCTTCTTGCACTACCATGTGTCCAAAAGCACTTCTCACATGCACTACTGACAACATTTCTGGGACTCAAAGGGTTAAAATAATGAAAAACAACTTTATAAACTAAAGCAGTTGGAAAGATGTCAACAGACCTGTGACTAGGGTTATTAGAGAGAAGAATGATGCCAAGACCAAAATTTGATCCAAGACATCCATCTGCAACAAAACGTTCAAGAAATGATTAATAGGAAAGGTAGAATGTATTAATAAAGAGGGGAAATATAATAAAACTTGTATTTATTAACTTGTGTTTGTTGGTATTATGGAAGGACATTTCAAATGAGGGAGACTAAGGTAGTTGGACAAAATTACCAATCACGACTTTTCGATTTGGTAAAACCCAAACCTTTTTCAAGTGCTAAAAACTAAATTACATCTACACAAACATGTTATAAAATTACGTTCTTAAACTAATCTACTTTAATAATTATCTACATTTTAACCTAGATCATAGAATGGGGTACAACAAAATGAACTTCTACTAAATATAAAAACGTTAATAGGGTTAAATTAATATGACCAATTAGGTGCTGCCCAGGTCACGATATCAACGAAAAAACGTTAAAACACAATTAAATTAATATTCAAATCAGATTGAAATAAGATTACATCAACTAATCATAAATAAAACAAATATATGGTACCTGAAAAACAATATTAATTTAAAGTAACATCAAACGTGCACAAAAAAATGATATATGTGACTCGGAAGGACTGAGACTACTATCCAATCACATTCTAACATCACCAACATAGAATGTTAGAATGTAGATTGTTAGAAAACACAACCATAAGACTACAAACCAGACCTTTTATTTAAGAGTTTTACATCTTTAAATTATAAGATTTAAGATTGTAATATCAAAATTATATGGGGGGGTGAAATGAAAAGATTTCACCTGCCCACACATACACGTACCTCAAGTCAATTATGTGGGGAGAAGATGGCGAAACTATCTAAAATCAATGTCTTTGAAGTGAGCGGGCAACTAGAAGTCAATTTTGTTCTATAACCGAAAGGATTAATGATTTTACACTTCAAATATCCATTTACACATACACCAATTTGGAGCGACCACTAATCTAAATTTATTTAAAGAATGAGACTGTTTTATATTAATTATAAGCTCAAAATTTAAAACTCATAAATCAAAGGTCTGGTTTGTAGCCTTACAGTTGTGATGTCTCAGCTACACCAGTAACGGTTTCCAGTCACCTTAGGAAGCAGAGAGTGCATGGTAGGTTTTGTGAAGATTGTAGGTCATATGTTCCATTATCAGTCCTCAATGCCAACTAGGCATCAGCTTAGACAGTACTGGAGAAGTATAAAGTGTATGAGTTAGGTGGAGGTGGATGTTGTCCATTGGAGAGAACTGAACATTACGTCACTTGGACAAGAATCAGATCAGACCAACACCATACTGTTCGGAATATATCATAAGATGTGGTTCCTTAGTTGCCCCTGTGGTTTATTAATAGCCTGACTTTTGGGCTAATATAAGTGCTCTTTTTTATGGAACATTCGACCTTGGTTAGTTTAAATGACCACATCTTGCTTAACTACTGTCATTACTCTAATTTATAACCCAAATTCGTCCATATGGGTTTAAACATTCAACTGACAACAAATGACATAATCCACATATTTAAATTGAGACCAGTTGTTCCCGTGACCTTCATCTTACAGAACAGCTGACTCATACATGATATGGCTCATCATACACGAGGCGTCGGTGATGGATAGAATTACCAACTACAGTACCTCAGTTCATATATTATGACTAAACAAGACGACGGAGTGCCATTTACAAGTAGACGTACGTTTGGAAACTAATGAGATATAGCCGATTCAAAAATATTAAAGAAAATGAAAAGTCTTCCAAATAACATAATCTTTGTTTCGCCAGCTGGAATAAAAACAAAAAATGCTTATTGACTAATTAATTATATTTAAGCTATTCATAACTCACTTGTGGGACAGATAATCTACTGTTAAATTCACATCCAGTGACATAATACGCTTTTGTTTCGATTGTCCCGTTGAAATTGGTACCTAAATTACATTTAAGTTGAAATATTTAATTAATTTAATAAAATTACGTTTGTATATAATAATTTATGTTACGTTATTAGACATTTTAAAACAATATTCAAGAAATGTATGAATTGAGTTACAGTAAATAATTAATTAGTTTTAGTACAAATAAGCTTTAAAACAAATAAAAACCAGCTCAGTTTGTGTCCTATATTATCACTAACCCATCAATACCGCAACTGAGGACAAGGCGGGCGAGTGACTCGTTTGGGCCTTTCGCTCCTTTTATCTTTTATATGTTGATGCAAAGAATTAAACAAACATCCCACAAGAAGGAAGCGTACATTCAGTGTTGGGAGGAGGTTTGTGGTTATTGCTTGTGTTTTTCTGAGTGTCTTGAAAAAGTGATCGAGTGAATTCAATAATTATAATGTTAGTGATTCAGTGTGGTCATTAACAATGGAAAAAAGCCAAAGGAGAAATAATTAAAAGTGGTGAGAGGAAAACAGTGTTAAATGTATATAAGTAAATCGAAAAGTGTTACCCGGTTAAAAATGTAATTTTTTATATAAAAAAAGTAAGGTTACGTTAATTATTGAAAGAACTAAGATTGAAGAATTATAAATTAAGAAAGGAAGGAGATTGTGGACAGTTTGTCACGCCAAAAAAAATACCTCAAAACATAAAATATGAAACAAAAAATTACAGATAAATTTGTATCTTAATTTTGACTGTGTTTTTATCTAAATTAAAAAACAAAACTTCCTCCAGAGGAGATGTGTTAATAACGCTTAACTGATTTCAAATTCCTTGTATGCTTAAATGAACAAACTAAACAAAAACAATAGTATTTATAAATATACTCAAAGAGAGTTAATAAACAGTAATAAGTTAAGATTAACAACTTACTAAACTTTTGGAACAGGTGGGTTACTAAAAAATAAATGTGACACTTATACACTATAAAACACCGACTGTATTGTAAATGATTTGATGTCCTGTTAAAATAACTGAAACATAATAACTGGCTTTATAGCTGTAATTTTCATTGCCTAATATTATAAATTTAACTTTAAACAACATATTTTTAGCATAATAGGTTTAATATAAAAATAAATAATATTTCTCCTGGGTTCATATGTTATCACCGATGGAATCGTGGATGGTTCAGAGTGAGGCTAACTCGCCAACATGACGACAACTGCGCGCGCCGCACAGTCATGTTTCTTTGTCACTTATTAGTTATTACCGACTAAACTATGCATATTGGGGAAAAAAGTTTCAAATAAAAAATAAAGTACCAGTTTTTATCTACAACTTTCCCGCTGACAGGTCGACTTTTCCTCACAGGTCGACTTTTCCATGTCTTTTCTCAAATATATGTACTAAATTTTACATATATTATATTATTACATATTAGTTTTATTTTATAATCAATTCATACTAACACAGTAAGCAACCACTATCTCTGTATAAAGTTTACACAAAATTTAAAAATGTTCAATCAATATTTATTCGCTTAAAATGCAGTGTAATTGAATTGTGGCCTCTAAAAACTGAATCTCCAAGGGCTATACATTTTTAAAGCATATGGTAATTTTTTTTAAATTATTAACTTATCTTTTTTTTATTTTATACCTTTAATAACAGGTAATAAATATTTTCCCAACCATTTCCATGCGAAAATTTGATTTTATGATTACTTTTTATCAGCGAGCCAACGTTTTCATACAGTGCTGTACCTCAAAAACTCCCATTTGATTAGCATTGCTTATGGGCTTACCGTCTGCATTTTCAATATGAAATAGAGTATAAGGCAGGTAAACTTAATTTATTGAATTAGATCAACATACCAAACTAAATTATTTAATTAAAAAATTCGAAGAACTTATAACCTAAGACTCTTTGATAAGAACATGCAATAACTTAAACGCAGACAGTACTGAAGTGACGTTTCACTAATTGGTATTTACTACCAAGACGACATGATAATTAATTTATGATGAATAATTGTATTCTCACATTTCCTAAGACAAAAATCGGCCTTACTTAGACAGAATGTATCAAATACATACCATGTATCATACATGTATCATATTGCGCTCATCCGCAATTCTACCAGCCCATACCTCAACGATGGAGTTTCTTTAGAATACATAAAAACGTAATATATTTAGTTAATCAACATTATATTTGAACACTTTAAAGTATCACTCATAAATAAAATTCATAATTCAAATTGTAAACAATGAATGTAGTCTACTTTTGTCAATACACAGAGAGCACTTTGTTTTAGGTTCCGTATTTGAATCAATGAGGAAGCCTTTAAAGGTTGATGAAAGGCAAAGTGCGGAGAACTAATAGGGCTACTATTTGTAGAATAGAGGGTTATTTTCCTGAAAGACACAAGAAACATTCAAAGGACGAAAGAGTCTTTCAATGGAGTTGACCACCGCAGAGATTGATGTAGCCAACGTCCAAGACACACCTGACTAATACAAAACGCGGCCATTAGCCGACTACATTCAAGGTCAGCTCACTGATAGTGTGTATATTGATGTGAGTAGTGAACCACGCCAGCAATAGTTCATTACACACTCTTGAAATATTTAGTGGTTTTAACATCATCATTATTTAGCGGTTCTAAACGTGTTCTCTAAACTTCATTTCTGTTACCTCACGATTATAAGCGTTCTCATAACTTTATAAGCAAGCCTAATAGAAAAGGGGTCAACCCTGATAACATCTTAGTGAAGCCGAATCAGGTAGATGTTATCTTTGGTTTAGATAAAACTAGGAAACTGAGAACTTCAAATCTAATGTTGATCGAATTTCCCTTATCTGAGAAAAAGGAAACTGTTTAGGATTCAGCGTTCTTAACCATCTTCAGGTGAAGAAATAAATCCCAAAACGTTTATGACAAGTTATAGACAGCTGCACAGTCTTAGGAAATCCTTAAAACTGTTGACACAACATTCCAATTCAAATTAGAGATAAGTCTCCCTTGCATGTTATTTTAGGTTTATCTCTTTACTATATTTTAGTTTAGGTATACTTTTCTTCCATACATTCGGAGTTATAACATTGAGTCTAATGTAAAGTTCTTAGTTTTCACACAAGCTATAGCAAATGACCTTACAATTACAACCCCTGTAGAACAAAATGTACAAATATTGTGGTGATCGATATCAGTAAACCACGTTAAATTGCTTCAGACCAGAGGGATTGACAAAAAAAATCTCAATATTTAGGCTTTTTACACAAATATTTTAAAGTATTTGTCTGTTTGAAAATAGGCGTTGTACCTCCATCACATTAGGGGCTTGGCGGCTTGGCTAACAGCTCTGAATATGCAAACTACATCAAGGTTGTTCTAATTAATATACCTCTATTTAATTGAATAATTAAGTGATATTTACTAGAAAATACATTTGTTAACAAAATATTGAAACTTTCGTGTCACTGAAATCGTTCTAAGTAGCAAACAGGTACTCATTGATAATACAACCTGACTGACCTGAATTTGTTTGTGTTGGAGAGATATGACCGAGGCTAAAGTCAAGGTCAACCATGTAATTGGTGTTATTGACTATACGTAAAGGAGGCCATGGGGATTTCCCAGAAGTAAGTAGATACTCATTGATGTATTGATGATACAACATCAATACATCAATGACACAAACACCTGAAGTTGTTTGTGTTGGAGAGATATGACCGAGGCTAAAGTCAAGGTCAAATATGTAATTGGTGTTACTGACTATACGTGAAGGAGGCCATGGGGATTTCCCAGTAGTAAGTAGGTACTAATTGATACATTCACAGTTTTCAATGGTAGATCCTACAATAAGATATTATAATGTAGCAGTTGTTCGCACTTCGTCTCCTGAACGGGAAGCGTGTCCCTTCAGAATGTTGACACAAGAATTGGCAACACTTGTTCACACTTCGTCTCCTGAACGGGAAGTGTGTCCCTTCTGAATGTTGACACAAGAATTGGCAACACACACGTAGTAGTTGTTCGCACTTCGTCTCCTTAACGGGAAGCGTGTCCCTTCAAAATGTTGACACAAGAATTGGCAAAACACACACACACACACACACACACACACACACACACACACACACACACACACACACACACACACACACACACACACACACACACACACACACACACACACACACACACACACACACACACACACACACACACACACACACACACACACACACACACACACACACACACACACACACACACACACACACACACACACACACACACACACACACACACACACACACACACACACACACACACACACACACACACACACACACACACACACACACACACACACACACACACACACACACACACACACACACACACACACACACACACACACACACACACACACACACACACACACACACACACACACACACACACACACACACACACACACACACACACACACACACACACACACACACACACACACACACACACACACACACACACACACACACACACACACACACACACACACACACACACACACACACACACACACACACACACACACACACACACACACACACACACACACACACACACACACACACACACACACACACACACACACACACACACACACACACACACACACACACACACACACACACACACACACACACACACACACACACACACACACACACACACACACACACACACACACACACACACACACACACACACACACACACACACACACACACACACAAATATAAATTGAATATCATTAAGATATTACGATCGAAGATGTATGACACTGTGTCTGAAAAGTAAATAAGTCACTATTTAGTATGAATGACTCAGGAAAGCGTAGCTTACACTACCAGACTACTTTGGAAAATAATTTTTATTTTAAATCGATAATTTTGTGAGGAACCAATAACTAGTTCACCTATATATTAACAATGAATTTTTCAAGAAGTATTCCAATATGTTGGACTGTAGGCCCTAAGTCACTGGACCACCGAGAGGGAGGAAACTGAGGTCACATCCAATATTGTGCTAAATGTGTGTGGAGTAATTATTTCTCCATTTTGTCATACGATTACAGATTATTGATTTGTCATACGGCCAGCACCTTGTCAATCCCTCCTTTATTACTTCCAAACCCTTTTACGAAAGGATTAACGAAGTAACTATTTCTATAAATGTATGACGAGGTATATAAGTTTAATCTACTAATGACATAACTGCCACTGAGGCGTTCGCTGTAGCCATAAGGAAGCGACCTCTGTATATTTTCTCTTTGAATGAATCCTGTTTTTAAAAGATTAAATAAAATTGTATATTTAGTTTACATTCATATATTCCTTTAAAATTTTTATACTCAAAATGTGTTGTTTTTCTGTAACAATAGCCTAGTATTTGTATATAAAAGCTACATGTTTTATTCAAGTGAAAAATAAACAATACATTTTTTATATTTCACTGAAGTTGTTCATTTTTTGACTATTTTTAGTTTAAATGACTTGAAAAACTATCATAAGGCGATTTAACATGCTTCAAAATAAAATTATATTTGTGGAAACAAGGAAAGGTTTTGGTAATTTTTCATTGTTTAAAATGGTTGTACAATACTGCAAAAGATTAAGATGGGTGTTATATTATATCAAGAAAACAAGCAATAAGGACGTTTGTATGACATTTTTGTCAAGTTCATTATGTAAGTAGTCTCCCACAGGTTAACTAGGTCAAGGAGTAATACATGGACACGTAATGTTACCCAAAGTTCCGCGGTGTGACTGGAATAGTGATGAAGCTCCTCACTGGAGGGTCCCAGATAGCATCAGGTGTTTACAAGAAAAATACTGGAATATCTTCGGGAAACCTCACAAGGCACCACATTACACTGTATTTACATGTGACAGGGGTGCAGATAATGGATTAGAGGGTTTATATTGTTAGTGAAATGTAAAAGTAGATCTTAAAAACTAAGATTAGTTTTTCTGTGGTCAATTTGTTTATGGAGATAAATGTGCGTAGCATGAGTATGATCTGTATTCTTTTATTATTTATTATAAGTTGAAATCTTGTACATGATCATAGTTACAAAGACCATACTTTTTGACGCCATTAGCGACCTACTGTACTACTGTAGAAATCGTTATGGGTGTGCGGGAGGGTCAATTCCACTGTACGTGTATGGGTGAACGGGAGGGTCAATTCCACTGTACGTGTATAGGTGGCCGGGAGGGCCAATTCCACTGTACGTGTATGGGTGTGCAGGAGGGTCACACCACTGTACTTGTATGGGTGTGCGGGAGGTCAATTCCACTGTAAGTGTATTGGTGGGCGGGAGGGCCAACTCCACTGTACGTGTATGGGTGGTCGTGAGGGTCACTATACGTATATGGGTGGGCGGGAGGGTCACACCACTGTACTTGTATGGGTGTGCGGGAGGTCAATTCCACTGTAAGTGTATTGGTGGGCGGGAGGGCCAATTCCACTGTACGTGTATGGGTGTGCAGGAGGGTCACACCACTGTACTTGTATGGGTGTGCGGGAGGTCAATTCCACTGTAAGTGTATTGGTGGGCGGGAGGGCCAACTCCACTGTACGTGTATGGGTGGTCGTGAGGGTCACTGTACGTATATGGGTGGGCGGGAGGGTCACACCACTGTACGTGTATGGGTGTGCGGGAGGGTCAATTCCACATAATGTATGTGTATATTTTTTATGTTGTTAAAAGTGCAAATGAATGTAAATGAGTGAATGAAGCAAGGTTTACTGAGAGGAAAGCCAATTACAGTTGATACTTTCACAGTAACATCAATTCAGCCAAGAAGAGTCCAGTATATGAGAGATTCCATAAACTCATATCTGGGATATATAAATCAAGAAGAAACAAATATCTTTCAAATGAAGAAGAAGACTGTTATCTGTCTGTTCCTGTAATGTAAAACCTGTTCATAACTAAAGGTAACATAGCCTAGCCATGTACAATGTCTAAAGAGTTGTTATACTCCAAAGGCGTTAGAATATTTTAATTTTTTTCTAGTAAATTCCAAACGGTTGATTGAGAATGCTTTCAAAGTGGCTGTTACGATGTACTTCTTCAAACACTTTGTATTTTAAATTTCAAAGTGAATGGGTTATTGTGAATCTAATTTTGATGTTGAGAGTACAAATAGATGGACGTCTTTTGGTCTAGGTTCAAAGATGAATCATCCCAAAATTGGACATTTGGCCAACTGAAACCTCGGCCATTTGACTTTGTGCATTCAAGATTTAAAATGGCCCAGGTCGGACCTGGGTCATCTGACACCTCTCCGAAATGTCTTACTTGTTGTAAGAAGACTGTTTTATACACCTGGGCCTTATGAACCGTTCCCGTAAAAATGTCACAATTACATGATTTCCATGATATTTCCATTATATCAACTTTGTGGATCACTTGTATTAGTTATATGTCCTCTGATAAATATTATTAACAGTTGTTCGCTTGGAACAACTGTTTAGAACACAAAATTTCAATAAACCCACAGTATTTAATAAGATTGTACTAAATAAAATGATATTGATGCACAAAAGCGATTTTTATTGCTGCTATTTTTATATAATTATATTATATATATTATATTATATTTGTATATCAAGTGTAGTGCTTCTTAATAAACTATCCCAGCGTAGACTGACTATCCATATATTTCATATATGTATATTTAAGGAGGGTATATGGTAATACCAAAACTTCGATAAGCATACCTACCCGTTTTGTAACTTAGGACTGATTAAAATAACAATGTGTTTAGTTTCGGCAAACTTTACGGTTTTTATGAATTCGGGAGTAATAATCCAAGTGGATCCAAGTGGAAAATAACCAGCCACTTCGTTATTTATTATAACTTGGCGATATTGTTAATATTTAATAATTAAAATTGATTTCGATATCGAAAGATCATCTTCAAAAGGTTATTATTATTTATTTTCAGTTTATCCTTCATTATTAATTATTTCAATCTAATGCACACGCACACGGACAAGTTTTATGTTCTGATTTTCTTTAATATTCTCAATGCATCACTAATTCGAATATATTTCTAACAATGTGAATAACACATTTTTAAGTACAGACCGTCTCTCTACTACGGATATTTTGGCAGTTTCAGGAACATTTAGACTACATTACTGGAGGGATTTCAAAAATTACAAACACAAGTTGAAACCTGTATTGAAAAATATAAGTATATACTTAATTCAAATATGTAAAGTATACGGTAACACTTGCAGGTCTGATATTCAGTTTTGAACCAACTCTGAATAATATTTAAAGTTCAACTTTCAACAACTTATTGCATGGACCATATAATTATGGTTTCTTTATTTTGATAAAAAAGACTCTAATATATAGTAAATAATACTGCTGCGATTAATAAGATGACTGAATGAAGGCCGTTAGAATGCCATGTACAATGGTGAAAAATACAAAAAGTATCCTAAAATTAAAACAAGAAATTTGCTTCAAAAAGATGTACTATATATAAAAAAGAATTCGTTAGGAAAGCAAGTAAAACATCAGACAATTTTAATCCATACAATTTACATAAACAATTTTTGCTACGATTAGTATCGAAAATAGTCCAAACCAAAAGAGCAAGTTACACCACAAAAGCCATGTTTGGTGATATATTTCTATTTACTTTTACTATAAAACTTTCTTTCCAAAATAATAAATTGTTCTTATTAATATTAGGCTTAAACTTACACTTTCTAGTAACATCTATAATTACAACGAGTTGAATAGTTTGTCAAAGAATTATCCTGAACGAATTTAAAAACCTGGACCAGTCAACCATACTCCAGCTGGCTAGCAATAAAACCACGATCAGCCAACCGTACTCAAACTAACCAACACTAAAACCACGATCAGCCAACCGTACCCAACGTAGCCAACATTAAAACTACGACCAGCCAAACGTACCCAAACTAGCCAACAGTAAAACTACGATCAGCCAACTGTACCTAAGCTAGTTAACAGTAAAACCACAACCAGCCAACTGTACCCTAGATAGTCAACATTAAAACCAACACCAGCCAACCGTAGCCAAGCTAGCTAATACTAAAACCACGAACAGCCAACTGTACTCAAGCTAGCCAACATTAAACAACGATCAGCCAACCGTACCCAAGCTAGTCAACACTAAAACCACGACCAGCCAACTGTACCCAAGCTAGCCAACACTATAACCATGACCAGCCATCTGTATCCAAGCTAGTCAACATTAAAACCACGACCAGCCAACTGTACCCAAGCTAGCCATCACTATAACCATGACCAGCCATCTGTATCCAAGCTAGTCAACATTAAAACCACGACCAGCCAACTGTACCCAAGCTAGCCAACACTATAACCATGACCAGCCATCTGTATCCAAGCTAGTCAACATTAAAACCACGACCAGCCAACTGTACCCAAGCTAGCCAACACTATAACCATGACCAGCCATATTTATCCAAGCTAGTCAACATTAAAACCACGATCAGCCAACTGTACCAAAGCTAGCTAACAGTAAAACCATGACCAGCCAACCGTACCCAAACTAGCCAACACTAAAACCAACACCATCCAAACGTACCCAAGCTAGCCAAAACTAAAACTACGAACAGCCAACCGTACGCTAGCTAGCCAACACAAAAACCACGACTAGCCAACCGTACCCAAACTAGCCTACACTACAACCACAACCAGCCAACTGTATCCAAGCTAGTTAACATTAAAACCACGACCAGCCAACTGTACTCAAGCTAGTCAAGGACAAAATCACGACTAGCCAACTGCTAGCCAATACTAAAACCACGGCCAAGCAACTGTACCCAAGCTAGTCAACACTAAAAACATGATCAACAAACTGAACCCAAGCTAGCAACACTAAAACCACCATTTTAACTTATTTACAGTAACAGAATGAATGTGTTTCAGGATCGGTAGCTAATTGTTGTTTGGTAACCGGAAAAATCACAATAATCGAGTAATAGGCTCCAGTCACAGGGATGTTTTTCTCGAACAAACTGGGTCGCTGTGATAATGATGGCCCGCATGCTTGCGCCAGAGCACATTTGCATGGTGTGTGCTGAGCTGTATGGTGTAAACTGACTTACAACACTCGTATACGATCCCATAAAGATAGGCTTCCGTGAATTTATGTTTTGAAAACAACTTTTATGTTTGCATGAGTCGAGGTTAGAATAAAATTGCAATTAAGCAAGAAAATTACGCTTTCTACCAGTATTGTTGTTATTTACTTCACTTCCCAACCTAAAAGTAAAATTATTAATTGTTCAATAAAATTTATAACATGCAAAGATCTTACACATATGTGAAACTATATATTAAATCTGTTTGATTATTTTAAATAAACCAAGTTATAAAAACAAATTCTAAAAATTGACAGATTCTGGTTGTTGTTATATATTATTGTAGTTTGTTTTAAGTGAATATAGTAACATTGAAGACAACAATTATTAGTATATAACATCCTATAACTGTTATTAGTTTGTGATTGAAAAAAAATATCCAACCAGTCAGAACAACTTAAAAAGATTCTTTCGACATTTATTGTTGGTCTTTACCAGTTTCATTTATTTAACGACAAAAGATAAATTAATTTGTTGTTAGTTTTAGGAATTAAAACTTTAATTATTATCAGTGGTATATTTTATATTACCGACTTAAAGCCCAAGTCTAAAGGATTTGGGAGTGATGTTGCAGCGTGTACCGAGGATGGTTTTACATTCACGAAACCAACTATGTTTTTACTCATTAAATACACGATTGGATATCTTATACATTAAATTTAAATTACTTTAAATTACAATATATTCCCAGAACTAAGTAAACCTGGTTTGAATGTTAAAATATCTCTTCTTAAGACGGATTCTCCCATCTTCCCACCCACCCATCGTACAGTCGATGGCATCCTCCCAACCACACAATGTGGTAAGAGACGTTATGGGATGTCCTACCCAAAGTACATATTATACCAGACAGGACCTCCCACCCAATTAAAGTACACTCGACTCTCAGTGGAACATCACGTCCACTCAAAGTACACATGACACTCTACAGTACATCCCACCCACCCAAAGTACAGTTGACTCTCAGCGAGACCTAATGTCAACCCAAAGTACATATGACACACGACGAGAACGCCACCAGACAACGTAGTCGACTCTTAGCTGAACCTCATCTCCACCCCAAAGTACACAGAGTACACATGAAACTCAACATGATGTCCCACATAACCAGAGTACAAATCACATCGATAGGACCACCCACATACCCAAGACACTCAACGGGACCTCCCACATACTCAGAGTACACTACACACTCGACAGGACCTCCAACGTCCCCAAAGCACATGACACTCGACAGGACCTACCACGTATCCAAAGTACACATGACACTCGGCAGGACCTCCCACATACCCAAAGTACACTTGACACTCGACAGGGCCTCCCACGTACTCAAAGTACACATGACACTCGACGGAACCTCCCATGTACCCAAAGTACACATGACACTCGACGGGACCTACCACGTACCCAAAGTACACATGACGCTCGACGGGACCTACCACGTATCCAATGTACACATGACACTCGGCAGGGCCTCCCACATACCCAAAGTACACTTGACACTCGACAGGGCCTCCCACGTACCAAAAGTACACATGACACTCGACGGGACCTCTCACACACCCAAAGTACACATGACACTCGACAGTACCTACCACGTATCCAAAGTACACATGACACTCGGCAGGACTCCCACATACCCAAAGTACACTTGACACTTGACAGGGCCTCCCACGTACCAAAAGTACACATGACACTCGACGGGACCTCCCACGTATCCAAAGTACACATGACACTCGGCAGGACCTCCCACATACTCAAAGTACACATGACACTCGACGGAACCTCCTACATACCCAAAGTACACATGACACTCGACGGGACCTCCCTCGTACCCAAAGTACACATGACACTCGACGGGACCTCCCACTTACCCAAAGTACACATGACGCTCGATGGGACCTACCACGTATCCAAAGTACACATGACACTCGACAGGACCTCCAACGTCCCCAAAGTACACATGACACTCGACAGGACCTACCACGTATCCAAAGTACACATGACACTCGATGGGACCTCCCACATACCCAAAGTACACTTGAATCTCGACAGGGCCTCCCACATACCCAAAGTACACATGACACTCGACGGAACCTCCCATGTACCCAAAGTACACATGACACTCAACGGGACCTACCACGTACCCATAGTACACATGACACTCGACGGGACCTACCACGTACCCAATGTACACATGACGCTCGACGTAAGATTGTAAAACATAAATAAGCAACCATGTAAAAGGAGAACTAACATTCCTCCAAATACCTTTTTAAAGAACATATATTTGCTTTAATATTAAGGAAGGCTAGGCCTACGTTTATAATATGCGCTCGAACCAATACCTAAATGAAATTAAAAACATTTTTAATATGATTGATTATAACAACTGTGATCATTAAAATATATTTTAATTACTAAAGGTCCGATGCATACATGAGTAGTTTTGCAATCGTAATTTTATATTAAATCTGTTCAAAGTTTACTGACAAATCCCTGCTGGGATAATATTTTGTGTAAGGAATAAACTCGAACCTTTCGTAACTTCAATATAAGTGTTAGCACATTAAAATACAATTTCAAGGCACAGTAAAATATTCTTTTTGAGCCAAGCGAAAAAAGCACATTATGTGTGTTTATTATAACCTTTATTGTCAATATGAACCCATTTTTACATATTTATAAAAAAACAAAATAAATAATTAAAGCAAAAAAAGCAATATAATTTAAGCATCTCAAAATGTTGATAGGATTAAAAATGCTTGCTGCTTTTTCCTTAGAAATTCATTAAAATAAAATAATGTTTCACGAGATAAATAATGTAAGTGTATGTGTATTTATTCTATAAGCTATTCATAATTTTAAATATTAAATTTCAATGGTCATTTTCTGTATTTAATTTAAGCCTGGCAAAATAAAATGCCATTTTATTTTCTAATTTTATCTTTAACATCAAAATAGATTTGAGTCTTATTGGCATATATCTGAGGTGCATGTTTAACATGAAAATAATCTAAATCAGGTATGTACTTTGAAACTAGAAAATCTAGAACTATGTAGTCTAAAATTTTCTTTGTATTATAGCATTTGAGTGTGTTTAAACAGCCTAGCCGTTGGAAATATTGTAAGTTATCCCAATAGTTTGAACAGTTAAAATTACATTTATTAAGCTACATTATCAGAGTCCTGGCTTACCTGTCGGCGACCCGGCGGCTGTCTGCGGCCCACTGATAACCCGCCAGGTGACCTTGTCTCCGCATTATGCGGCGGCAGTGCGTCACTTTCACTCCTACATACTCATTATGAGGAGTGTGCATCATTGCTTCACACACATTGTCATTATAATTTCCCGGACCGTTGACACTCCTTGTCCTTGCCTGGAACAGAGGCGACCAACAAATTTTGACCTTGAAATTAACATGCCTCCCATGTACTAGGTGGTACTTAAAGACCAATTTATTTCCTTACGCAAAAATATATTATTATTTTAATACTTAAGAGTGGTCTTCCTCTTTTCAGCATTCTTCTTGCCTCTTCCGCTTCCCTAGTTCTTCTTTATTATTCAGAGAGTTTTAATATACGTTCCTTTAGAAGAAGCTGACTGTTTGAGGCACCACTTACTATCTGCAGAGTCTGTCAGCCATGTTGGTTTTAATTCCATAAGAACAATGTTATTTTTGAACTGGACATACAATCACGCGTATCCAAATTAAAAAGTTACTTTTAAACTTGTTTTGCAAATTCCTAATTCGTTTTATAGAAAAAATTATAAAAAATATTTTGTTTGATGTTTTTATTTTCAGCTATTTTTCAAAACTAGGCGTATGCATTCCAAACATCTAAAGCAAATCCAATGTACAATATGATAATGTTTAAAATGACACCACATACACAACCTTTGGTAAATAAATAACGAAAAATATTAATTCTAAAATAACAATTTTTGTTTCGGTATTAAAACCAACATGGCCGACAGCCTCTACAGACTCTTAAGTATTATAAGAGTCAGGTCAAAATGGTTTTAGAAAACTGACAAGGTAGAATCTGTGTTTGCTCTTAGCTGTTTATAATTTTATAATTATAAACCCAATTAACTTAAGGGGTAACACAATAACGCTTGAAGAGCTGTTGTATAACAACTTATATGACTGGCTACTTCAGTCTGGCTAGAGGTTGGGCTGGAACAGCAGGGTGTAGGGGCAGAAAAAAGGGTTCTTGGGTTTGTTGGCCTATTTATCAATAACATAAATTTAATTTGTTAATTTGATTGGATGCAATATTAAACGAGATGTTCTTTGTTTATAGCAGATTAAATTATAAAAAATTTAATTTTAATAAATTTATATTTGAGTATTACATATACATCTCAAGGTATAAAATGTATGTAAGGCTCACATCTTCTTTCATGAAGCCATGGGAATTTGGCTTTGGTATAAATATAAAATGAATATCGTCAATAAAATAGTGAAGGCCTTTATAATTCCCTTTCTCCAATCCTTATGGTTTCAATCCTCACTATTGCGTCCACAGGTCAGAAATCATGGTGAGCTCTACTAATAGGTGGTGTATGCAGGATTGGCTCATAAATTACAACTTCTGAAATTATTACGCCATCAGCCATTAGTTTATTACTTATCCATTCTAATGCAGTTGTTCAACAATTCGTACAAATCGCCGATTATTAAGTAAATACAATTCTGATCACTGATACCTTACCATACCTAATCCGTATATTGTATGCACAATTATACTTTGAGGATGATATCCGCGTAAGTATCGGCCTTATATAAGAATGTCCGTATTTTGTACGCACAGTTATACTTTGAGGATGATATCCATGTAAGTATCAGACTTGAATAAGAATGTCCGTATTTTGTACGTACAGTTATACTTTGAGGATGATAACCGTGTAGCCTAAGTACCGGCTATCTATAAGAATGTCCGTATTTTGTACGTACAGTTATACTTTGAGGATGATATCCGTGTAGCCTAAGTACCGGCTATCTATAAGAATGTCCGTATTTTGTACGTAAAGTTATATTTTAGGACCAAATGCCAACATGTAAGAGGTAGCGACCTACACTCATACCCAACTAGAGGCAGGGAGGACTACCGAACTGGGAGACACAGAACGGTGGTCCATGAACGACTGCCTTCCCAGGCGGGAGTTCATTTTGTCAACAGGTTGCCTAACGCAATCAAAAGTGCCACAATGCCCAAGGTATTCAAAACTCGTCTGAAAACGTTTCTGATTGATAACGCTTTCTACAGTACCGACGAGTTCATGGCACATGAATGGGGGATCTAATTGGCTGACTGACTAGGGGCTAGACTGGGATAATCCGAATAAAAGGGAGCCTGTATGAAAAATAAATTGTATGTTTGAATGAGATTTTCATGTTAGTATGAATGGAAAATTTTAGCTATAAATATTAACTATGACGATTGCCATACAATTATATATTGTTTTAAGCAATAAACCTATTTATTATTATTATTTATTATTTATTATTTTGAGGATGATATCCGTGTAAGTATTGGCCTTTTATATGAATGTCCTATTTTGTACGCACAGTTATATTTTGAGGATACTATCCATGTAAGTATCGTCCCTATATAAGAATGTCTGTATTTTGTACGTACAGTTATATTTTGAGGATGATATCCGTGTAAGTATCGGCTTTATATAAGAATGTCCATATTTTGTACGCACAGTTATACTTTGAGGATGATATGCATGTAAGTATCGGTCTTATGTAAGAATGTCCGTATTTTGTACGTACAGTTGTATTTTGAGGATGATATCCGCGTAAGTATTAGCCTGAAATAAGAATGTCCGTATTTTGTACGTACAGTTATATTTTGATGATGATATCCGTGTAAGTATCGGCCTTTTATATGAATGTCCGTATTTTGTACGTACAGTTATACTTTGAGGATGATATCCGTTTAGCCTAAGTACCGGCTATCAATAAGAATGTCCGTATTTTGTACGTACAGTTATATTTTGAGGATCATATCCGTGTAAGTACCGGCCTTTTATATGAATGTCCGTATTTTGTACGCACATTTATATTTTGAGGATGATATCCGTGTAAGTATCGACCTTTTATAAGAATGTCCGTATTTTGACAGGCACGATTAAATACAATGTTTTTTTTTTGTTCTCTAACAATGTGATGTGTAGATTGCAAACATTAGGCTATATCTTTTGTTGACTCCCTTGTTGAAAGTACATAAAATGTTGAAATTCTTGAACATCAGTTCTTGTTGCTAATTTTAATTTATTATTGTTGTGTATCTCTTTATTATTAATTATTATTCATATGAATAGTTTATATAAAGAGTATTCTTGACGATTGTAATGCAATTATTGTCAAGTGTTCACTACAATAAAGATATGAATTTGAATTTTTTGAACAATTTCCCTGCTATTTTCAGTTTTATTGATGCTTTAAACAATATTTCCTTTGTATATTATTCTTTGCTAAATATTTTGGTTAGCTAAATTAATTGGTTTATACAAAGAAAGAAAACAGTTTTTATTTACGAAGGTAGGACTTTTTAGTCTTCTTTTTCACTTAACCACATTTTGGAGCCATATCTTAGGTAAACTACATATATAAACGAATAAATTATTTTATTTCCAAAAATGCTTACATTATTACAACATTTGGAACTGTTAAATATTTATTGGCCACGTATCAAGTAGTGTGGCCAGATATAAAATTATATAACAACAGACCTAGTGCACTACGATAATATTAAAAGGAAACAAGTAATATCAAGAACATACAATTACAATTTCAAAAAGAAAACTCATACATTTTCTTAAGACTAAATTGTACATTTAAAAAATTAAATTAAAATCAAAATAACAATTTTTTACAATTTGTTAACATTATTTAAAATATCCTGTAGAGCTAAAAGCCAAGTAAATGTTTTTTGAAACAAAATCTTTAAATTAGTTTGAAGATTAATGTTTAAAGGCATTGAAGGCATTGAAATTAATGTTTAAAAAATTGTAGTCAGATATAAGACAGAACCCTCAATTATGTATTTTATGTCAAACCTCGATTTTGCCAATTTTCAAGACTACAATGTGTATGATCAGGTCAATACCACTGCAAGTGAAGGGGCGGGCAGGTGGGTCAATACCACTGTATTTGTAGAGTCGGACGGGTGGGTCCCATGTACATGTTGACCCATGGGCGGGCGGGTGGGTCAATACCACTGTATTTGTAGGGTCGGACGGGTGGGTCCCATGTACATGTTGGCCTATGGGCGGGTGGGTGGGTCAATACCACTGTATTTGTAGGGTCGGGCGGGTGGGTCCCATGTACATGTAGGCCTATGGGCGGGCGGGTGGGTGAATACCACTGTATTTGTAGGGGCAGGCGTGTGGGTCCCATGTACATGTAGGCCTATGGGTGGGCGGGTGGGTCAATACCACTGTATTTGTAGGGGTGGGCGGGTGGGTGCCATGTACATGTTGACCTATAGACGGGCGGGTGGGTCAATACCTATATAATTGATGACCCGTCTGACCCACTGTACGTGTATGGGTGGGCGGGTGGGTCAGTACCACTGTACGTGTATGGGTGGGCGGGTGGGTCAGTACTACTGTACGTGTATGGGTGGGCGGGTGGGTCAGTACCACTGTACGTGTATGGGTGGGCGGGTGGGTCAGTACTACTGTACGTGTATGGGTGGGCGGGTGGGTTAGTACCACTGTACCTGTATGGGTGGGCGGGTGGGTCAGTACCACTGTACGTGTATGGGTGGGCGGGTGGGTCAGTACAGTGGTACTGACCCACCCGCCCACAAATTTTTGTATCACCGTATTTGTAGAGTCGGCCGGGTGGGTCCCATGTACATGTTGGTCTATGGGTGGGCGGGAGGGTCAATACCACTGTATTTGTAGGGTCGGACGGGTGGGTCCCATGTATTTTTAGGCCTATGGGCGGGCGGGTGGGTCAATGCCACTGTATTTGTAGGGTCGGACGGGTGGGTCCCATGTACATGTAGGCCTATGGGCGGGCGGGTGGGTCAATACCACTGTATTTGTAGGGTTGGGCGGGTGGGTCCCATGTACATGTAGGCCTATGGGCGGGCGGGTGGGTGAATACCACTGTATTTGTAGGGGCAGGCGTGTGGGTCCCATGTACATGTAGGCCTATGGGTGGGCGGGTGGGTCAATACCACTGTATTTGTAGGGGTGGGCGGGTGGGTGCCATGTACATGTTGACCTATAGACGGGCGGGTGGGTCAATACCTATATAATTGATGACCCGTCTGACCCACTGTACGTGTATGGGTGGGCGGGTGGGTCAGTACCACTGTACATGTATGGATGAGCGGGTGGGTCAGGACCACTGTACGTGTATGGATGAGTGGGTGGGTCAGTACCACTGTACGTGTATGGGTGGGTGAGTGGGTCAGTACCACTGTACGTGTATGGGTGGGTGAGTGGGTTAGTACCACTGTACCTGTATGGGTGGGTGAGTGGGTCAGTACCACTGTACGTGTATGGGTGGGCGGGTGGGTCAGTACAGTGGTACTGACCCACCCGCCCACCCATTTTTGTATCACCGTGTTTGTAGAGTCGGCCGGGTGGGTCCCATGTACATGTTGGTCTATGGGTGGGCGGGAGGGTCAATACCACTGTATTTGTAGGGTCGGACGGGTGGGTCCCATGTATTTTTAGGCCTATGGGCGGGCGGGTGGGTCAATACCACTGTATTTGTAGGGTCGGACGGGTGGGTCCCATGTACATGTAGGCCTATGGGCGGGCGGGTGGGTCAATACCACTGCATTTGTAGGGGCGGGCGTGTGGGTCCCATGTACATGTAGGCCTATGGGTGGGCGGGTGGGTCAATACCACTGTATTTGTAGGGGTGGTCGGGTGGGTCCCATGTACATGTTGACCTATGGACGGGCGGGTGGGTCAATACCTATATAATTGATGACTCGTCTGACCCACTGTACGTGTATGGGTGGGCGGTTGGGTCAGTACAGTGGTAATATAATATAATATAATAATATAATATATATATAAAATATATATAATATATATATAATATAATATAATATAATAATAATATAATACAGGGGAGGGTCAATACCACTGTATTTGTAGGGTCGGACGGTTGGGTCCCATGTACATGTAGACCTATGGGTGGGCGGGTGGGTCAATACCACTGTATTTGTAGGGTCGGACGGGTGGGTCCCATGTATTTTTAGGCCTATGGGCGGGCGGGTGGGTCAATACCACTGTATTTGTAGGGTCGGACGGGTGGGTCCCATGTACATGTAGGCCTATGGGCGGGCGGGTGGGTCAATACCACTGTATTTGTAGGGTCGGACGGGTGTGTCCCATTTAGATGTTGGCCTATGGGTGGGCGGGTGGGTCAATACCACTGTATTGGTAGGGTCGGACGGGTGGGTCACATGTAAATGTAGGCCAATGGGCGGGTTGGTGGGGCAATACCATGTATTTGTAGGGTCGGACGGGTGGGTCCCATGTACATGTAGGCCTATGGGCGGGCGGGTGGGTCAATACCACTCTATTTGTAGGGTCGGACGGATGGGTCCCATGTACATGTAGGCCTATGGGCTGGCGGGTAGGTCAATACCACTTCAAGTGTAGGGGCGGGAGGGTGGGTCCCATGTAGGCTACATGTAGGCCTATGGGTGGGCGGGTGGGTCAATACCACTGTATTTGTAGGGTCGGATGGGTGGGTCAGTAATCTTGTACATATAGGCCTATTGGCGGGCGGTGGGTCAATACCACTGTATTTTTAGGGACGGATGGGTGGTTCAGTAATCTTGTACATGTAGGCCAATGGGCGGGCGGGTGGGTCAATACCACTGTATTTGTAGGGACGGCTGGGTGGGTCAGTAATCTTGTACATGTAGGCCTATGGGCGGTCGGGTGAGTAAAAACATGGGCGAGTGGGTGGGTCAATACCACTGTATTTGTAGGGTCGGACGGGTGGGTCAGTAATCTTGTACATGTAGGCCTATGGGCAGGCGGGTGAGTCAATACATGGGTGGGCGCGTGGGTCAATACCACAGTATGTGTAGGGTCGGACGGGTGGGTCTGTAATCTTATACATGTAGGCCTATGGGCGGGCGGGTGGGTAATTACCATTGTATTTGTAGGGACGGCTGGGTGGGTCAGTAATCTTGTACATGTAGGCCAATGGGCGGGCGGGTGGGTCAATACCACTGTATTTGTAGGGTTGGACGGGTGGGTCAGTAATCTTGTACGTGTAGGCCTTAGGGCGGGCGAGTGAGTCAATACATGGGCGAGTGGGTGGGTCAGTACCCTCATACATGTATGGGCGGGCAGGTGGGTCAATACACGTACGGTTTGATCGTGAGATTCAGTTCTGGAACTCTACATACAGGGACAACTAGTTATCCTCCCTTATCTGAATTACATTGAAGTATCATGATCTAGGAGTCCTATTGTTCATTGTCCAATTGTCATTGTACGTTCAAGTTTGAAGGCCCAAACAATGCGCACTGTAGACGATTACGTTACGTGTCATTTGAGTCGGTCTGACATATGTTTCAAATTACACTTTTTTTACATGAATAAAGAATGTACACTGGGATGGTGTGCGCTTTGTCACCGGAAGTAGCTTACTACTATTTTGGCTCTTATTGTAGTTAATGTAAACTACCATTTTCAACTAAAAACATTTTGCTTCCCTAACTAGTGGAAGTCCAGTTAGTTATTATTTGAATTGTATGTGGAAAGTAGTGTTTATGTCGGAGAAGTATCGTGCTTAGAGCCGGCGTAAAACTTCCTCCTCTACATATGAAATTAAATTAATGATGATAATTCTCTACTAAATTTGTGAGAATTGGCGAGTATGATTTTCTCTGCAAATAAATAATTATATATACATCTTATATTCATATTTATTTTAATCTTATATATGTTTTAGTGAGTGAGGATGTGTGTATAGCAAGCAAGGGAGGAAGGTGGTGTGAGTGCGTGCGTGCGTGTGCGTGAGAGGGCGGGTGAGCTATAATATCTCTGTAGGTTTAGGGTTAGGCGGGTGGGCCAATACCACTGTATGTGTAGAAGTGGGTGAGTGGTTCAATACCACTGTATGTGTAGGTGTGGGTGGGTGGGCCAATACCGCTGTATGTGTAAGGCTGGGCGGGTGGGCTCATATCTCTGTAGGAGTTGGAGTGGGCGGCTGGGCCAATCCAACAATCCTTGTATAAGTATGTGTAGGAGTGGGTGGGTGGTTTAATACCATTGTATGTGTAGGTGGGCGGGTGGGCCAATATCTCTGTAGGAGTAGGGGTGGGCGCGTGAGCCAATACCACTGTATGTGTAGAAGTGGGTGGGTGGTTTAATATCACTGTATGTGTAGGTGTGGGTGGGTTGGCCAACACCGCTGTATGTGTAAGGCTGGGCGGGTGGGCCCATATCTCTGTAGGAGTTGGGGTGGGCGGCTGGGCCAATCCAACAATTCTTGTATATTTATATTCAGAAATATGTCATCTATCAAGTTTTAGTACCTAAAAATTCTAAAAATTATTTTCTATTTTTTGACATTTATAAACACTCTTCTTGTTTCTAATTTCTCATAAATTAAGTATTAAATGAGACATAATGCATTTATTTACATTTATCTATGTACATGTGGCTGTTTACTTCGGATTATCTTGAGTGAATGCTGCAGATCTTCTAGATGAGATACTTTTGTCGTTAATACTAATTATGTTACTAATTGTCTAAACGTGGAGCAGCTTGAATTATTAAACTTATTAAAAATCTCAGCTTATGGAATGTAAGATTTAAAAATGCGCTTGTCTTTTACCACAGGAGATGCTGATTTCAGCCAAATGGAGCAATCCGAGGCGCTCCTTTTCAAATTGATTTGAAGATCACGTCACAGTTCTTATGAGTCATGTTTAATATTTAGCACTTTATACAAGTCTGATTGTCATTCTGAAATTTCGCCTTGCACTGATCTTGAGTGAATTGACTCTTCCTTTTACTTATATTCTAAAACTAAAACTATCTTCTCTCGTATGCTTCCTAATTTTTCATAAAAATAAGTAGCATTCCTTTTCAAAAAAATTGATTTAGTACAAAATCCATTTTCAATTAACAATATTAGCGTTTTTGATTGAGTACATTTAAGATAGCCGTTTAATAAACTGCAAAACCACAACTGCGAAGTCGATAGCGAAGTAGTAGATTTACAGCCTTACCGTCAGCGGAAAACGTGCGTTTCTATTTCAACTGTACGGTTCGTGTTTATTATTATAATGAGTCATAGTGAACTTTGGGCTATTATTAAGGTCCAATAAGTTGATTTTATGACCTTTTTAATTTAAAATGGTCAAGGATGTCATTTAAATTAGACATTTAAATTCAGACATTTAACTTTTACAAAATTATTCAATAACAATTTTTTTATTTATTTTTTTAAATTCATCTTAAGGTCTTGTAGAAATGTTGTTCACCTATAAAATGACACCAAGTGTTACGATACGTTCATTAATGCAGATAAAAATCTTGAAATATAAATCCATGTTTTTGGCGTTTTTTTTTTGTTTTGTTTTGTTTTTTTTTTTTTTTTTTTTTTTTTTTTTGAAGAAAATCCGTCCCGTTTTTGGTCCCAAAACGATCGAAAATAAAGCTATATTTAGCTAAATGTCAGTCGATAGTAAATTAAAGTGAAACTTTAATAAAGCATAAGACAGTTTAAAAGTAAAACAAATCCCAAGAGGACAATACCTGTCCTGTATTGTTAGTTTTAATAAAGTGAAGGTAACACCAAATCAGTAGGGGCCTATTTATTCTGGGGTGCCTAACCATTCCATAAACTAATTTTGTGTACTATTTAGAGCTACGATTTAATTTGCTTTGAAAATTTAATTGATGTTTATGTGAATCAACTAGACCCACTGTACATTTATGAATTACTTTTATGAAAGAATTAAATTTAATCATGTCAATGTAAGACACTCGTATAAATTACACTCAAGGAGAAAGCCTGAGGAAGACAGTTGTGTTGTAAACTGTAAAGTGCTTCCCACTTATCTAAGCACTTGGTGCGAGGGAAGGTTTAGGAAGGACGACTTGGATGATGTGCAATGAGGCCTCGTTATCACCACAAGCCAAGGTGAAGTCAGGTGTGTGTACTCGACAGACAACCCTATCATGTGTATAACTCGAATAGTGCGCTACGTGTGTTTCGAGAAGTTATTTCTCCAGTTGCCATGCGATGACAGAGCCAGCACCTTGTCAGTTCCTCCCTTTATACCCCCAGATCCTTTATCCCAGACGTATAAAGATGGACATTACTCTAAATTTATTTATAACTACTTAGTAAGCGTTCGCATCAGCCATAAAAAACAACTCTGTTTCTTTCTTCTCTGTGACAGAGTCCACCTTCCACTTATGTCATACAAGAGATTTAACGAAAAAACAATAAAAAATATAGTACCTGAGATATACTTCACAGTTTATGAAAAATCAATCAGTCATAAAATACAATATCCGAGTAAATATTTCCGAATCACGGGACGGTTGGGAAGTAAAGGCATAGTAACTGTCCGGTAATGTAATTCTTGCTACTAGTTTGAGAAGCCAGCCCTTCAGGACTTTCCAATGTAACAAACCCTCGTAAAGTATTAATGGAATTGAAGAAATAACAGAAGAAGTTCGTATGAAATGGCGCTTCCCTTGACAAGAAGTTTGAAAAATGAAAGTTCAACGATTAAAAAATTATAACATTATCTGAAATAAGTAAGCAAGAGAGGTGAAATGAAAGTAAAAATATAATCTTTTTGATGGGTAAAACACTGCAAATTAAATATTAAATGAAAGTATAATTCATGAAAATTGGGTTGTCTACTAATATAACGGTAGAAAATTAACAATTATATTGGAAGAATTGTCAAATAACTTATTATTGTAAATAAGGAAAGTCAGCAGTACATTGTGTAAAAACAACCCAAACTATAAAGTAGAATACTGTAGTTTAAAATAAATCAAACAAATTTATACCAGCGTAAAAGAACCTAGAGCAAGACAAAGATCCTCTCTTTCTCGAATCTAATTAAAGAACCATCTTCAGGTTTCACCAATATTCAGGCACGGATTTAAGGGGGGGGGGTGATGGGGGCGATCGCCCCCCCCCAAACGGAAAAAAGCAAAAAATGTACCTACACACTTAGAATAAAATGTTAATAAAATATTTGATTTACCGTCATGAAAATAACACTAGAAATTGTTACCGTCTTAATAATATTACAGTATATATAATATTCGGATGTGTAGTCTGAGTTTGTAGAAAGGAGAATTTCCGAGTCGTCGGTTGGTAATTGGTAGGCATATACAATATTTTCGCCGGCAACACTGCGTGTCTAGCGCCGACGTAGTGGCGAGACGCCGAGACACTGATTGACAGACGACATTGATTTGATAGTTGAGTTATTATATTAATGGTTGTGTAATGAATGTGTTAAATGTAACTCTACACAGTTAACTATGTTTAACTATGTCCAAACTATGATTAAGTTGTTGCTCATTAAACTGTTTCCATAAAATTTTAACAATACAACATTCCAATGGAATCCATTTTATTATTTAATAGTTGGGATATTAAATGTATATACTTAAATGCTATTTCGAAGTTGTACAATTTATTTTGAAATTACATCAGGAAACTACCCCAGGGGTTCTAAGAAGTATCAATGGCAATACCTATGGCAATACCAATTTGACAATTAATTATTTATACTAGTGTCATTAATCAGCTGTTGGAATAAATTTATGCCAAACTTATTTTCGATTACAGAACTTATTCTTCTATATTTAAACCCTAAAAACACCCCCCAAACTGCTAAAAACAATACTTCTAGGACGTTAAAATAGCAAAAATTTACCGGGGGAGGACCCCCGGACCCCCCGCCTTACTGGGGGGTATTCCATACCCCCCAGACCCCCCCCAGGGGCGCCCCCCCAATTCACTGCTCTGGATCCGTGCCTGCCAATATTGTACTTTTATTTGTACAAATACTCAAATCTTTTTATGGCACAGCAATTTTGTGCTTACCCTTATGGAGCAATGGTGTTGGTATGATGAATAAAGATTCTCTTGATGAAGTCTTGGAGTTGGTCCAGGTGGTCTAGGCCACTGCTACGGATGTCTTCGTTGGAAGCATCATCAACTCTGCATTTGTGAGATTCTACACAGATTAATAACAGAACCGAATTAATTAATAGTGAATACTTATATTTATACTTCTAATAATACAATTAGTAATATAATTGAAAACATATTAAAACTAATTTACTAACACGCCAGTATAAAATCATATTCAAAATTAAGATACTCTTGAAATGTTTACAAAAAAGTTATTATCACAGAAATGTTATATTAAGTATTGTACAACAACCTATCATAGGTCATGATCTTATAGGCCTGTGAGCAAGCTCGAATTGCTATAAGTTTCATTATGGACTACGATTTAAAAAATATTAGACTAATAAATTATAGCACAGTACGTTCTAGGTCTTGGGGTTACGACATGTGCGCGAACTCGAGTCGCTACAAGCACAAAAAATCAGTGCTTTAGGCTTCAGTTAGTAATACCGGTATTAATAAAATAATAAAAGAAAACTTAAAATGCAGTTTAGTAAATAATATATTACAGAATTATCGTTTTGGTGTTATTGGATAAATTTAGTAGTACAGGAGCTAAGGGGGGTTGAGCATGCACTTTTAGTTGTACAGGAGCTAAGGGGGGTTGAGCATGCACTTTTAGTTGTACAGGAGCTAAGGGGGGTTGAGCATGCACTTGTAGTTGCAGGCAATTTTATTTTTGATTATTGTTTGAACCTCTTAATGAACATAAAAACACGTGTGGTCGACAACTTGGGGGGAGGGGGGAACATCACAAAAGTAACAGTTCAAGAAACCATTTATCTTTCAATAACGGTAAAAGATGCAGGTTTAGATAAAACGCCGTCTGATTTGGAAAAGTGCGTTCTTTAAAAAAAGGTTATTATAAATATTTCGCTATCTTTGTTGGTTTAAGAATAAAAAACATTTTCTGACAATTCTATAGACATTTTTCATATTTTTGCTCATTTTAACATCAAGGCACTGTTTAATTTCAGTTATGACTTGAAAACAATAACTTAAACCTCTTTCTAGCAATACCTAATAGCAAACAGTATTTTTTATTCGTATATAAATCAATTACCGTAACTTTTACAATTACACATAATTTAGACTACTTTACGTTCATCCTGAACTATCTAATTATGATAAAAGAAGGTGGTGTAGAATTTACTGTGTTTCGAAAACTCACATTCATTTATTTGATATTATGAAACTATTACAAAATATATAACTTACACTATTTTGGTTTACTCTTTTGTGCCTTCTGCTATTGGTATTTCTTGTTGAAGTATTTGTATGTTGGCGGCAACATATGTTTTTATGTTCACCTAGTTGCTCCAAACAATAATCAAAAATAAAATTGCCTGCAGCTTAAAGTGCATGCTCAACCCCTTCTTAGCTCCCGAACCCCTACCATAGAATGAAGGTCGAACTGGGATGTTAAAGCACTGATATAAAGTTGAGGGGGATATTGTAAACCAGCCTGCAGAGGTCAAGCAACCCGCCCACAGCTCATTACCTCCGACTCTGCAATAGAGAATAAAAACAACCTCTATTCTAGCTTTCTATTAAAACTGTTCACTGGTTTTTTAGTGGTAATTTTATTTATTGATAATTTTTATTCTGTATGAATTTTACTTGAACTGTCTACAATCGCTCTCAATGAATTTTTTATCTTCATCAATTTATTTAACAAATGTTTGTTTACTTTCATTGCTTTTCCATGACGTTTTTAATGCTCCTAGTTCTTCTGTGAATATTCATCCTGTTCTTGAGACCATGTGTGATTGTTGCTTCTCCCTCCCCCGCTCACTCTGGTAGTGGTTAATTATTTTAGCACATTGCTTATTTCTGGTATTGGTATATCACTAGTCCTATTATTTCAGCAACCCATTACTTTCCTGAGAATTTTCCATTTTTTAACGACTCCAAGAAAGAGGATACTTCCAACCCAACCACCATGTTCTTATGTTTTTTTTTCATGTTTTACCAGAAATAGTTATGAAATTAATGGAAACATTTTGGTGAATTGTACCCAATGTTTCATCTTAATTTTGTGAAGCTTTTCTTCGTATAAGACCAGTAGGTCTAATTTATTTGTATAGCAAAAAATATTAATTGATATAAACTAAATTAAATCACATTATATTAAACCATAGTTTACAAACAATTAGTTGACTTTTTTTAAATATGTATATGCCGAACTCTCCAAATAGCAAGGACAATTTGCCAAATACCAGGCATTGTGAACTAAAATTGACTAATTTCTTGCTCAAACATCATCTAAACAAGACCAACATTTCCGGTCTGGGGGCGCATACAATAATATATACACATACCGTTGTGAGTGTAATGACGGTAGAGAGCTTGCCCCAACCTAGGGCTAACCAGTCTCACTATTGTCGCCTTTCGGTCTGGACGTACAAACAAAATACACACATGCAGTTGTGACTGGAAGGTCACCTTAGGAAATACCCAGGTCTGACCAGCCTCACTATTGTCGCCTTTCGGTCTGGACGTACAAACAAAATACACATATACAGTTGTGACTGGAAGGTCACCTTAGGAAATACCCAGGGCTGACCAGCCTCAAAATTGTCGCCTTTCCGTCTGGACGTACAAACAATGTACAGTACACACACGCAGTTGTGACTGGAAGGTCACCTTAGGAAATACCCAGGGCTGACCAGCCTCAAAATTGTCGCCTTTCCGTCTGGACGTACAAACAATATACAGTACACACATGCAGTTGTGACTGGAAAGTCACCTTAGGAAATACCCAGGGCTGGCCAGCCTCAAAACTGTCACCTTTCCGTCTGGACGAACAAACAATGTACAGTACACACATGCAGTTGTGACTGGAAGGTCACCTTAGGAAATACCCAGAGCTGGCCAGCCTCAAAACTGTCGCCTTTCCGTCTGGACGAACAAACAATGTACAGTACACACACGCAGTTGTGACTGGAAGGTCACCTTAGGAAATACCCAGGGCTGACCAGCCTCAAAATTGTCGCCTTTCCGTCTGGACGTACAAACAATATACAGTACACACACGCAGTTGTGACTGGAAGGTCAACTTAGGAAATACCCAGGGCTGACCAGCCTCAAAACTGTCGCCTTTCCGTCTGGACGAACAAACAATGTACAGTACACACATGCAGTTATGACTGGAAGGTCACCTTATGAAATACCTAGGTCTGACCAGTCTCACTATTGTCGCCTCTCGGTTTGGACGTACAAACAATATACAGTACACACATGCAGTTGTGACTGGAAGGTCACCTTAGGAAATTCCTAGGTCTGACCAGTCTCACAATTGTCGCCTCTCGGTTTGGACGTACAAACAATATACAGTACACACACGCAGTTGTGACTGGAAAGTCACCTTATGAAATACCCAGGTCTGACCAGCCTCACTATTGTCGCCTCTCGGTTTGGACGTACAAACAATATACAGTACACACATGCAGTTGTGACTGGAAGGTCACCTTATGAAATACCCAGGTCTGACCAGCCTCAAAACTATCGCCTCTCGGTTTGGACGTACAAACAATACAGTACACACACGCAGTTGTGACTGGAAAGTCACCTTATGAAATACCCAGGTCTGACCAGCCTCAAAACTGTCGCCTCTCGGTTTGGACGTACAAACAATATACAGTACACACACGCAGTTGTGACTGGAAAGTCACCTTATGAAATACCCAGGTCTGACCAGCCTCACTATTGTCGCCTCTCGGTTTGGACGTACAAACAATATACAGTACACACATGCAGTTGTGACTGGAAGGTCACCTTAGGAAATTCCCAGGTCTGACCAGTCTCACTATTGTCGCCTCTCGGTTTGGACGTACAAACAATATACAGTACACACACGCAGTTGTGACTGGAAGGTCACCTTATGAAATACCCAGGTCTGACCAGCCTCAAAATTGTCGCCTTTCCGTCTGGACGTACAAACAATGTACAGTACACACATGCAGTTGTGACTGGAAGGTCACCTTAGGAAATACCCAGGTCTGACCAGCCTCAAAATTGTCGCCTTTCCGTCTGGACGTACAAACAATGTACAGTACACACATGCAGTTGTGACTGGAAAGTCACCTTAGGAAATTCCCAGGTCTGACCAGCCTCAAAATTGTCGCCTCTCGGTTTGGACGTACAAACAATACAGTACACACATGCAGTTGTGACTGGAAAGTCACCTTATGAAATACCCAGGTCTGACCAGCCTCAAAATTGTCGCCTCTCGGTTTGGACGTGCAAACAATACAGTACACACACGCAGTTGTGACTGGAAAGTCACCTTATGAAATACCTAGGTCTGACCAGCCTCAAAATTGTCGCCTCTCGGTTTGGACGTACAAACAATATACAGTACACACACGCAGTTGTGACTGGAAAGTCACCTTAGGAAATTCCCAGGTCTGACCAGCCTCAAAATTGTCGCCTCTCGGTTTGGACGTACAAACAATACAGTACACACACGCAGTTGTGACTGGAAAGTCACCTTATGAAATACCCAGGTCTGACCAGCCTCAAAATTGTCGCCTCTCGGTTTGGACGTACAAACAATATACAGTACACACACGCAGTTGTGACTGGAAAGTCACCTTATGAAATACCCAGGTCTGACCAGCCTCAAAATTGTCGCCTCTCGGTTTGGACGTACAAACAATATACAGTACACACACGCAGTTGTGACTGGAAAGTCACCTTAGGAAATTCCCAGGTCTGACCAGCCTCAAAATTGTCGCCTCTCGGTTTGGACGTACAAACAATACAGTACACACATGCAGTTGTGACTGGAAGGTCACCTTAGGAAATACCCAGGGCTGGCCAGCCTCAAAACTGTCGCCTCTCGGTTTGGACGTAAAAACAATACAGTACACACATGCAGTTGTGACTGGAAGGTCACCTTAGGAAATTCCCAGGTCTGACCAGCCTCAAAACTATCGCCTCTCGGTTTAGACGTACAAACAATACAGTACACACATGCAGTTGTGACTGGAATGTCACCTTAGGAAATACCCAGGGCTGGCCAGCCTCAAAACTATCGCCTCTCGGTTTAGACGTACAAACAATACAGTACACACATGCAGTTGTGACTGGAAGGTCACCTTAGGAAATTCCCAGGTCTGACCAGCCTCAAAACTATCGCCTCTCGGTTTAGACGTACAAACAATACAGTACACACATGCAGTTGTGACTGGAAGGTCACGTTAGGAAATACCCAGGTCTGACCAGCCTCAAAACTATCGCCTCTCGGTTTAGACGTACAAACAATACAGTACACACATGCAGTTGTGACTGGAAGGTCACCTTAGGAAAATCCCAGGTCTGACCAGCCTCAAAACTATCGCCTCACGGTTTAGACGTACAAACAATACAGTACACACATGCAGTTGTGACTGGAAGGTCACCTTAGGAAATACCCAGGTCTGACCAGCCTCAAAACTATCGCCTCTCGGTTTAGACGTACAAACAATACAGTACACACATGCAGTTGTGACTGGAAGGTCACCTTAGGAAATACCCAGGGCTGGCCAGCCTCAAAACTATCGCCTCTCGGTTTAGACGTACAAACAATACAGTACACACATGCAGTTGTGACTGGAAGGTCACCTTAGGAAATTCCCAGGTCTGACCAGCCTCAAAATTGTCGCCTCTCGGTTTGGACGTACAAACAATATACAGTACACACATGCAGTTGTGACTGGAAGGTCACCTTAGGAAATTCCCAGGCCTGACAATCCTCAAAATTGTCGCCTCTCGGTTTGGACGTACAAACAATATACAGTACACACATGCAGTTGTGACTGGAAGGTCACCTTAGGAAATTCCCAGGTCTGACCAGCCTCACTATTGTCGCCTCTCGGTTTGGACGTACAAACAATATACACACATGCAGTTGTGACTAGAAAGTCACCTTATGAAATACCCAGGGCTGGCCAGCCTCAAAACTGTCGCCTCTCGGTTTGGACGTACAAACAATATACAGTACACACATGCAGTTGTGACTGGAAGGTCACCTTATGAAATACGCAGGGCTGGCCAGCCTCAAAACTGTCGCCTTTCCGTTTGGACGTACAAACAATATACACACATGCAGTTGTGACTGGAAGGTCACCTTATGAAATACCCAGGGCTGGCCAGCCTCAAAACTGTCGCCTCTCGGTTTGGACGTACAAACAATATACAGTACACACATGCAGTTGTGACTGGAAGGTCACCTTATTAAATACCCAGGGCTGGCCAGCCTCAAAACTGTCGCCTCTCGGTTTGGACGTACAAACAATATACAGTACACACATGCAGTTGTGACTGGAAGGTCACCTTATGAAATACCCAGGGCTGGCCAGCCTCAAAACTGTCGCCTCTCGGTTTTGACGTACAAACAGTATACAATACACACATGCAGTTGTGACTGGAAGGTCACCTTATGAAATACCCAGGGCTGGCCAGCCTCAAAACTGTCGCCTCTCGGTTTGGACGTACAAACAATATACTGAACACACATGCAGTTGTGACTGGAAGGTCACCTTATGAAATACCCAGGGCTGGCCAGCCTCAAAACTGTCGCCTCTCGGTTTGGACGTACAAACAATATACAGTACACACATGCAGTTGTGACTGGAAGGTCACCTTATGAAATACCCAGGGCTGGCCAGCCTCAAAACTGTCGCCTCTCGGTTTGGACGTACAAACAATATACAGTACACACACGCAGTTGTGACTGGAAAGTCACCTTATGAAATACCCAGGGCTGGCCAGCCTCACAATTGTCGCCTTTCCGTTTGGACGTACAAACAATATACAGTACACACATGCAGTTGTGACTGGAAAGTCACCTTATGAAATACCCAGGGCTGGCCAGCCTCAAAACTGTCGCCTCTCGGTTTGGATGTACAAACAATTATGTACAAACAATACAGTACACACATGCAGTTGTGACTGGAAGGTCACCTTATGAAATACCCAGGGCTGGCCAGCCTCAAAACTGTCGCCTCTCGGTTTGGACGTACAAACAATACAGTACACACATGCAGTTGTGACTGGAAAGTCACCTTATGAAATACCCAGGGCTGGCCAGCCTCAAAACTGTCGCCTCTCGGTTTGGACGTACAAACAATATACAGTACACACACGCAGTTGTGACTGGAAAGTCACCTTATGAAATACCCAGGGCTGGCCAGCCTCAAAATTGTCGCCTCTCGGTTTGGACGTACAAACAATATACAGTACACACACGCAGTTTTGACTGGAAAGTCACCTTATGAAATACCCAGGGCTGGCCAGCCTCAAAACTGTCGCCTCTCGGTTTGGATGTACAAACAATTATGTACAAACAATACAGTACACACATGCAGTTGTGACTGGAAAGTCACCTTAGGAAATTCCCAGGTCTGACCAGCCTCAAAATTGTCGCCTCTCGGTTTGGACGTACAAACAATATACAGTACACACATGCAGTTGTGACTGGAAAGTCACCTTATGAAATACCCAGGGCTGGCCAGCCTCAAAACTGTCGCCTCTCGGTTTGGATGTACAAACAATTATGTACAAACAATACAGTACACACATGCAGTTGTGACTGGAAAGTCACCTTATGAAATACCCAGGGCTGGCCAGCCTCAAAACTGTCGCCTTTTGGTTTGGATGTACAAACAATTATGTACAAACAATACAGTACACACATGCAGTTGTGACTGGAAGGTCACCTTAGGAAATTCCCAGGTCTGACCAGCCTCAAAATTGTCGCCTCTCGGTTTGGACGTACAAACAATATACAGTACACACATGCAGTTGTGACTGGAAAGTCACCCTTTGAAATACCCAGGGCTGATAGCCTCACAATTGTCGCCTCTCGGTTTGGTTGTAAAGACAACGTTATTATACCATAAACTTTAGAAACAGGAAGACAGGGTCCCGTGAACCAGGGTTTTATGTTCGGTGAAATTAGTTCTATTAGGTGTTTCGTTAGGGGTCTCCCTGCCTTTTCCTCTATCAAGCACACGCTGAAGTGAGTAATAGCTAAGTGAGTAATAGCTCATCAAATGGTCGTCTGAACGCTTAGTAGAAACAAATCACCGTTAGATAGCAGCACGTACGCACGTCTCAAGCGATTAGCGTGTATTATTCTGTATAAAGTTGTATTATTCTGTAATGATTTTACAGAACCTTGCATATCCAGAGAGAATTGCCGGGCTGGTCCGGGCTTAACAAATCGTTACCAGTGAGATAAGTATGGGCTGATTCTCAAATAATAACAATGTATGTGAAAAGAGATATATCGGTTGTAATTCGACATTTCTCCTCTAGAGCTATCTTTCATAGAAACTACGTCATGTGCAGGAATATGTTGTTAGAGAGACAGCTGATCTGAAGGACTGGTTTAACCTGGTAAATCGCCAAACTGGCCTGGGAAAACCGGCTTTGCTTGTAATAATAATAATTGTCTTGCCGTCAGTCGGTCTGTTGTCTTTTCGTCTGCTAGTCAAACCTGTTGCTGAGCTTAACCAAGCATAAAGTAAGTTATTTCCTCAATTGGTTTTACTTTAATAAAAGAGCATAGTGTTGAAGCATCCTGCTAATAAACAATTAAGACTTAATTAATAGATGGGTAATTCCATGCCAATGAGATTAAATAAAAAAATGAAAACAAATCGTAACCTCAACCTTAAAATCACCTAATTTAAAAGGCAAGTTTAATAGTTGAGAAAGATTTTTGTAGCTTAAAAATTTCCAACTTATTAAAGTTCTTAAGAGCACTATTGTATGGCAACATTGAAACATGCACTTTTTTAGTTTTAGTACAAAAACACAACTGATAGTTATATTATGATGAAATCAAGAGTTGTTATTATAGTAGACCACTTTTACTTTCTTTGAGGTTAGCTAATTATCTTCCTCTCTTGATAGTGTAATCAAAGTTTAATAAGAAGGCTGTAGTCAGTGCAGTTTAATGGCAAAGTTAATTGGCTTTTGAGCATTTTATTATTAACATTTTACAACCAAATAGTTTGTTACTTTTTGTTTTGTTTACTTATACACACAAGTAGCCAACTTGTTTATAGTCATTACTAATTTATTAGTACTATATCAGTACTTTACTGTAGGAAGCTGCAAATAAATAAAAGTTAGCCTTTTTGACGCCCATAATATTTTTTTCTTAAGATATGCTTTATATATTACTTTTTTTATAGTTTTGTCATGTAGTTTAGTAATGCATTTTAGATAACTTGCAGAACCAAAAGGAAACTGCTAAAAATGTTTAACATTCAAAATTATATTACTAATGCTGGGGCAATTTAATGAAAATTTAAAGTAGGTAGGGACCTATACTAAATCCATGATAATTAATTATTATTAATAACTAATTATTACGATTCTTAGTACTACAGACTCTTCAAAAACTATATATTCATATATTCATCATCAACTATATATTCATCATTTTTTAGAGACACTATTGTTTTTCATTTGGTAACTATTTATTTACAATTAACTACCTTCTTTTATAGCTTCACTATTATATACAATTAAGAAGTGCGTATTGTTGAACCACCTGTCTTATCTGACTTAATCAATACTATAAAAGTATGTTATTTTTCATGCAAGAGTGTACATTTTTACTGTAAAGTAAAATAATACTAACTATTTAAGACTAGCAGTATAATGAAAATGTACATCTTATACAAATTAAATGGACGATTTTATTTCAATTTTAATTTAAACTATAGAAAATTAAAATTTTACGTCAAGGGTCAAACGTTTCTTATTAATTTCAAATTTTATTTTCAGTAACTAAATATAAACTTAATTACCGTACCATGATAAAATTTCTTCATCAAAATATTCTCTATACAGAAATACATATATTCACCATATCTTATCTAAATGCCTCCCACCCTCCAAAGTCTAAGGCACAGTTCATCCCTAAAACCGTACTACCTATCCTCATGTTTTGAATATTATTACCCACTGCTATAACTCCACCACTTTTAGTTCAGTATGTTTTGAATATTATTACCCACTGCTATAACTCCACCACTTTTAGTTCAGTAAGTTTTGAATATTATTACCCACTGCTATAGCTCCACCACTCTTAGTTCAGTATGTTTTGAATATTATTACCCACTGCTATAACTCCACCACTTTTAGTTCAGTAAGTTTTGAATATTATTACCCACTGCTATAGCTCCACCACTTTTAGTTCAGTAAGTTTTGAATATTATTACCCACTGCTATAGCTCCACCACTTTTAGTTCAGTAAGTTTTGAATATTATTACCCACTGCTATAACTCCACCACTTTTAGTTCAGTAAGTTTTGAATATTATTACCCACTGCTATAGCTCCACCACTTTTAGTTCAGTAAGTTTTGAATATTATTACCCACTGCTATAACTCCACCACTTTTAGTTCAGTAAGTTTTGAATATTATTACCCACTGCTATAGCTCCACCACTCTTAGTTCAGTATGTTTTGAATATTATTACCCACTGCTATAACTCCACCACTCTTAGTTCATTATGTTTTGAATATTATTACCCACTGCTATAACTCCACCACTTTTAGTTCAGTATATTTTGAATATTATTACCTACTGCTATAAACTCTACCACTTTCAGTTCAGTAAGTTTAGAATATTATTACCCACTGCTATAACTCCACCACTTTTAGTTCAGTAAGTTTTGAATATTATTACCCACTGCTATAACTGCACCACTTTTAGTTCAGTAAGTTTTGAATATTATTACCCACTGCTATAACTCCACCACTTTTAGTTCAGTATGTTTTGAATATTATTACCTACTGCTATAACTCCACCACTTTTAGTTCAGTAAGTTTTGAATATTATTACCCACTGCTATAACTGCACCACTTTTAGTTCAGCAAGTTTTGAATATTATTACCCACTGCTATAACTCCACCACTTTTAGTTCAGTAAGTTTTGAATATTATTACCCACTGCTATAACTGCACCACTTTTAGTTCAGTAAGTTTTGAATATTATTACCCACTGCTATAGCTCCACCACTCTTAGTTCAGTATGTTTTGAATATTATTACCCACTGCTATAACTCCACCACTTTTAGTTCATTATGTTTTGAATATTATTACCCACTGCTATAGCTCCACCACTCTTAGTTCAGTAAGTTTAGAATATTATTACCCACTGCTATAACTCCACCACTTTCAGTTCAGTAAGTTTTGAATATTATTACCCACTGCTATAACTCCACCACTTTTAGTTCAGTATGTTTTGAATATTATTACCCACTACTATAACTCCACCACTTTTAGTTCAGTATGTTTTGAATATTATTACCCACTACTATAACTGCACCACTTTTAGTTCAGTAAGTTTTGTATTATTCTGATGTTTGATTAAGTCTTTATAACATAAATACATAAGAGAGATATGTCAGTTCTAACGTATTTTAAACTATGCATGGAAAGCAATAATTGTTCATATTGTAAGGTGCATCTACCCTTGCACTGTTTACAAGTCACTCCATCAATTGCCACATTCATAACTATCCTAATCTTAAGTTGTCAGTCTATCATTCTTTGTTTCAATGAATAGAAAACCTCTAATTTGATACTAAACTCAAATACCTTTTGAAATATAAAGTGTCATTCCAAAATATTTTGCCTCTGTTCAGAAATTGGAACAGAAAATTAACAATGTGTTAGTTATTATAGTGTTTTTGGATTTTGGGGCAGTACTACTCATATATTTTCAATTATTTCAAAGCCAATAAATATATATGTTTAGAAGAAAAAAATCTGAAAATGTTCATGTATTCTTTTTTTTAGCTCAATAGTTATAACATCTTAACATTTTTTAGCGTTTTTTTGTATGACAACTCTTTTAATATTCCAAAATATAAAGATACATTTTGATCAGGTATGATAACTTTAAGTTGATACCCAACTTTAGGTTAGAATCAATTAATAAAAATACAATATTTTCAGAAGTTTTTTACTTGCAAAACTATTATTTTTTGGTAATCAAGAAAAATATGATCACTTAGTGTGTGTATATATAAATATATATATTTATTTATTATATGTGTATACATATATATATATATATATATATATATATATATATATATATATATATATATGTGTATACATATATATATAAAACCAACACTAACTCAAACTTACTACCATATTAAATGTGGTTAACAATTACGAAAAATTGAAACATTGAGTGGTACGAGGGTAAGTCCAATATGCAAGGAAAGTTCCTGTTCTTGCCCATGAAGGGTTCAAACTGAGTCAGTCGTTGATGAAGATGTCAGTTACACTTAATATTTGTACTATTGTTTGTATATATGTTCACCTATGTACTGTGTTGATGGATTTATCTTCTAAGGTAAGTTTACTGACGCCTTATCTCTACTATTACAATAAAACAATGAAATGAGTGTTCTGTATGATTGGCTGTTGGCATGGCTATACACAAGGCAATTAACAGGGGTTGAAAGAAGAACAGAATAGCTTTGTCAGTAGAAAAACTTTGCACTCAGTCCAAGTTAGAATAATGATGCAAAATTTAATCCTACGAAAGTTAAGGTACAAAGTCTTTTTACTAAAGCAAACTAAATCATACAAGATTCATTGCTAATAAATTATGTATTGCCAACATTCGTGTAAATTATGGAATTTATAAAGTTTGTAATGACCTTCAAAACTATCTCGCCAAACTTGTATTTTTTCTTGTTAAGACATTGTAAAGGAAATGAATAACAATGAAAATTTTTATAGATTATTCATTAAAAATGTTCAGGCTATATTATAAAAATATGTCTTAAATTAATTTAAATAAAAATAATTAGGAAAATATTAGTAACCATATATGTACAGTAACCCTTTCAATACTGTGATGGATAGCTTGAAATTATGATTTTTGACTTTACCAACTACCAACTTAGTGTCACAACACAAAAAAGTGTATCCAAACATTGATATCACTTGTCCTTTTTCAAAATTTAACTCTATGTTTTTCACTTCACTCCTGTATCTTAGCATATTCTTATGACATTTATCAGTATAAACATAATGGTTTTTGAGAATTAGAGACGTGGTGTAGTGTCTTAAATTCTTTTGGTTGTAGAAGTTGACGCATGTTCAAGTAGTTTACACTCATCATACACTATCAAATCTAAATTAGTTCATGTCCTTACGGAGTTTTGTAATTTCTGACAGGATATATGGTATCTTCTTAACAAAAATGGTTCATGAAATCTACACCAGCACCGTAGAATATTAGCAGACTCTCACATACTTCTTACTGAAATACTTGTTCACGATTCTTTCGATACACTTTTGACAGATCATTCATGAATGTGTTTAATTTTGGGCGTTGTAATCTATTACTCTCAAACACTTTATTTTCTGTCACATCATTTCAATTTAAAAAGTGTGTATTTCACAAGCTGTGTAAACTTCAACACCTCTAGATTCCATATTCAGTTGTATACTCTTCACAATATTATATGTGACTTTTTATAGCTTCCCACTTCTGTGATGCTCTTTGTTCCTCAACGATACCATTTCTTTGCTCAGAGATGAATAAGTGAAATCTATGAACGTCCTTGTCCTGATACAAGTGACAATCAGTATCCTTGAAACTGAATCTACAGCTATTTGAGATTAGCTCCTCAAAGTTCTTTGGAATGTTCCTTGACAAAGGACAGTGCAGGGACCCATGTGGATCACATTTGCTCTCAAGTTGCTTCAAGCATATATGAGCTGCATAACCATGCAAAGTTCTGTATGTTGGATGTTTTAATCATGGCTTACTGTGGACTGATATATCCATATTTGGTATATAGTGTGCAGCTTGAAGAAGCTTGTTAAAAAAATAAAAGGGAGTGATACATAGAACTTTAAAAAAAGGCTGTTAGAATTATTGCTAAATTTAAACTACAGAGATACATACATGTAAAAATTTATCAGGGAGTTGGGATTACTGATTTTATGATGTCTTCTTGTCAGTACAAGCAATTATCTACTTGAGCTGTACCTGAAAATCAGGAACTCATTAAATGATCTCACTTTCTCAACTGCATACATCCATAGATAGATGTAATGCCAACAGTCATGTTATATATAATAATTAGATATATACAAATGAAAATGTCATTTAATTTAACAATCACTTAGTAATTACCTATTTTGCAGTAAATATTTGTTCAGGTACGATGTTGCTAAGATTACTATGTATTATATTGGCTGGCGTTCATCTCTCAACCCAAGACTTGGTGACCCTGGCTCCCAGCGATATCCAGGAGGAGGTCACTAAACCTGCCTCTACTCCTACGGAGGTAATAACTAAATCTGAACAATTGATCCTAGATATAGTCAGTGATTGCCTTCCATTTAAGATAACTGCTACAAACTTACTGCTTTTCTGTAATAAGTATTATGATTGTGTAAATAGTGTGTAAAGGAATCAAAGGGAAATGCGGAAGCTCAAACAACTTGGTACATTAAACACTAACGGGGATTGTCTATGAAGGGTTCCATAAATAAAATCTAGATCTTTTTTAATAAAAATCTAGTTCATAAAAAGAGACATTTAATTCAGCCTATCTCCATTTCTTCTCCTCAATCAGATTCCGGTTTAATATTTCACCTCCAAGTTCATCAATAACAACTACAGATTTATTATTATTAGCCAACTATTATTATTATTATATACTAGCGTACCCGTCGCGCGATGCTGCGATTTCAGAGGAAGACATCTTAAGACGTACCTTTGTCGTCTTCAGCTACAAAATCCTACATTAGCTCGAGCTTCAGCAGTTTGTCTTCTAACAGCTTCTAGTCTTGCTTCTCTTTGCTCTTCAGTTTCTGAAGATCGAGCAGCCCTTTTCCTTCGTGCTTCAGGTGTGCATCGCCCTATACATTTCCTTTTGGGTGGCATAATTTTTATAGAAGACCCATCAAGAACTAAAATTAACATGTCGTGTAACTAGTTTATTTATAAGAAATCAAAACATAAAAATATAAACAGTTTAAAAAATTAACACATGGTTTAATTTAATTTTGACATATTTAAAACCCACAGCTGATATTCTTTTTATATTTGACTTATATATATATATATATATATATATATATATATATATATATATATATATATATATACCTTCATGCATCCTGCTACTTGATTAACATTATTATATATAACTATTATTATCTAACTATGTATATTAATTAATATATTTAATTAATTCAAGTTCTATTAGATCAATATACTGGTAATTTGCTGTCAATCTTAAAGAATTGCATGTATTACACACCACTTATCACTCTTCAAGTGATAAATAGTTCATCATCAATAGTCAAACAATACCATGCACGAAAATGAGAATACTCTTAATATAGAAATTAAGTGCTGAGTATTCTCAGGAATAATTAAACCAACAAAGCAATCTGCTGACTATAACAATTTTATTAATGCACAGAACAGGCATGGTAACACTACCATCCCAACAGGCATAGTAGCACATCCCGATCCAGTTCACCAACAAACGATCCAACTTGGCTACGGCAATGTGTTTACAGTTGAAAGTAACAGTATGTTAAAGTAGCAAATGCAATAAATGCAAAATGGTTTTATTCTTTTTAAGGAGAGGCCAGATCTCCTTTTCAACATCACTCTATGGAGATCTGTGCGGGAACTGTACGTTTTTTAGCACTTAAACAATCCTAAAAGGTAGTTGTTTTGATGAGTCCTAGTAAACTGCCTGACAGCTAAAGTACACTCAGATTTTAGTGTTTGAATGTGCATGGTTTTATTTTTACACATCTCTTTATGAGTGCTTTGATTGTTAAAGAACCATATAGTATCTATCATTCATGTTCTATTTTTGTAGAAACTGAAGCCAAACATCCGTTCTCTCCATGTCACCTCAGACATCAAGTACCGCTATGCGACTACACTTGTTTCCACCAGAGTTGTCAATCCTAACAACCAATCAGCCGAAGCTGTTTTTTCCATTTCCCTACCTGAGTCTGCTTTTATTTCAGGATTCCTCATGTAAGAAGTTTTGATTTGTCTATACCATTTTTTAAACATTCTTTTTATCATTCAGTCATTTAATGTGATAAATATCTAATAACTTTGACAGCATACATAACAAGGTTTTGTCACAACAATGATTGTAAAACAATAATTATAGAAGAAATTATGAAACTATCAAATCAGTCCTGGTAAAGTAAAAAAAGAAGGTTTGTCTTATTTTACCAGGCGAAGTTAGGGCTGAGGAGCCCTCTCTAACACTTAACCTGGGACCAACGGCTTTACATGACTTCCGAACCACGGGAGCGGCAGGGCAAAATCTATTAGTGGTCACATCGGGAATCGAACCCGGACCGGCAGCGTGGCAAGCCAGTGCCTTAGCCCCTTATCTACTGCCGCTCCATAAAGTAAAGAGTAACGAGTAAAAAAGTAAAGAGAATTAACGAGCATTGTAGTAGAGAAAATAATATGTATACCAACAGATTAATTGCCTCTCCTCTAGATGAATTAACATTGTTTAGTTCCTCTCGAAACTCAATTGGGCAAAGTATCTGTGAATTTATGTAGCTGTATGATAATGCATTTTCAGTCGATGTTGATGGAGTTTATCTACCAAGATAAGTTTGTTGATTTTATGTTTATTGACATATATATATAACTTTTGAAAGTATCAAAATAGTAGCTTCTTAAAAGATTTTGACAAGACTATTCATTTTCAAACCTGATTAGTGTAGCAATACATTTCATAATGAAATATAATGGAAATTGAGCTAAAACTTTTAGAGATTTATTAACGGCACATGCATTTTATATAAAAAAAATTACATGATGTATTTTCTACTTAAATAACATGGTATGATGAATATTATAATATGCTTTTATGGTGGCCATAGCTGAGTGTGAATCTATCTCTTAATAGTTGAATAAGTAAAAAGACAGACATTTTGTTTTGTTGGAATAATTTGCAAGCAAAGAAGGGGAAATTCCTCCAAACACATTGTGTTAAAAAGTATTTAAAAATAGTTCTAAGAAGATTTTCATCGATAAATATTGTTATAAACTTTGTAATTTCTGGTCACATTAATTTTTATTTCTGTACTTTGTTGTTATCTCAACAAAACATATAAAATGGTAACCTTGTTATGATGGATGTTTCTGAAATGTCTAGGGAAATCAAAGACAAAGTCTACAAAGCCTATGTAAAAGAAAAGGAAGAAGCCAAGGCGGTGTACAATCAGGCAGTCCAAGCAGGACAGTTTGCAGGCCATGTGGCACTAGAGTAAGTGTGTTGCATAATTTTTATCTCTTTATGTTTGATCCACTTAGAATACTGTAATTTTTAGTATGACAATTATGTAGGCTTTGCTGTAGTGATGGAATGAGGTGCAGCAATTAAAACCGTTTTAGGTCCAGACCAAAAATTGTTAGTCTGGAATACTTAAATTCACATTTTTCTTGAGGGCCCGAAAAACTGCTGAAGCAAAAACATGTTTACTTTTATATAAATCTTAGGCTCCAGTGCAAATATTTCTATGATTTTAATTTGAGATGTTTAAAATAACATTATCTTTTATTTATGTAAAATGTAGATTTGGTGTACTTTTTTTTCATTAAGAAATATATAGTAAAATTACTAACAAAGATTAAGTTCTACAAACAAAATTCAAACAAATATCTGTGGGAAAGCATATATTTAAAAAAATTTAAGTAATTTTCTATTACAGAATACGTTTTATTCAGATTAGTGCAAAATATATGTATTATTGTTATTTTTAGGTCCTCTTTAATCCTGGATCGCGAGATGGAGCATACTTTATGCTCCTGCATTAAAATCAATAAAACATATGTTTATCATCGCATAGTAAAACATATGTTTTTAATATCGCAACTTGATAAAAAAATCCAAAGCTGATCATGTTAAAGATAGGTTAATAAATTCTGACAACAAACCATTGGAGGCATGGAAAGTAATAAATGAAGCTAGGGGGGCAAACATAAAATCCAAGGAGAACATCATCCTTCTTAACGAAGGTTTTTCAGATGCAGATCCAATCCGAATAAGTAATATCATGAACAGTTATTTTGCTAATATATCAGCAAACATTCATTCTAACACCCACACTAAGGAATTTTCCGGCTTTCCCAAGCCCCACAATCATTCCTTTTCTAAATTTAAACTCTGCTCACCGGATGATGTTTATAACATCATCATGAAAATGAAAGGTAAAACCTCTTGTGGAACTGACGGTATATCTATGAAAACCATCAAGTTCTGTAGTAGGGAACTTGCAGCACCTATCTCACATGCAATAAATAGCTCTTTAGAATCGGGTGTTTTTCCGGATATTTTTAAAACTTCAATTATCAAACCTATTTTCAAGAAAGATGACAAACAGAATGTTAACAACTATCGTCCAATCTCTCTCCTACCGTCAATTTCTAAAATCTTTGAGAGGGTGGTGTCTGATCAGCTTACACTATATCTTAAACAAAATTCACTATTTTTCAGACACCAGTTTGGTTTTAGAAAGGGTAAATCCACCAAAACTGCTCTAATTAAATTTATCACGGATTGTCTCGACTCTATGGATCGTGGGGGTGGCGCGATCGGATGCTTCGCGGATCTCTCGAAGGCTTTCGATCGCGTTGTCCCCGGGATCTTGGTCGAGAAAATCTCTGCACTTGGAATAACATATACACCTTTAAATTGGCTCATTTCTTACATATCTGACAGAAAACAAATCACCGAAATTACACATACTACAAACACTGGCATAATTCACAAAGTACATTCAGACCAATTAAACTCAATCAGTGGGGTTCCCCAAGGATCGATTCTTGGACCTCTTCTTTTCCTGCTCTACATAAATGACATAAATCACTTTCTTCCTTCAAATGACTTAATAGTGTATGCTGATGACACCACCCTACTCACTAAATCAAACAATTTGGAACAATTGGAAATTGAATCCTACATTGGGATCAATCTTCTGACAGAATATTTTGCAGACCTCAAACTTTCTTTAAATCCCAGCAAAACCAACTTTGTTCATTTTCAAACTAAGCAACGACAAAATTCAAAATTTTCAAAAACACCAACTCTTTTAATTGGCGACTCCCAATTGGCAGAACTCGACAACATAAATTTCTTGGGAGTGAAGTTGGATGGTTCTCTTGACTGGTCAGAGAATACAAAATGCCTTTGTAGCAAATTGTCTATGGGCCTTTTTGTCTTACGCAATATTTCTCTTCTGGGAGATATCGATTTATCTAAACTAGTATACCATAGTCTTTTTTAATCACATGTTAATTACTCCATAATATTATGGGGCAATTCTTCCTCCAGGAACTTAGACTTAGTTTTTAGATTACAGAAAAGGGCTGTTAGACTTATGAGCGGGCTGCGACCCAGAGATAGTTGTATAGATGCATTCATAAAATTAGGTATTCTGACTATTCCATCATTGTACATTTATGAAGTCTTAGTTTACACCAAATCCACAAACCATACTAACTACCCACCCACTCATAGTTATAATACACGTAATAGAAATAACCTAACTTCTGTACAACACAACCTTAGAATTAGTGAATGCAAGCCAAACTTTGTTGGACCTAAATTCTTTTCTAAATTACCTTCTGAACTAAAGACAATAGAGAAACTTAGTACTTTCAAACTAAAATTAAAAAAAAATACCTAATCAGCAAAAGTTTCTATAGTATTACAGAATTTCTGGAATCTTAGCCCTCCCTAGCCTAGCTTATCTTAACCTTTTTCCACTTCATCTCTTCGATGAAAGTGCTGACGGATCCCATGCCAACACTGGTCTACGGGACGACGCGGGATGTATGTATGTATGTATGTATGTGTATCATCAAGCAAGCACAACAAAGTTGGTACCAATCAACACAGAATGTTCTGATCTATACATTTCATATTTTTAATAATTTTGTTATTCAATTTTATAAACGTAGGAAAATGTGCAACAACAGAAATCCGCTCAGTTTCCGCGCGGCTGAGGTCGGGAGCGGCGAAAATGCCGATGTTAGTTGAATGACTGAAAGACAACCAAAAGACGGAATAAGTCATTCCAAATATCAGTCTGTAGGGAATAAAATACTCTTACTAACAAAACAAATTGCATTGTTTTAGCTGCCTGCATTGGGTATTTTACAAAAAATGTTTTCGTGTACCCTTTTTTGATTGTTTTCTCTTAAGTGAGTCGAGGCATAGTTTATGCCTTTGATGAAAGTTTAGCTAATAAGTTATTTATTGAGATATTAGCAAACAAAAAATTAGCCAGAAAGGTAGAGAGTTCATAAGTCGATTGATGCCGTTTCGAGCGATTTCCGTGCAGTATGTTGGCAATGGTCACGTGACAAGTTTTCTGTTCGGGGAGTACAAAGAGAACCCGGCAACGACAGTCAGTCGTCTAGGCCGTATTGTTTGGTGCCTATTGGATTTTACTTGTCAGTGTTTTATTCGCTGTTATCGTTATAAATTATATTTGTACTAATACAATCATGTGTAATGTGTAGTGTAGTGATAGTGGAATGTGTTATAGTGGTTTATAGTACAAAAAATATGAGTAATACTAAAAAATATGTTAATTAGTTTTGATCTTTGTTTTTTATTATTATTGCACATAATTACTATAAAAACAACAGTTTTCTTCATTACTATAAAGAAAAGCCAATTTTACAAATGGCAGAAACATTTTTGTGAAGGTCGCATTAACATTAAAGGACTCTCGTAGTGGACACCCTTTGACTGCAATCACAGATGACAACATTGAGCGAGTTCCGCAAACTGTCCATGCAAACTGAAGAATAATGATTGATGAAACCGCATATGAAGTAAATTTTTCAATACAAAAGTTCTTACACACTTACGAGATGCCATTAAGAGTAAATGACCTGAAAAATGAGCAGAAAACAATTGGATTTTGCTGCATGACAATACCCCTGCAGATTGATCCCTCTAAATACGTAAATACCTAGTCAAGCTCCGCATTACCACGCTAGAATACCCTCCCTACTCGCCTGGCCCAACACCGGCCGATTTCATCCTGTTCACAGAGTGAAAACAATTTGCAGGTGTTAAAGCTGTCAGAAAAAATGCGATAAAAGTATAGAAATACATTTTAAAAAGTAAGCATCAGAAGTGTTTTGAACATCTAAATGATCGTAGGGACAAGTGTATTGTTGTAGGAGGAGAGTATGTTGAAGGAAAATAGGTTTGTAAGTTTATATCTTTGTCCAATAAATATATTTCAACCTATTCTGGGAACATTTTGGCTGTACCTCATATTTTTTATAATGTTTACAGTATGCACTATTTTACAAGTGCCGTTTGCACAATTTGCGCACGCTCACTTATGGTGTTATAAGTTTTATACTTTTTGAAATATTTTCATATATTTTACATTTTCTTGTAGCTAATAGACTGTACTAATAAAGTACACCTAGCAAAAAACTATACATACCGCTTATTTTTAGATTGTTATGTAATTTTTCACAGAAATGTTTCGTTTCCATGATAAAAATTTTATTTTCCCCAACAAACCAAATATATAAAAAATTTGTGTATGGGTACAATATGACTATTTTTCCTAAAAAAAATTTCTTGTCTATTCAATGGTGATTTTTTTTAATTTTTACTTGTACTATTTGATTACCTACATAATCATACACTATAACTGCACTTTTTTCATTTCTGCATTTTATAAAAACCAAAAATTCCTACAAAAAACCTAGTAGTTTATCTAAAATGTAACAACATATTATTATAGTGCAATAAATAATAAAGAATTTGGATATCTTGGAATTATTTGCAAACATTTTTTACTGCTCCTATGGAGGGTTATAACTTATAATTTACTTAATTTTTTTTTTTAATTTTTTCAATCTTTTCTTGACAATAATTATTTATTAAATTTGTTTGTTAGTTTTGATGGTAGTATGTGAATGTAAAGTTATTTAGAAGAAGACGATATGATAAAATTTACATTTGGAGCATATTTAGTATTTTTTATGATTTTTACAAAAAAGGCTTGCGAAGTGCCGAAAATAGGACCTAGTAGTGAGTAACACATAATGGATCACCCATTACTCACGATATAGGGTTAAAAGGAACGCAAGTTCTCTGCATCATATAAGATAGCGGTAAATACACTGCAAGTGCACCTTAGTGCTTTGTCCTTGGGTGCACTGATTTACTTTGATATTTGTCCATAGTAACAAAAACAATCGGCTCAAAAAATATCACAATTTCAATTTATAGTTTTCTCAATTTCAAAGACATGAAACAAAGCTCAAAAGACATGAAATACTAATTAGCAGTATTTCTCACTGCCACACTGTTCTCAAAGGATCAGTTAATTAGCTGAAGTGGCCGATCTCAAAATGGTATCCACTAGACCTATTAGAGTTTTATCACCTTGCGTAAGGAAGTATGAGCGCTATTTTCACAGGATGAGTGATGCTTTTGACCAATTGGTTCCCAAGATTGGTAATAATGTAACTGAACGAGTTCTCTTTGTGAACTCAAAAAAAATCATGAAACATTCATTTCTAAGTCACTGATATTAACATCAAGTGCTTAATTCTAGGAACAAATTCAGAGTCACATATTTGTTTTGTCTCGTATAGTTTTAATTTTAATAATGCAACAGAAATGTGGCTATGTCATTTTGTCAAATGCACTATATTGGAGTGTGGAGCTGCCAATCATAGTGACCAACGAACAAGATTCTAAGTGGCTGGTGAATCGAAGAACATGGATCGAAGAACAGCAAATATAATGAGATGCTACAAGTCACTGTAGAGAAATGAAGACAATGTTATAGAAGCATTACTGATGATAGATTTAAGTGTTATCTAAAGGTTATTTAAACAAACTCCATTTATGAAACTTTACTACATTAATAAAAATTGAACATTTTAACCAATTGCGGATCACTGACGAGCTCAGCTCGCATGAGCGATCTGCTTTTACCTCCAAATAGTTACAATAGACTTTACTAAGTTGTGTAAGCGTCTCTATTCATCAACTGGGTATTTTTTTAAACAGGTTTCATTTATAAAAGTTTTCATTAATATCCAATAGATCACAGTAGTATGTTAAAGTTGAAGAAGCAGTTTATATTTTGTTCAATAATATAATACTGTTTTTCATTTATATAAAGTGACATTGAGGTTAGGGAAACAAATACAGAGAATTGAGAGGAGGCCATTGTTGTCACCAAACCTAGTCTATTCGATGACTCCGATTTTGTTATCTCTTCGCTCGAACTGCGTGCGCGATATTTAGATTATGACTCTGACATCATCCCCGCCACCCTATAACCTGGCTCGCCACTTGTTGCCACTGCTATATCACTGGTACCCCATCAGGCCACTCTTACATCCAAGCAATTACCTGCAGTTTTATTGCGGCACGCTGTTTCTGTTCTGCCGGTGCGCAAATTAATTCGTATCACTGGAGCGCACGCGTCTGAATAAATCGATCCCCAATGGGTCAAACCATATAATAACTCATGATTTAATTTATATTCACTTATATTTATTTCGAAGTAAGCCTAGATCGAGTTTGGTATCAAGTGAAAGGGGTCTATTGAAGAGAAATGAATTGCTGCAAACCGAACTTTGAAAGGTTTATCTTTTCTAGAGTAGCGGTTATTTGAATTTCAAAGTAACTGATCCGAACAATATTATTACTCCGCTATTTAATGGTTTCAAGTCAATTATTCTGATAAAAAAATATACTTTGTGGAAGGAACATAAATTATTAAAAAAAAATAAATTATCAAATTTTCTAAGGAAAAAACAAGGTTGTTGTGGAAGCGTTTCCATATTTTTTTTCCACCCTGTATATATATATATCTAAGCCAGTAAATAATGATCTCTTTGGACTTTCGGACAAATACGCTCACATTTGTCCTAGGTATGGGTGCTAGTTGAAAAAGGTTAATGGAGCAAACACCAACACTGCAAGCATTTGTTTCTCCCAAGCGAGGCTTCAGGTTGCTTAACTGTTTTCTAATTCAAATTATTTTAGAATATGTTTAAAAATAACACAATCAGAACATTTTAAAAGGACATATAAAGTGTATCCTGAAGCAGTATTATAATTCAACTGTCACTGTAATGACGTACAGGTTATGTTATTATTTGCAAGTCATTGTATATTATTATTTAGTTAGAGCATATTAAAGAGATAAAGTTGATTTTTTGTAAGAATGATCATTTACAAACATTCTTGTATATCAGTAAGTTTTCTTTCATTCATGTATTGTTTTTTTTCAGCACAAGAGATTCAAACTCGTTTACAGTGTCTGTCAACATTGAGGCACACGGAAAAGTAACCTTCAACCTGACTTATGAACAGTTACTGTCCAGGAATTTGGGGACTTACAGCAATGTCATCAACATCAACCCTAACCAAGTATGTGAGAATTACTTATTCAACATTTTCACAATTTATAGAAGGGAAATGTAGCTTAGATCTTTTTTAATATATGAATATTACAATTAATGTCAAAAGTCACAAGTCTCTTTTCTATTTAAAAGGATGGTGAGGGGCTTATGGGGTTCTTGTATACATTGGATTGGTGGTTGGTCCTTTGAAAGCCTTGTGTATGTTGGGTGGTTACATGGTCTATTGGGATCTTGTATAAATTGGATGGGTGGGTGGTCCTTTGAAAACTTTGTGTATGTTGGGTGGTTACATGGTCTATTGGGATCTTGTATAAATTGGATGGGTGGGTGGTTCTTTGAAAACTTTGTGTATGTTGGGTGGTTACATGGTCTATTGGGATCTTGTATAAATTGGATAGGTGGGTGGTCCTTTGAAAATCTTGTGTATGTTGGGTGGTTACATGGTCTATTGGGATCTTGTATAAATTGGATGGGTGGGTGGTCCTTTGAAAACCTTGTGTATGTTGGGTGGTTACATGGTCTATTGGGATCTTGTATAAATTGGATGGGTGGGTGGTCCTTTGAAAACCTTGTGTATGTTGAGTGGTTACATGGTCTATTGGGATCTTGTATAAATTGGATGGGTGGGTGGTCCTTTGAAAACCTTATGTATGTTGGGTGGTTACACTGTCTATTGAGATCTTGTATAAATCGGTTGGTTCTTTGAAAACTTTATGTGTGTTGGATGATGGGAGTGCTTTTGGAAAGCTTAGTATACAAAAATAATGTAAGGTTGAGTAGCCCTCTGAAAACCTTACATTATTGATTGGGTGGGGGGAGGGCCTATTGGGAGATTTGTATACGCTGGATGTGCGAGTGGTCCTTTGAAAACCTTGAGTATGTTGGGCGATGAGAGCCCATTGAGGTTTATAAATGCTAAAAGAACTGAAAATTCTTAAATGTTGTACCCTTAAATCCATCCACTCTATGTAAAAATAGTGCAACCTACCCTACCTTTCTCCCTCATACGTAATACTTCTAGAACTTGGGGAAGGAAAAGCAATTTAAAAAAAAATTTTACATGTTTCACCAATTTGATCAAAATAGTATGAAAATATTTGAAACTGAAACTTATTAATGTATTGTTTACAGAATAAATATCATTACATAAATAAAAGTTAGCTATGTATCATTGGAATGCTTTGTTTTATCAGAAGCATTGTTGAGACTTGTTAGTTTTTACCATACAAGTTATTTAATATTGTTTATACAATTTCTATAAATATTTATGTGAATTAATATTATTAGTATACTTATTATTATTCATCTCTAAGATGCCAATTGTAGATATATGGGCGAATATGAGGAGTGAATGAGTGTGATGAGTATAGATGAACGAGTGTAGTCATTATTACTATCTGAGTTCGACTTAGCTCATTCATTTTATATATATATGTGTTCACCTCAACTATTTACTTTTAAGTTGTAATTGTCAGTTTTTTAGGCAAAACTTTAGAAATAGTGAGCTCCATATTTATATAAAATAAGAATCCTGAAGAGAAAGTAAACAGTTATATTTTTGCTAACTATATTTCAGATTAGGTAAACTCATGTTTATTTCAAACATATTTTACTTATTAAGTAAGATTTTTGATGTACAAAATGGCAAAGTAATATGAAATAAAATATGGTAGTGGTTAGATTCACAACAAAACGTTGATGTTGTATGTGTATATGAGTAAATTTGTAAATTACATTTTAGGCACATGTTTACCTCAACTATTTTTACTTTTAGTTGTATTGTCAGTTTTTGAGGCAAAAACTTAGATATTGTTGGAACCCTTTTTTGAACAAATAAGTAAATGTATGTTCACTTATGCTGTATAAATCATAAGACTTTCATGATGTTGAAATATTAAATTTGAGATGTACGTAGTGTATAAAATTACGTCCCTACAAAAGTTCAAAGTGTTTAATTGTTGAAAAAAACTAAAGTGTACCAATATGATAACAAATTCTTGATGATTACTGAAAAAATGTATACATTATAAGCCCAACTAAAAATTGTATGAACTCAACTATGAGCAAACATTTAAAATGATTATAATATATATTTTGTTTTTAGTTTTAGGTATTATTGTGATTTAAAATCCATACAATAATCACAATTAAATAAAATATTTGAATTGCATAATTGAGCACTAAAATAATAATTTCTGCACCTGAGTATCAATTATAAAATGACTATATACTTGTTACAACTACTGAATACTTTTTATATCAATATAAAATTGATTTGGACTGATTTTCTTTCTTTAATATGTAAAGGGTAAAATTAGAGATTTGTAGTTCTATTGGAGATTCCTCAATAACCTTTTTTTTTTTTTTATTAAACATTTCATGCCAGTACAAACAAGCCTGCAGGCCTGTGCATTAACTTTATTCAACATGTTCTGTCCATCAGGCCGGTTAGGGATTAAAAACATAGACCTTGAATTCCACTGTCCAAAGCCTTAGCCACTGAGTTGGACGCTGGTGAAATAAATAAAATACACTGAAAAATATTTAAAGATGGAAAAATATGTACATTTTTTTATACAAGAAAAACATTTTTAGATTGTGGAAGATATGTCAGTAAAAGTGGACATTGAAGAGCCAACAGAAATAACACATCTAGAGGTGCCGGAACTTCAAGCTTCGAATGAAATTGTAGAAGATAATGTGAAAGGTAGGGGGTCTAAGAAAATATTAGAAATTTACTGGTATTCCTTTTGGTTAGTAACTATTTTTATATTAACCCATTTGCATTTTCCCATAGTACAACAAAAGAATCCAGCATCACCAGAATATATATATTTTTTAAATTTAGATTATTAAAGTGATTTCTTTTACAAATATAAAACTACATATGTTTGGAAAATGTACAGTTTTTTGACCTTATTTATGTTCATATACGGGGTGTAAATAAAGTCCCACACGGGTTTAATATGTTCTGAACGATAACAGATAAATCAATAAGATTTGGTACATCAACATTACACCTAAAAATCTACTTATTTACGGAACTATCAGTTTTCTGTCATATCATGGGGACGTCCCGCAAGGAGTCAGAAGGAAATCTTAAATAGGAGCATAGGTCAATATGCACATCACTTTAAAAGGCTTATCTAGCAGAGTTTAATGCCGCAAACTGCAAACAAAAAGGTTGATCCACTACAAAATGGCGGCTGTTCAAATGTTTGATTGGAAAAAGATGTTTACTTACCAAATGTTTTCAGAGTAAATGCTCGAATTGTTCACCTCTGGTTATTTGACAGTTTTGAAGACGCACATAAAAACTATTAACAGCATTTTGCAGGGCAACTTGAGTAATCGCCTGAAATTCTTGACGTATTTTTTGTCTCAGTTCATTTAAATTTTGAGGCTTTGTTTTGTAGACATTGTCCTTAAGGTAACCCCAAACAAAAAAGTCTAATGGAGAGAGATCTGGTGAACGCGCTGGCCATTCCACAGTCCCCCGCCTTCCGATCCACTGTTGCCGAAAAACAGTTTTTAAATAGCCTCTTATGTCGATGCCGTAGTGTGGGGGCGCCCCGTCCTGTTGAAACCAGATATTCTGAAAATGTTCTCCAAACATCTGTCGAAGTACTGGTGTAATTTCATTTTCCAGCAAACGTTGGTAAGATATTGCATTTAAATTTCCTTCAATAAAGAAATCCTACCAACTGGGTACCTATCACACCAAGCCAGACATTCACCTTTTGTGGATATTGTGTGTGTGCCTCCCGCTTCCAGTGAGGATTTTTGCTACTCCAGTAACGGCAATTGTGCCTGTTTACGCTTCCATTCAGCATAAATGAACACTCGTCCGAAAACACAATATTGTTTACATCAATTTCGTTGCGATCTATTTTGGCCATCATATTTTTGCAAAATTCTATACGTCGGTCGAAATCATCTTGGTTGAGTTCGTGCACCAAATGAACTTTATACGGCTTAAAATTAGACCCTTTCAGAATTTTTTTTACAGTCGTAAAAGAGATGTCATGAGTTTGTGCTGCTGAGCGTAGGGTCTCGTGCGGGTTCTCAATAAATGACTGCAAGACTTATAAAGATTTGTCTTCGTTTGTCGCAGTAGCGGGTCTTCCTGACCTACGACGATCGGAAACACTTCCTGTTTCCATAAAATGTTGAACAGTTCTACCTACAGTTGTTCTGGAAATTGGCTGCCTCTCGGGAAAATAGTCATTAAATAAATGGCACGCTTCCTCGTGTGATCGTCTGTTGTTTCCCCAATCAACCATCATAAGAAGTGTTGATCAACCATCATGAAGAACCACTATACGTCACTGTACGTTCACGTTCGTCAAGCGACATAGTGTAGTTGATGAACGACAAGAAATACAACGAACTCTTTTGTACTAAAGTGCACTGACAGAAAGGTTGGACAGCACAACTAAAACAAGGAAACTAGAATAGCCTAATATGAATAGACTGGTTAATAGGAAAGTCCAAAGGGCGACCCAAAGATAAGAACTTTCTAATTGTTACTGTTACCAGGTTTTCCCCGTTATAAATTAGGACCAAATTTGAAACCCTTGACGATAACTAACGTCACAACTCACTTCTGTATTACAGGCATAATGTAGTATTTAGCTGCAGTTTACCTGCATTTAGTTGCAGTTTTTCTTGAATGGAGTTGTGGATACTAATAAAATGTAACCAAGTAAAACATTTGAACATCCGCCATTTTGTAGTGGATCAACCTTTTTGTGTGCGGTTTGCAGCATTAAACTCTGCTAGATAAGCCCTTTAAAGTGATGTGCATATTGACCTATGCTCCTATTTAAGATTTCCTTCTGACTCCTTGCGGGACGTCCCCATGATATGACAGAAAACTGATAGTTCCGTAAATAAGTAGATTTTTAGGTGTAATGTTGATGTACCAAATCTTATTGATTTATCTGTTATCGTTCAGAACATATTAAACCCGTGCTGGACTTTATTTACACCCTGTATAATAAAATTGATTTATAATTGAATGTTTAGCACTGCACAGTACATTATTGCAATTATATGTATTGTCAAGAGGGAATGTAAAAAAAATAGATGGAAAGCTCATCCATAGACACTAAAAAACTTTTCATTATTGGTGGGAATCGGTAAAACATGAGATTTTAATTGCTTAGTGTAGAATATAGAGATTAATGTCCAGTGGAAAGTCAGCTATTGTTCAGAGGTGTCTGTAGCACTCTGACACAGGTACTAGTAGATCTTTGGCTATATTGCTTTAAAATAATAAGCCCATACCCCAAAGGATGCAAATGGGTTGGAAGCAAAATATATTTAAAACTGCTTTGCATGTTAAAAATAAAATGTAAGTTTGTAATATAAACTTTGTACGCCTGGTTAAAATATATTCTATTACTCTTATACTATACCATTCTACTTTGACATAGGTTGATCTTGCTTGGCAATAATGTAAGACCACCGGATATCATATCTGAACTAATATAATTTATTATTCAAATTGACATTTTGTTATATAGTTAATAATTATTAATTTATTTAACAAATTAAAAAAAAAGACCGCACCACTCTTAACCACTTTCACTATCAAACTGCCACATGCACACATCAATTTCCTCCAACTTCCACCTGTGCTGATCCAATGTGGAGGGTCTCCTATTGACCAGCCAGGATGACATGTCTTAAAGCGTGTTGGCCGCTGTGATTGTGCCATACGAATACTGTGTACTCTGGGAATAGAAGAACTGTCATGACTCCAACAAATTATCTGATTGCCAGCATGCAGTTTTGGCAAACCAGGACATGGTGGTCTCGAAGTTCTGGAGTGAAGTTACAGTAATCTGTTATTACTGTAACTTCACTGTTCACTCATATTACTGTCATATGAGGAGGTAGCTGGAAAAGTGATAAATCACATTTGGAAGTATTGAGTAATTATCATTATCCATTGTGAAATGAATTGTATTTAATAATAGTTGATCTTATAACTTCCATTGGATAATCTTATAATAATCACTTGTTCACAAAGGGAAAAGAGGTGCGTCAATTGCACACCTTTTTGATGTTGAAGTTCTGTAGTTTCTTGTATTGTCACAAAACTGTAATATTTTCCAACAAAAAATATTTTTAAACTTTAAGATAACTTATATTTATTATTCTGTAAGACTTAAAGAGAAATTTTATGTATCTCAAAGATGTACTATAGTTCACTCCAAATGAACACTCAAAGTTTACCCTTTCCAGGAGATGAGGCATGTCTCAATCAAGTCTCTAAACCACCATTTACAATATTTCAGAACAAGTTAAAGAAATTTATAACAGCTTACATTTGTTTACTAATTGTGCTGTAAATGTTAACAATTAGATACTTTAAACAACTTCAAATAATTAACTTTTATCAAAACATCATTAAATTAACAATTTGTTTCAAGCTGATTGAATGTTTTATTATACATTTAATTCATGTTAAAATATGCAAATCAGTTGTGATGTTAGTGATGGTATGTGTCCCAAAAGAATAATAATATGATGCTGCACCTAGGTAGCAATCCCTTAAACACGTGTCTGATAACGCGCTTGTATTGTTTACTGTCATTGTAATTACAACTACCTCTATTCTAAGTGTCCATCTCCTTCCTTATAATTTCTGGCTTGTTCAAAACATTGGCCTGTTCTGTTTTGAAACTATAAAACTGGAGGTAGGCATGAATTAACAGGGTAGTAATATAGGTTAACTTATGTAAGAAGATTACCAATAAACAAAAATAAACCCTATGTTTCTTTGGCCAACGAATTTACAGAACATTGCTGATGGGGTTTAACCTTCATAATGGAATTCGGCTGTAAATCAGCCGGATAACATCGGTCAACTTAATCACTTATTATAATAGACCTATTAGCAATAGCGATTTATTACGCTGTCAGCGACTATCCGTATTTCGTATATTATGCCGTATGAAATTAATGTTACTGGCTGCTACGATCGTAGTTGTGTTCCAAAAGCTTCAAGGTATTGCTTTTTCACTGTTTCGTTATCTTTGGGATGGTTATAACTATCGCTTTGGAGAAAAATAATACTTGACCAGATTGTTTGTTTACGTTTTCAAGCTAGTCCTTCTGCTAGTATGCTAGTGCTGTGTTAGAAGTATTGCTTTTGCCGTGTAATATAATTTGTATTACTGTTTTATAATTAGTATTGTGTTTTATCAGTTTTATATTATATCTTAGTGTTTATAGTTAAGTTTTTGTCTTGTAAATAAACATGAATCGCTATGGTTACTATGATTTTCGATAGTTACAAAAAGAAGGTAAACCACTTTATTATATATTTAGTGTTATTTTATTCATAAGCATGTTGTATAGCATTTTACTATTTACATGTAATACTGTGACATATTTACATTGTTATTAGGTCCAACAAAAACTGGGATAGATGAATCTTTTCTAAAATGTGTATTGTATAAGAATGTACATTTTTCACAACATTTGTCGTCATGGTAGTGATTGGCTATTTTTAATTTTTCTGGCTTGTTTTTTGATGTATAATAAAATTTTTTTTTACTTTTTTTGTAGCTGTTTTATTGTTGTTTGCTATGACTGTAAGGAAAAAGTTCAAAAAAGTTTTTGAACATTATCATGTTATATCAAACTCAAAAAAAAGTTAACATAAAAATGTTTTTGTCTTTCTTTTTTGTTTTTCAGTTATAAAAATTTTTATTTCGGCCAAACATTGGGTACATATTTATTCTCCAACTTATCATGAACAATATAAAAAAAAAATGTAAAAGATATCTGTTCAAATAAGTATGGTATGATTTTTTTTTCTGAACTTCCTGCATTTTCGGCTAAATTTGGCTAGCATTTTTTGGGTATGTGAGTGAAGTAATAAGCCATAGCACTAAAAGGGTTAATAACCACCAAATCAAGTATACGGTGGATTATGAAATAAAAAACAAAACAAAAATACAAATGTTACAAATTAATTATACAGTCCACGTAGTCTTCTTTGCAAATTGCAACTTGTCTTCAGCGGCATATGCATGCGCATTGCTTATAAATAATATTGCCAAGTAATAACCAATATATCGAATATAACAATATAACAATATATACAACAATAACAATAGAACAATATAATAATATAACAATAAAACAATAAATATTACAATCGATTACAACAGCTTGTCACTTGTAATTGGACTACTAGTATTTAGTGACCATCCCAAAAAGTTTTTGATAGATCGATTGATTGACTATGATATGTACAACTAACAGTTAAAAATATCTTACAATAGTAAATGAAAGATTAATGTCACATGTATCGTTGAGCCAATTTTAAGTTTCTTACGAAATATTGATAATTTAAAACTGTTTTTTATTTCAATAGGCAACAGGTTGAAACATTTTGGGACCCCAAGTAAGACAAAAGTTTTAGAGAAGAATGACTTATTAATTCAAGGTCTTACAAAATTCTGTTGGCTGGTACTTCTGGTTGGTGTAATGTAGGTTCTCTGTTCCCCTGTTGCCTACTTTTTTATAAAACATTCTTAAAACTTTGAAAATGAATAGGTTTTTTATTGGTAGTATTCTTAAATTTTTAAAATGCAAAGCGGTATTTTCCCTATGACAATTAAACAGTAATATTCGAACAAAAATATTTCTGAGTTACAAAGATTTTATTGATTAAGTTTTCGTGAGTCCCTCCCCAGAATTCAATCCCATACTGAAGGACGTGATTGAATTAATGAAAAGTACAGGTTTTTCAATAAATTTTTGTGCTGCAAAAGGTTTCGTTAAAAGAATAAAAAGCGCGAATTGATTTTTCATGATTTCATGCGTGTAAATTGTTGATTGTGGCTTTTTAAAAAGTGATTTTGTCGTCCAAATGAATAACCCAATTATTTGACTGTCTTTCGACTTGTTCAACCGATTCACAACGTGTCAGGTTGTTGATATTACAGCAAGTATGGTATTTAAAGCTATGATTAAAATTAAAACCGGTTAAAATCAAAGTTAACTATTTTGGTTTTCCGAGACATTAATTACCATACAGTTTTTCTCACACCATTTCCTCAATAGTGCCAAGTCATGGGTTATGAAATTGGAAATTTTCTAGCCAGTCAGTACTTGAATACGTGAAAGATATGTCGTCAGCGAAGGCTGATAATTTTAAACCGCAAAATGGTTCTAACAACAAATCATTTATAAATAAATAAAGAAAATAAATCAGCAGAAATTACAGATCCCTGAGGGACACCAATTTTAACTACTTTTTCACCGCTTAAATTGTTTTTTCACACGGACTTGTTGTATTCGATTTTCTAAAAATGTTCGGAACCAATTAAGAGCTGGACCTCTAACTCCTGCATGCCTCTAACTTTACGAGCAGTAGATCATGATTAACTAGATCGAAGGCTTTTTTAAAATCAAACCAAAAAGAGCAGAAACTTTATTACTACTGTTTAGATTTTCAATAACATTACGTAAAAGAACTTCAATTGCATCTTCAGTGCTCTTGCCTTTTTTGAAACCAAATTGACTTAGAGAAAAAAATGTAGTAGTTTCCAAAAAATTTAATAATCTTGATCTCATTAATTTCTCAAATAATTTAGAAAATATTGAAAGTAAAGCCACTGGTCGATATTGTTCGATAGAATCAGAGTTCCCTTTTTTAAAAATTGGCACAATTACAGCTTTCTTTAACAATTCGGGAAATTTCCCATTTACAAAACTACTATTAATTATTCGAGATAATGGTTCAGAGATTGTATGAATAATACGTTTTATAAAGTAAACATTAAATTGATCAAAACCAGAAGACTTCTTGTTCTGCATATTTAAAATAACTTTTTCAACTTCATATTTGCTGACATAACTGAGAAATAAAGACTTAGGCTGTACTCTTAAATTAAGATTATCTTGTACATGAAAATTAGATGAATGGTCATTAACAACATTTAAGAAGTAGTCGTTAAAAGTGTTTGCAATCTCCTTATCATCAGTTATTTCTTTACCATCTACTACTAACTTATCAACTACTTTACATTTACCTCCTAGCAATGAATTTATTAATCGCCAGTTATCAGCTAGCACCCCACCACTGCACGTGTATGGGTGGCGGGCGGGTCATCACCACTGCACGTGTATGGGTGGGTGGGCGGGGCATCACCAATGTACGTGTCTTTCATCACTACTGCACGTTTATTAATTAACATACACCTGTATGTAATGGACCTGATGATGTTTGATCCACTTAATCCCCCATATCTTCAAAGATAAACGTAGTAATTATTGATATAGATATTTAAAGATGTTCATTAGTTTGAATCTATATATAATCTCTACTGAAACGTTTCATGCACCCATAAGAAAGTGACCTCAATTTCATTTTCCTCTATGATATGGTACAAAACAGTTAAAAAAAATTGTTTAATAAATCAAATGCCTTTGGAATTGGGAGGAGTTGCTGATAGCAGACATATATTTGTTTTGTTTCTGAGACGATTGAAAAAAATAATAATAAAATCGAGTATTCCAGTTAGCACAATTGCTACAGGGCTTACTGTCAGCAGTGTTGCACTGTCGAATATAATCTCTTATTATAGCTCACTTATTAACGATATCAGCATGATTAGAATATCTTTAAAATCAGGAAGAGTTCTTGTTTAGAATCATTGTTTATTTTGTTTCTGAGTCAAAAGGAACCACAGAGAAGAGTATTAAAAAAGTCGAGTTGGCAAAGTGAAACCTTTTTCAATTGTGGTATATGTATAATGCGTGTAAGTGTATTTTTACACAATTATTACTATTTTTACATAAATTGACACAGAAGTAAACATTTCAAGAAATACATCTATCTTATAGAACATGTATTTCTGTAAATTTTAGTACTATTTATAAGTGTCTAATGATTAGATAATTTTTTTAGTAATTTTTTGAAAATACTGTAACCATGGCAACACATTGTTGCGGAAGTTGTACTACGTATGGTTATATTAGTATAATTTTTTCAAGGCCCCCATTAACTTTTAGTACCTTTATATTTCCTAAAAATAGATAACATTTGGAATGTTCTGGCTATCTTGGAATTGTGAATTTAGCTGTATTATTTTGTTTCCCAGATGACCCCCCTTGCTTTTTTCGTGTTTACTAAAAATATTTTCCAAGATGTCAGGTCACATAAAAAATACAATTTTTTGTAATAGTTGTAATATAATCTTGTTAAAAAATAACCTGGTTTATTTCAAGTAAAATAATATAAAAAACAAGTATATTTATATTTTTTATGAATTTTTGAAAAAATTCTGCAAATGCGCAACAAATGACCAGCCGGTATAAAAAATTTTTATGGCCGGTTCGAGGATTAAGGGTTATCTGTTGTTTTTTTAAAAAATTAATGTTTAAGAATATATGTATATTTCGAAACCAAGGATTTATTTTTCTTTCTAAAAATAAATTTCTTAAAGATGATGTTGTTTAAAATAAAGATTTTTATGGCATGCACTTTTATGGGTAAACTTACATTTGTTTTACTCTATATATATAAAAAAAAAAAAAAAACAAACAGTACATTTAAAGAAGAGTAAATTACATTATAATTGTGTTATACTTTGTTTCAGCAAATACACTTGCTAAAATAGACATGAAGAGTCGAAATCATAAAATAATAACTTGGGCGCCAACACCGGAAGAGCAAAAGAGTCAAAATAGCACTGGCGTTAGTGGTCAGTTTATTGTTAAATATGATGTCGACCGTGCACGAAATCCTCAACAGATCTTGGTTAGTATTTAGAAAGGGAACCTTTTTGTAGAATAAGTACTACTTTAACATTTCCTAGTCAATGTAGCCTAAAATAATCTAAAAAGAAATCACAATAATTTACACAATAATAACAATAAATTACAAACATGTGACACACTGTTTACATTGAACTTGACATAATTAAGTTTTAATTTAATATAATAAAAATTAAATATCCACTATATTACTACCCACAAAACACTATTAAATCCATTGAGAGAAAATCATTAAAACTATAAAATGGATTATTCAAGAGCCAGGTATACAATTTCGTTTTAAACTGCTTTTCTGGATATACTTTCATAAGGTGGCTCAGGGTATTGTACACCTTTAGGGATAACACACTATGACTATTCTGAGTTTTGCTTAACCTATTGTGACCTATCACTACATTGTTTTTGTTGCGAGTATTGTAGTTATGAATATTATAATTAAATGTTAATTTATTTACATCTTTGAGGACATAAACAGCTAAGTCGAATATGTATAAATTTACTACAGTCTGTATTTCTAGTTCTTTAAATATTGGTTGAATTAAATAGTTTACAGTAATTTATTTTTGAATTAGATTTTTTTAATTTATCAAAACATAACTTGGGTAGACAACTTGGGGTACATCTCATTTCAAAACCATGTAGAATATCACAAATTTATTTTTTCTTAGGGAACCCATATTAAGTAGTTTGGTTTATGAAATTTCCTTAGAATTTTTTTGAATTTTTATTCATAATAGAATACCAATAAATCTAAAAAAGTAATGCTTAATATTGTCCAATTTCTTAGAATTGGCGGTTTTATAACCCTGTTATTTAACTAAACTTAAAAGAGACCCCAAATAATTATATACCCAATTTAGTTTTAATGATTTGATGTTGGAAAATGTTTTATATTTCCTAGAAAGTAACCATAATTATTGACTGTACCACAAGACTCCTCCTTGCGCGATAGACTACTCATAATAGACACGTGTCATGCCATCACCGTCTACGTCAGCTCAAGTATATGATGAGTTACGTGTATATGATGAGTTACGTGTTTTTGGCCTATCCCTGTTTTGTCTGTCATTGTTTTTTCATGAAATGAAATAAATCCTCATTTCCATTGAAATTAAATATTATATAGATTATAAAGAATAAATAGTTCAGTACATTGTTAACCAGTCTAGTGGCTGTGTTGTTCCGTATAATTAGTATTTATATGTTAAGTTGGTTGGCAGCTGGCATAGCTGAGAGATTACACAAGTGACAATTCAGCTACCAAAATCTTCATTTATTTAGAACCACCAAGTAGACACATTAGGGATTGCTGCGGACACGAACTACATTATACCCCATCGCGATCTTTTCAGAGGGGATTAGCTGGTCTTCATTCAATCGAAAAAGCTGGGGTTGAATGGTTACAAAACCTGTATTTAGCTCTATGACTGGACATCAATATTCAAATACTAAGACATAAGTACTGGTTTTGGTTTAATTTTAATTTTATTCCTTCAACTTTTAATTTGGTAGATGGCTTTGAAAGCCATAAAATATATACACATATATTCACTTCTATACTAGTTATTTGATATAGTTATTGTAGTTTTCTAATGCTTACTGGAGAGCTGAGCTTATTAAGTTTCTTTTATAGAAACTCGATTCTTATCAACATTTTTGTACATATTAAAAACCTGTATTAAGATTTTAACTTGTAATTTTTCTTATGGAACATAATTTTTAAATGTTTATAGTACAATACTATGTAAAAATGTAACTTAGTTTTGCTTATAAATGGATTCTATATATTTTTTCACTACTATCCAACATTTTTCCATATCTGATCACGGCCACCTATTTGTATTGAATAAGCGAGACTCTACTGTAGTTACATAAGAGAGGAGAGAGAGGGAGAGATAGAGCAGCTGAAAACAAAAATAAAAGCAGTAAAATGCTTATAAACATTACATAAGCATGAAGCTTAGACATGGTGTTAACAAAATACAAGTAGCTAAACACAAAGAATTAAATATTAACAACAAATTTAGCTAATTCTTTCCTTGCAATGGTCAATAAATTCTTCCAGGCAGTAAACAGGAATCACGAGCAGCCAGTTATGTAGTCTTCTCTTATGGCTCTTTGGATCGCCACTCTTGATGCTGGTTGATAGATTGAAGAGCCTAGCTCAGGCATAAGATTGTTTCTTGGAATATCTGGATGTTCTGTGTGGAGGCAAATTGAAGTCGGTAGCATGCTTGGTGTACTGACAATGCAAGTTTATGTTTCTCTGCAAAACTTGGTTAGAGGCAAAGTGAACTGCTTCACAAATGTAGATAAAGGCTGCTGTTGGGATCTTGAGGTATTTAAATGCGCTCCTATTGGAGATTCCCAAGTATTCTTATGGCACGTTTTTGCAGTACAAAATCCTAATGAAGGTATTCCTTAGAAGCACTGTCCCAGATGCTTATTTCATATCTGATATGGCACTCTACAAGTGCATGGTATGCTGCTCAAGTGGGGGCAGTTGAAGTGATGACTTTAATTTGTCTCAGACCGATTATTGATGGTTCTAATTTTTGGCAGAGGGAGTTAGTGTGTATGTCCCAGCGCAATTCATTGTTTAGGATGATTCCTAGATGTTAGATTGATTCAGAGACTTGAATATTTTGGTGACATGATATTTTATCGCGGAACCTTCCTAAAACAAGCTGCTTAGTTTTACCCTCATTTAACACTATGTTGTTGGCACAGTACCCCATAGATTGATTGAAATGAATATGCTTATTTCAAGAGTATCCAGCTCTTTGTCGCTGGTCAAGAGGACTGAGTCATCTGCAGACATGACAGTATGACTATACGTGTCATGTAGTTCAGAAGATTGCCAGCGAACAATGCAAAAAGAACTGTGTCCAGCACAGTATCTTGTGGTCTTCCCCTTGTCACATTCAGCAGCCCTAATATGACCGTTATTGTTCTCACCTTGCTGGTCTGCTTGATCTCAATCGGATGCCTTCTTCCATATAGATAGGTTTTGAGCCAGTCCTGTTCTGCACCACTAACACCCAAGGCATCGAGTTCGGCCAAAATAGCTCATGATCCAGGCAGTGAAAGGCCTTGCTGATATATGGAAAGGCTCCGCCGACAGTGTTTCCAGCTTCCAAGTTGTCCAGAATATGTTCTACAATAGATCTAAGTGTAGTGATTGTTGACCTGCCTGGTATGAAGCCAGTGGTAAATGAAGACAATAAGACATAGAACATATATTACATAGATTCTGTTAAAGTAAAACATTCAAGGACACTTCTTGAATGTTGTATTTATTTTCAAGGAAATTTAGCTCGCCTTTCTTGAGATAGGTGTGTAATAATAGCATTTTGGTGAATGGAAGTTTTTATTAAAGGATTCAAAATGTTTAGTTACAACAATCAAGTAAGTCTATTTCTAATCTAAAAGACTATACAGGGTGTCTTAAAAGTCCCACCCCCCCCTATTAACTTTCTTATGAATAAAGATAAAGTGATTTACTTCTGGGAATGTTTATATGACCAACTAAGGAGTTTTTTATGTATGCAAATTTTTTACACCCCCTCTCAAAAGGGGGTAGTTTTTGGGGTATGTCAAAATTTTTAAATAGAAACCCCTATCAAATGACACATCATTTTAAAGGTAATATTAAAAGAAAAAGAATGGCGGAAACTAGAGGTCTCTAACATTAGTCTATCAAATTTGGTGGCAGTTTAAAGTTGGAATTATTTCATAAAACCCCCGCAGCTTATGTTACATTTAAAATTGTTGTAAGGCAGACAAAACATTCACCCACCAGTTAGTTATGAAAACTGATGACACCTAATCGTAAAACAAGTTATTACAAGAATCAACAAACACCAAAAACCACAAATAACATAGCATTTATTTGGTTTGTCTGACCAAAGTCCAGTAGGGCAACCTGGGAATACCAGTGGCTCCTTCCTTATCTCTTATTAGGTTACTAGTTAGTACGTGTAACACTTTCAGTTCAGTTACTGTGTTAAATTTCTTTTTATTCGTATTTAATAAAAATGGCTCGGTCAAATGAAGATAAAGTAGAGATGATATTGTTCTATGGGAAGCTAGGAGAAATGTTCATGAAGCAGTTCGTTTATTTAATGCTGCCTATCCGGATAGACCAGTAGACAGGGCATACATTAGACGTTTAGTAAACAAATTCTCAACAAACTTTAGTGTCAAAGATGCACCACGATCAGGGCGCCCTGCCATTGCGACAGAAGAGATCTAATTCAAGTTTTAGCAAATTATGCTGCAAACCCACATGAATCTCTGCGGTCCACTGCCCTTGATGTTGGAATTTCAAAAGATACTGTTCACAAAGTGTTAAAGCGTCACAAGTTCCACCCGTACAAAGTACAGTTAAATCAAGAATTAAATGAAGACGACCCAGACCGAAGACTTCAGTTTTGTGAGCAAATGTTGCAGAAGATTGAAGAGAATAATAATTTAATATCACAGATATGTTTTAGTGATGAAGCATCATTCTCTTTGCATGGTACAGTCAATCGGCACAACTGCCGTTATTGGGCAAACAGTAACCCCCACTGGATGGTTGAAGCCCATACGCAACAGCCACAAAAATTAAAAGTATGGGCTGGAATTTTGGGAAACTCTGTTATTGGGCCATTCTTTATTGATGGTAATTTAACTGGCGTTAAATACTTGGACATGTTATGGAACGGCATTGTCCCAGCCATAAATGAGGTAGTACAAGGTACTTATGAGCCTGTATTTCAGCTCCTCCACATTACAATATGCTTGTCCGGACATTCCTAGACCAAACGTTTCCCGATAGATGGATAGGTCGACGTGGCACTTTGGTAGAGTGGCCTTTCACCTCTGGATTTTTCTTTTGGGGTTTCCTCAAAAGTAAAGTTTACGACACAAAGCCCGCAAACCTCGATGAATTAAGGACAAGAATCAAAGAGGCCTGCCACCTTATCACGCCTGAAATCTTACAAAATGTGAGACGTGGTTTTCAATCCAGGCTTTTTTACTGTCAAGAAGTTCATGGCAGCCATTTCGAGCATCTCATCTGAGTGAAATTGAGGTGAGAGTTCAGCATTTTGACCATTTTTCCCGTTTCTAAAATTACTTAGGGGGTTTTATGAAATAATTCCAACTTTAAACTGCCACCAAATTTGATAGACTAATGTTAGAGACCTCTAGTTTCCGCCATTTTTTTCTTTTAATATTACCTTTAAAATGATGTGTCATTTGATAGGGGTTTCTATTTAAAAATATTGACTTACCCCCAAAATACCCCCTTTTGAGAGGGGGTGTAAAAAATTTGCATACATAAAAAAACTCCTTAGTTGGTCATATAAACATTCCCAGAAGTAAATCACTTTATCTGTATTCATAAGAAAGTTAATAGGGGGGGGGGTGGGACTTTTAAGACACCCTGTATAACCATGGGTGTTGGCACCTTAATTTAACGTACTACAAACAATTTATTTTTCTGTTTTAGGTTGATGAGGGCTATTTTGTCCATTTCTTTGCTCCTGAAAATCTACCCAAGTTGAAGAAACATGTTGTATTTGTACTGGATTTCAGTGGTTCCATGGCTGGTAGAAAGTTAGAACAACTTAAGGACGCTATGAAAAAAATCCTCTCTGATCTGGAGCCTACAGACTACTTCAGTATTGTCCTGTTCCAAAGTATTGCTGTGGTCAGTTAAATTTAAAAGTGTACTTAATTATTTTTTAGGGTTATAAATATGTTACTTACTCTACTTACTCCCAGGGCCATCTATATCGCAGGTGATATTTAGCCGCACCAACAAAGCCTCTCCAGATTGACCTGTCCTCTGCATTCTCTTCCATGGCTCCAAATCGCTGTATATCTAGCCTAACCTGGTCCCACCATCTTTGTTTTGGCCTCCCACGAGGTCAAAACAATATGTTAGCCTAATTAATTTTGTCAGGAGGAGCGAGCAATTAATCTCCCACACAAGCTTAACAAAAAAGAAGGTGTGGGTGATTTATCTTATTAGTTTTAAGTTCGTAGTTTAATATAAAACTAATAAAATGGAGTTAGCTTACTACTAAACATAATCTATAAAAATTATTGTTTATCCTATTATTTATCATCAGCTGGCATCACTTTCTGATGAAAATATGAAATAAAGTGTTTATCACAAGCTTTATTCATGACATCTAACTCAGCATGAGCCAGTTTAGTCAGTCTAGTGAATGTGTGGTTCGTTTACATCTCTGTTGTGGTTTTTGGTTTTCAAAATTGCATTGTTGTTATATTTTTAATTAGTTGTTTGTTGTTTGTTCTTCTATACACTCATAAAACTTGATAAAAAATGGTACTTTTATAAAACAACATATTTCGACAGGAATAACTGGTTTCCTATCTTTAACCCACTGCGGTTCGATTTATTTAGACGGGCCCGCCCCAGCGGGTACAAATTAATTTGCATACCAGAGCAGTGGCAGAACAGTAACAGCATGACCCAATAAAACTGCAGGTAATTGCTTACATGTAACAGTGGACTGCTGGAGTATTGGCGATATAGCAGTGGCAAACCAGAATATAGGGTGGCGGGGACAATGTCAGAGGCATAATCAAAATATCGCACACGCAGTTCGGGCGAAGAGATAACAACGTCTGAGTCATCGAATAGACTAGGCTGGGCAACAACAATGGCCTCCTCTCAGTCCTCTGTGTCTGTTTCACTAACCTCAATGTCACTTGCTATATCAGTGCACTGACGTGGACAGAAACACACTATATCTAAACTAAATAAAGTATTTTATTACTGAACAAAATATAAACTGTTTCTTCAGCTGCAACATACTACTGCGATCTATTGAATACTAATGAAAGTATTATCTATTGTCTATTGTGTTTATTTATCTATTATCTATTGGATACATAAATACAACATTTATTTTATTCTAATAGCTCAATTATATGCAATTTAAAAATGCACACAACCTTGTGAACATAATATTTAGAGGAATTGTGAATTTTTTTAGAAAAACTTGCAAAATCTTCATTTTGCGTCTGTCTTTTTCAATAGTAAAAGATCTTATATCACTAATTTAAAAAAAATAGTACACTCAAAAATGCTATTATTTGGTATGGTCCTAAAGGTTTAGGATACTCTTAGTGTTCTTATTATTGTTTCAGTAAATGAATCAAAAATCAATAAAAATAGCCAGATGTTAAGAGTGTACTTTTTTATTTCTCTTGATCTGTTTATTATTAAATATGATAAAAATATTTTTTCTTTATATTGTCTTGAGTAAATTATTCTTCAACCATATTCTCCCCATTGAGCTGAGAGCAGCGTCTTGAACATACAGGTATCTTTGTTCATCACCAGATCATCCCCCATTGGAGCGAGAGCAGCGTCTTAACTTACTGTATCTTTGTTCAGATTCAGTTTATTATTAAGGTCGGATTCTCCTACACTTTCTGTGTATTTTTTGACGATTTAATGGTTTATGCAAATGTTTGTTATGAGGTATGGATGGACCGGGGTAGGTATAAGTACTACTATGGATTGAATCACTGTTCTTATGGTCCAAAAGCCTAAGGTAATTTACTGCACCAAAAGGGTAGAAACCTCAGAGTCACATTCTTTGTATGAGTCATTATGCTATGCTTGTCTTAAGTTTTCATAGTTCAGTGTGCCAATATTAGTTCTCTTGGATGAGTATAAAGTTTTGCACTGCTCTTCTAAACCCTAATCGTCCTTGATATCAAGCCCGATTGATTGATGGTTCTCTTTTTTACTGTATTTTTTTCAAACAATGAAGCTAATTGTCAACTCGAAACTGTCCATAAATTAATTAATTTACTAATAATTGAAGTATATACTAGCTAGATGTCATATATTGATTGTTTTAAATAAAGGGTTTTATTTTAAATTATTTTTAATTTAAGGGTTGGTCTCCAAAGAATCTTTACACTTCATCGGATGATAATTTACCTTTCTGGCAGAAACCGGAAACACCACAAACAAATACTACATTGGATCAAGATTTTGTGGTTGAAGCATCTCCTGCAAACATAGACTTAGCTCTGACTTATTTGGCCATTTTTACAGACCTTGGAGGTACATTTTTTATATATGTTAATCAGGTTATTAATGACTTATCTTTTTAAATTTATTTGAAAGTAAAAATATAGTTAAGTACTTCATGTGCTTATCGCACCTAAACTGAATCATTTTGATAAGGAGCTTCTAGCCTTTGGAAAGATTTGTTAAGTTCACAAATTCCTGTATCAGTTGTTCATTGTTGTAGCAAACAAATTCAAAGGTATTCATATAATCCACTAGTTAGGTGATCGATCATTTTCATTTCTGATAATTACTAAGAAAACCAAGTAGTAAAAAAATAAACTCTCACCAAAAATGTTATGGATAAAATAGGTAATGTAATAACAGTTAATTTCATCTTTCAACAGTGGTATGTACAGTACAAAACTGTTGTTAAATGCTTTGTATAGCATTTTTGTCTACTGATTTTTTAATTGATTAAAAGGTAAAAAAAATTTACCACTTTTATTTGAATGATATGAATGAATGATTCGTTCTGTATTTGTACCAGCGTATTCAAAGTACAATTTCTTTGGTTTTTCAATACAACTGTTTTGTTTGTTGTTTCTTTGTTTTGTCAATAGTTCTTTTTTTCTAAACATTTTGAAGGTAATTTTGTATCAATCTGTCTAATTATTACTGGCATGTAATAATCCTTTAAACCCCTTTTAAACACTGATAGGTTTGCCTAATTTGAGGTAGTCGGTAGGGCTTTGTAGGCTGGGGTCAAATATAGAAATGCTTTCTTCACTGAGTGAGTTACTGAATCGTGGCAAGGGCTGCTTGCCATCTGCCGAGTGATCGCGATACGCTCACCTACAGTACCTGAAAACCAGTTTCCTTCTGAGATATTGGGGACACTAACTGTTACAAAGTTTTATGAACATTGATAGCAGTCTTGAAGGTCAACAACATTTTTGTTTAAATGTCAAGATGTTTGCCTTATATAGTCCTTATACTCGTCTGATTTGATCTGTCTTTTTTAAGTTGAAGACAAATATCAGAGCATATTCTGGAGTTCTTTGTGTGAAATATACATATTTTTCTTGAGTAAGGCTGTTACAAATAAGGGGAAGATGGTTATTTATTCTAAAACATTTGTTACGGCGTATGTTTATGCCGCGTAAGCCAATTCGGAAACAGGTAAATAGTAATTTAATGAAACAATTGAGATGTTATTATGCTTTATGATATGTGAAGTAATGTTATGAATCTATAGAAATGTGACAAAACTTGAGAGTAAAATTTAACTGATCTAAATAAAACTGTATGTATTCAATCTATATGTATCGAATCTTAAATGATATCGAATATATATGAGCTCGTGGCTACAACCTTCTGCAAGAGTGGTGAAGCGCTACGCGAGACTGGAAAGCTATATGAAACAAATCTATATGTAACGAATCGTGAGAACTCACGTGGCATCAACCTATCAAGAGTGGGTGACGTACGCGAGAGCTTGAATGCCCGAGGGGTTGACGGCTCGACACCTCACAACATTCAGTAGAAATCAGTCTGAACAATCCGCCCACCTTGAATATTACCGGAAGGAGTGTTTTTTCATACAACTTAAAAATGTAATGATACAAGTTTTAAATATGATGAAATGAAAAATACAAGTCTCAGCTAATGATGGTCTATACTTGGTCATAACATGTATATTCTTTGCCACTTAAAAATCTATATTCAAACATTAGCAAACAAGTAATTTTTCAAATACGTTATGAACACAATGAAATTGAACATGGCAACAATGCTAGCATCTTTACTATTTCATATTGTAAGAAATAAGAAAACTGACATGATAAAATGACAGATGCGTGCAATCATGAGATGATTTATATTAAAAACATGAAAATCATATTAAAGTTACCAAATAAAACTATTATAAGTTATATAATACAACAATGACTTTCAAAATAATTAGCTTAAAATTGAATAAAATTGGCATTAAATCTCGTTAAGTATAAAAGAATAAAATATGCATATTACTTCAATTTGCAGGCAAAGAATTGTAAGCTAAATATGGTATTTATACACACAAATTCATGAAATTCTTTATAAATGATTATTATTAGTTATATGTTATAATTGTTACTATATTAGAAATGCTACGAAATTTACAAGTTAAAGGAGATAAGTAAGTATAAGAATGTTCTGATCAATTTTAATATGTGAAAAATTTATTATATACATTAAGGCTTAATTTATAATTCATCGTTGTGAACATCGGTGTTGGACAGTGGGAAAAAATAAACTAATTAACTAAGTAAATTGTAAACAAAAAGTTTAAATTAAATTGGGTCTCTTGGTCTTTTATTGCTCGAGGGTAGGATGGAGACTTACCTCTTTACCTCTACTCCGCCAGCAGTCTTTACTGTCCACTACCCTTACCATACTCTGTACTTTCCTGGTGACGGTATTGTGCTTCCACTCCCCTTTACTGAAAATTGGTCAGCAGTCCTTCGACCACTCTGGACCAAAAGTGTTGTAGCAGGCGAATGCAAATTCTGCCATTGGAAAGCAGTCCTTCAGGATCTGCATCAGAAGAGTTCTGGAAGAGCTGTATGTGAAGCCCACTGTAAAGGGAAGATGGTGTGGGAGTGGATTGTTGTGTTAGGTCGATGGGATCATTTGGGACTTATAGGAATTATGGGTCTAGATTTCAAAACTGCCTCTATTTGTGTTTAATATAGTGCTTTTATATCATCGAAGGTACGAGCTGTTGATCCAACTATCTCTGGAGGTGTGATTAAGGATTTAACTGCTTCTTCCCTTTAGATCCTATGTGTGGTGCATAGGGTGGAATGAAGCTTCATTCTGTATCCATCTTGTATTGCCGTCTTTGAGATGGCTGGTGCTCATTCTCGAAGAAATTGTTACAAATCTTGCAGCTTTCTCTTGGCTCAACGAAACGTACCTTCCGTTGTCAGTTGACATGTGTTGACTACACGTGTTTTGTTCATCTTATCCCTCAGCTTCCTCATACTTACACCCAACCTAATTGGTTTCTGCTATAGTTGGGTATGCTTTTGATTTTAGTTGTCCATATGCAGATAATGTCATTGTATTTTTCTTGGTGCATATCAGTAAGTTCAAATGGGGGGTACCAGGGCTGGCAATAGTTCAGGGTCTGCAAGGTGATGCTGGCCTGGTATTTTTAAACCCTTCAACGTTAACCTGTTCTCTGGGGTAAGTCATTTGTGATTTTTGGGACAACCTCTACATGATAGTTTTGTTTTGTTGCTTGTAAAAGCAATACCATACCAAAGAAGTAGTTGTTCCTCTCATGCTTATTGGATCATTGTTCAGACCTACATTTGGCCTCTTGTTTCTGGTTTTACGTTAGTTCCTATGGCTTGACACACAGTCCTCAGTCATGAAGCTAAGATTGTGAACCGTTATCAAGCAAGCCGGGAATCTCAGATGTTTTCCTGTTGTGGGGATCACTAAGGTCTTAGCTCCTGCAGGAACTTCTTTTTATGCATGTTTATTGAGAGATGATTGAATCCGGATTGAGTGAAGATCTGTATTATGTTTTTTGTGCATATCTACAACCTCCTGAAGAACTTCTGATTTGCTTGTTGCCTGGATTATGCAGTGATTGCAGACTACTGCTTTCTTTAGCATGTGATGACGGTACATGGCGGTGCGTCTTCTAGCTTATCATAGGCAACTTGTAAATCGGATGTTTTCTTTACACAAGGACCTGTTTGAGCTTGGACCCCAAACCCCCCCCACGAACAGGTAGGATCGTTGTGCTGGTCTTTTCTTGGTAGTGCTCAAGAGCGGGGGGTTTTTGTGAATCTCTCGCCACTTGCATTTTCTGATTTGGAACCTCCTTTCTAAGAATGCTGTCAAGTATTGAATGTCGTGAAGATGGTCTGGATACTGTGGAGAGCTACATCTCCAGCAGTTATGTCGAGTTTCAATTTCGATGTTATTTGTGTAATAACAGCATGTCCCATCTATCAGTAGGTTGGCCTAAAGCTGTGATAGGGCGTGGTTGTGCTTAGGGAACAAATTCAGTATGTTACTTTTGCTATGACCTGCTTCTTTGTTACAGATGGCAGAGCTCAAACAGACAATTCACATGTTTTTGGTTGAGATTCTTTTATTCTTGTTGCCGGACCTTACTATAACCTCCAGGCTACTGAGTAATTGGAAGCAATTAGCTCCAGGGATTGTATAAGTTCAGAAGCGTCACCTTCTAAAGATGACCAAGGTAGTGAAACCTTTGCACATTTATTCAGTGATTCATTGGTATGAATCAGTGCATTGAAGGTTTCGAAAAGATAACCAGTCTTCGTACTGGCCAATGAAAGCTGGGTAAGTCTATTGTTGGGAGTTTTAATATGAAAATTGGATGTTGGTTGAGGTAGTTGGTGGGCCTTTGTTGAGGTTAGATGGCAATGGAGGTTGTGGAATATGCAATCTGCAACTGTGTCTCACCTTGAGCTGCTCTAATTTGTAATACATTACTTCAAAAGACTCCTTTCTTCATCTTGTGAGTCGCTTGTGTCAATTGGCTCTAATTTGTGATTGTATTTCTTCAATTCTGATAAAATTACCCTACTAATTCTAGCTTAGAGTCTTCGTTCTTTAGCTTTGTCAACACTAGTTGTTTCTTGATAACGAGTCAAGATAGGTCTTAATCTAGTTAGCTTGGCTTTAGCTTTGTCATGTCTTCTGAACCAGTTGTTTCAGTTCTTGACAACTATTATCTGTTATCACCTGCCATTTTATACAATGTAAAGGCAGATAAAACAAAATAAAATGAAATGTATTTAAACAAACAAGGTACTAGTAATTGTGAATCAAATGCGACTTTAAATAATGATGAAACAATCAAAATGAATAAATGTCAAATGGCAGTTGCGACCGAGAGGTAGTTTACTATAGGTTTGTTTTTGACAGAAGAGAAATAAAAGGAACAGCTGAGGGTGTAGAAAGGGGAAGTGAGTGTTGGTGCGTCATCGGTTTGCCCTTAAGGAGAGTGTAAAGAGGAAGGTCACTACATGTGTCCATAGAGGGCAAAGGGCTGGCAGAGGCATGAGGTTCCACTAATGGGGTGGAACGCTTAGTCGGCAGATGTTGAGGTTCTTTATGGGGGCGCGTGAAGTGCTGGGGTTTGGCTGGAGACAAAGGAAGACTTTCGGAGAAAGCAGCAGAGGGCGGTTGTCACCAGACACTTAACTGGCACTACACTGCACTGTTCAAGCTTCACAAAAGTTAGCTAAAAGAAGACTCACTGTTCAAATGCTCAAAAGTGATGTTAAATCCGTTTAGTATTCGAATGTGGCGCGTGTGGACCAAAATATTACGGTATACGATCCGGCCTGTAAGGACCAAAATTGTTTCGGCGTATGTATGCCGCGGTAAGCTATTCGGAAACAGGTAAATGTAATTAATGAAACAATTGAGATGTTATTACTGCTTTATTGATTTGAAGTTAATGGTATTAAACTTTATTGAAACTGTGACAAAATTGAGAAGTAAAATGTTTAAATGATCTATATAAACTCGTAATGTATCAAATCTATATGTAACGAATCTAAATGTATCGATTCAATATGAGCTCGTGGCTACAAACTCTGCAAGTGTGGTGAGCGCTACGCGAGGACTGGAGTAAATGTAACAAATCTTTATATGTAAAGATTCGTGAGAATCACGTGGCTTCAACACTCAGATTGGGTGTTTTTGCCGATACCGAGACTGATAAGCTAAAATGTTAACAATCTTTATGTAACGAATAGTGAGTATACGTGGCTTCACACTACAAGAGTGGGTGAATGCGCTACGCGGAGATGATGGCCCTCGATACCACCTCACCCTCAGTAGAAATCAGTCTCCGATACTCCCGCCCACCTTGAAATTACCGGAAAGGGTTATTTTCAATAAAACTAAAAATGTAAATGAATACAAGTTTAAATATGATGAAATGAAAAAATACAAGTCTAAGCTATGATGGTTATACATGGACAACATGATATTCAGGCACTTAATTATTTATACAATACATTAGCAATCAAGAAATTATCAAATACGTTATGTCAAAATGAAAATTGAACATGGCATCATTGCTAGCTCTTTACTATACAAATTGTAAGAAATAAGAAAAACTGAAATGATAAAAATGACCAGATTGCGTGCTCATGATGATTTATATTAAAACATGGAAAAATATAATGTTAACCAAATTAAAATACAATTAAGTTATATATTACAAACAAATGACTTTTCAAAAATTTTAGCTTAAAATGAATTAAAAATTGGATAATCTGTAGTATTAAGAATAAAAATCGCATTACTTCAAATTAGCCTGAGGCAAGTATTGAAAGGCCAAAATGTTTTTATACACACCAAATCTGAAATTCTTATTAATTGATTTTTATTTGTTAATATGATTATAATTGTTACTATTTTAGATATGCTACGTAATGTACAAGTTAAAGAGCATAAGTAAGTATAATATAGTTATGACATTTAATATGTGAATATTTCAAGTATACATTATGGCTTTATTTATTAATGTTGAGCATATGATATGACAGTGGGAAAAATAACTATAACTAAGTAAATTGTAAACAATAGTTTAAATTTTTTGTCTCTTGGGACTTTTTTATGCTCGATGTTGTCAGGAGACATTCCTCTTTTCCTCTCACACGCAGCAAGTCTATACGTCACTGACCTTTACCATTCTGTCCTTTCCTGGAGACCGGGTTTTGTTGCTTCCACTTCCCCTTTGCTGAAAATTGTTCAGCATTCCTCTCGACACCTGGACCAAAAGTGTTGTAAGCTGGCGATGCAACATTCTGCCATTGGGAAGCCGTCTTCAGGGTTCTGCATCTGAAGAAAGTTCTGGAAGAGCTGTAAGTGAGCCACCTGTATGGGGATATGTGTGGGTGTGGAGGTGGTTAGTTCGAAGGGATCATTTGGTTTTGGAATTATGGGTCTAGAATTCAAAACTGCCTCTATTGTGTTTTTATAGTGCTTAATCATCGAAGGTACGAGCTGTTGATCCAACTATCTCTGGTGATGTTGCTTAAGGGATTTAACCGCTTCTTCCCTTAAGCTCATGTGTGGTGCATAGGGTGGTTTGAAGCGTCATTGATCAATCTTGTATTGCAGTCTCTTTGTGATGGCTGGTGCCTCCTTCTCGTAAGAATTTGTACAAATCTTGCAGCTTTCTCTTGGCTCCAACGATCGTGCTTCGATGTAGAGTCATGTTTGACTATCTCTGTGTTTTGGTTTCATCTCTCCCTCCAGCTTCATCTTCACCCAACCTAATCTGGTTTTCTGTAAAGTTGGATAGCCTTTTGATTTTAGTTGTCCAATGAAGATAATGTCATAGATTATTTTCTTGGCCTATCAGTAGTCAATGGGACCAGGGCTGGCAATGTCAGGGTCTGCCAAGGTGATGGTGGCATGGTTATTTTTAAACCCTCAACGTTAACCTGTTATTTGAGGTAAGTCATTTGTGATTTTTGGGACAACCACAAATGTTAAGTTTGTTTTGTAGCTGGTAACGCAATACCTACTAAAGTATTTGTTCATCTATGCTTTTTGGATCTTTGTTCAGTCCAACCAATTTGGACTCTCGTTTCTGTTTTACGTAGTCCTAAGGATTGGACACATGTTCTCAGTCATGATAGCAAGATTATGATACCATATCAAGACAGACCGGAATCTCAGCTGTTTCCTGTGGGATACAAGTATACCAGCGGCTGTAGACAACAGAACCTGATGTTGGTTTTGATGTTGAGTAGCAGGTGTGCTCTTTACATCTTCGTTGTTTTCTTCTCTTACGAGCAGTGAAATTATAGCTACTGAAGGAACTTCTTTTAATGATGTTTCTTGGAGAAGATGATGAATCGGTATGAGTGAAGAACAGATTATGTTTTTTGTTGCATATTCTACAACCTCCTGAAGACATTCTGATAGCTTGTGGCTGGCTATAATAGGCAGTTGAAGCAGACTCCAGCTTTCCTTAGCATGTGAATTGACGGTCACCTGGCGGGCGTTTCACGCTAAATCTGGCACTTGTTAATCGGATGTTTACCATTACCTCAAGGACTGTTTGAGTTGGTCCTACAGGTAGGTCTCGTTGTGCTGGTCTTGTCTTGTTGTGTCAAGGCGGTGGGTTTTGTGAATCTCTTGCACTTGCATTTCCAGGATTAGACTCCCTCCTTTCTTAAGAATGCTGTTCAAGTTCTTGTCTGTCGGAAGCTGGTCTGGATTTCTGTGGAGTAGCTCCCCACTACCGCTGTAGGCTGAATGGTCTTATTTCGTTGTCATATATGTGTTATAACAGCATGTGCCTCAACTATCTGTAGGTTGGCCTAAAGTGCTAGGGAGTGGATGGCTTCATGGGAAACCTCAGTACGTTCATTATGACTATGACTTGCTTCTTTGTCTACAGAAGCGAGCTCAAACAGACACTTAACATGTTTTTTGGATGATGATTATTTTATATTGTAGCGGCTACTTCCAATAACTCCAGGTACTGAGTTATTGGAAGCATGTTGCTCATGGATGGTTTAAGTTCAGAAGCTTCACCATTCATAGTTGTCCTTAGGTTAGTGAAACCTTTTGAACATTATTCAGTGATTCTTTGCGTGATGAATCAGTGCATGTGAGGTTTCACGGAATGATAACCAGTCTTCGTATGGGTCATCTGACAGCTGGTAAGTCTATTGTTGGGTGTTTATATGAACTTGGCGTTTTGGGAATGAAGGTAGTTGATGGGCCATTGTTGAGAGTAGATGCAATGGCAGGTTGTGGAATCGATCTGCACAGTGTCTTCACCTTGAGGATGCTAATTTGTTATACATTACTTCAAAAGACTCCCTTTCTTCCTCTTGTGAGTCGCTTGTTTCTAATGGCCTATATTTGTGATTGTATTTCTTCAAATTTGATAATATACCATTAATCTAGCTAGTCTTAGTTTTAGCTCTGTCACACTAGTTGTTTCTGATAACGGTCACAAGAAAGGTCTTAAATCTAGATGCTTGGTTTAGCTGTGTCCTGTCTTCTGAACCAGTGTTTCAGTTCATTGACAACTATTTCGTTATCATCCTGCATTTTTTACAATGATAATGAAGACACTAAACGAAAATAAAATGAAATGATAATTTAAATAACTGTGTATAGTAATAGTGAATCAAATGCGAACTTGTAAATAAATGATTGGAAAAACATTCAAATGAATAAATGTCATATGGCCTGTTAGCGAAGAGGGTAGTTTCTACTTGGTTTGTTTTGACAGAAGAGAAATAATGGACAGCTTGGAGGGTGTAGTAAGGGAAAGGAGTGGTGTGTGCGGGTTAACGTTGCCTCTGAAGGAGTGGTGAAAGAGGAATGGCTCCACTCACTTGTGTCCATAGCGGCGCGCCATGGGCTCGCAGAGGCGAGAGGTTCACAATGGGGCTGGAACGCTGTACGGCAGATGTTGAGGGTCTTTATCGGGCGCCGTGTGAAGTCACTGGGGTTGGCTGGGAGTCAAAGAAGACTTCGGAGGAAAGCAGGCAAGGGGGTTGTCATCAACACTTAACTGGCACTTCACTGCACTGTTCAAGATTCACATCGTAGCTAAAGATCCTACTGTTTCTTGCACTTAGTGATGTAATCCGTTTCGTTATACGGTGTGGAGCAGGAGGACCAAAATGTTGCGTATACGATCCGGCACGAAGGTACCCAGTACAATTTTACGGCGTTTGTTGCGCGGTAAGCCAATTCAGAAAAGGTTAAATAGTACATTAATGAACTAATGATATTGTTATTTACGCTTTATTGATATTGAAGTTAATGGTTATGAACTTATTGAAACTGTGGACAAAAACTTGTGAGTAAAATGTAACTGATCTAAATAAACTGTAAGTATCTAATCTATATGTTACGAAATCTAAATTGATATCGAATCAAATAAGAGCTCGTGGCTACACCATGCAAGAGTGGTGAAGGCTACGCTCGAGACTGGAAAGTAAATGTATCAAATCTATTTGTTACGAATCGTGAGAATCACTTGGCTTCAACACTACATAGAGTGGGTGAAGCGCTACGCGAGGACTGGAAAGTAATGGAACAAATCTATATGTTACGAATCGTGAGACATCACGTGGCTTAAACACTACAAGAGTGGGTGAAGCGCTACGCGAGACTGACTGCCGAGGGGTGACATCTCGAACCCACCCCCACCCCTTCAGTAGAAATCAGTCTCGAACAACATATTTCTTGTGAAAATTGTATATATTTATTAAAAAAATTGAATTTCAACTTTTGAATCAAGTTGTAGTCCAAACATAAAAGTTTAGGGATGGTTGTAGAAAATTTACGCTTCTTGCAAGCTATATTGCCTTTGAGAATATTTTACAGTGATTAATTACTCTGATTAGTGTGATATTGTGACATTCCTATAGTTCATGATAGAAACTATAAGTATGCCAACTTCATTTAATTTGAACATAAAAGTATTAGACAGAAAAAAAACATGGTATGTATACGGTTCAAGGATGTACTAACCACCTTTAGTCTGTTATAGTCATAGAATGTCCCTCACCAGATACAGTAACTTCCGTATCTGAAACTGCCATTGGAAACGTTCAAAGTAACTTAAAAAATATCGTTACATCAGTTTTGTTTTATTGAACCAGCCTGAAATAAAAATAAATAAATAAATAAATTAAAAAAAATAAAGGCTATATTAAAAGGAATAATTAATTGTTGCAGATAGTCAAGGTAGAAACCTAACAAAGCATATTTTAAACTTGTGGTCTTGTGATGGTAGATAAAAAATCAGTTTTTTTTTATCACATGCTACTTTCTGTGAAGTAGTAAAGAATTTAAAAAACCTGACTAAATTAATTACTAAGAAGGACCACGTGATTGTTCTAGGTGCATCCAATGATGAAAGAACAACAATAAATTCTTTTATGACATTGATGCATTTTTTTAATTAGCTGAACACATAAACATTATATTGTAGTTGCAGAACTACCATATAGATTTCACTTACTAAATCAAAATAACTGGGTTACTTATATTAACTTGCAACTTGAACTAAGATAAAAAAAAAAAAACCAGGATCAGAGAGAGGAAAAGAAAGTTGCAGAAATTATAAAGGACGATGGACTTCCAAAACACTTGATGGGCCCTCTAAGTTAGGATAAGGGCATTGATAACGTTGTTGTGACATTTTTTGTTTCCACCCTGTATATCTTCAAATCTTGAAAGTTGATTTTACAAAGTTAATTATATAATATTGAGTTGCTCAACTCAAGTATAAAAAAACTTGATTTTTCCAAGAATCTTCTGTATTTTGTTCTGATTGTTATCTCATTAGTCTGAATATCAAAGTTTTTACCAATCATTAAAGTAAATTTAATGAAACTATCTTGATAACTAATCTATTTTTCAAAATGGACATTGATTTAATATATAATTAAAAGTCGTATGGTTGTTTTAGCAACAAACATCATGGTTGGATTAAGAACAGGAATGCGTTTGGTTGATATTGGCCAGACAAAGTTAGCTTCAGACCCACCGCAGCCTATAGTCATATTCCTCACAGACGGTGAACCCAATGAAGAAGTCTATGATACTGACGAAATCATTGCTAAAACAAAGATTTTAAATACTAAAGAGTAAGTATATAGACTTAGATTATTACTTAAAACTAGTTTCATAATATAGTAGCTTTCCTTAAATTTACTTAAGGAGGCTTATTAACATTGTGAGTGCTGACTCTCAAATACATGGATTTTATGTAATACTGGGTGGATCTCAGTAGTTTTCAATAAATCGTGTAAAAACTATAAATTGTAAAAAAAAATACACAGCTTCCTCCTCTATTCATCATTCTTAAGATGTATGATTTTTCAGTTTAGTAAAAATGTAAATTATAAAAACAGTTATTTTATTGTTGATTATTATCATCTAATAAAACATAAAATAATACGTTTTAGTCAATTTTTTTAAATGCAGGTGTTATTATAAATAAACAAACTTTACAATTTGGCATCTTTCCTAGCAACTGTTCATTGTGGATTTTATAACAAATTATACTGCAACTTTGAAAATGTTTTGTATTTGGCGTTAAACATAGGTTTAAACATTTTATTTTTGCATATTGGTATTTTACACTCAGAGCACCAATATGATGTATCCTTCTGCTTGGCTTTTTCACTCTCCCTAGAACTTTGTTCAAAGCAAACTTTGCACATCCAAGAAACTTATGTCCCAGAAGGCAATGTATTTTTTCTAGGAAATGTTTGCCAGTGGCAAAGCTGCGATATGCTTGTACTTGGACATGAATTTTGTGTATAATTCATGACAAGTTAAGAACACAGAAGTTTTTATGAACTGACTAATTAATATCTTTTTATTTGTTGTTTTGCTATAGAATGAATATTCAGGCATTGACTGACAAAAGAACTGATGAAAAGCCAGTTTCCTCCACCATTTTATTGATCTGTGAGTTAATACTCTGCAAGAATGTTGTGGTTAATAAGGTTAATTAAGAAATGTTGTGGTTGGGAAGGATCCCAAACATTCTTGTAGCTTAAAATCAAGCTTAGTTACAGTTATTTTTTCTTTGTTATTTGAAAAAAAAGAAAAAAAATAGGTCTTAGTAATTGAACATTTCAGCACTGTCCCAGGAAGAAATCATGTGGGAAGTTCAAAAGCTAGGACAGGACTTGTATAGTCAGTTTGAATATAAAGTAGAATAGCTACTTCGTCTAGAATAAATCTCAACATTCCAGATATATACAGAACTATATTCAGAAATAATATATATCTTGTTGCCATACTTGGTAGGTTTTCTGGCATAGTATGTTTGATGAATACTATGCTAGAGTATATACTATGTTTATACTATGTATATAACATATACATATACTATGTAACATAACATATACTATGTAACATAGTATATACTATGTTTCATGAAATTGTCATATTGTCTATTGATGTTGTCACCAGGTGTATTTGCTGTTGGTAACTTAAATACAATGTTCAACCAAGAATGATTTTTATGAAAGGAATCAAGGCTTGGTTTTCCTTTTTCTATATAAAAGAACATAAATCAGACTATGCTCATGACATTGGGGTAAAAATCACATGACATTCCTGGGTCTTTTGGCCAGTGATCTATGCTCATTATAAAAATATAAATGTACGTACCACTGTACGTGTGTATGGGCGGGGCGGGTGGGTCAGTACCCACTGTACATATTGTATAGGCGGGCGGGTGGGACAAATACCACTGTACGTGTGTATGGGCGGTGGGCGTGGTGGGACAATAGCACTGTACGTGTGTATAAGGCGGGCGGGTGGGGTCGAGTAACCACTGTACGTGTGTATGGGTGGGCGGGTGGGGACAATTTGCACTGTATGTGTGTATAAGTAGGCTGGTGGGTCAATACCACTGTACGTGTGGTATGTTTCTTAAAGTAGGGTTAAAGTTGTATACATAATCTATCAGCTAGACTTTTAGCCTGGTCAGAAGATTAGGGCGTCAATTTTATCTTATCTTTTACATTGCAGTTCTTTGAAAAGATGGTCCAAAAATAAATGCATCTCTATGTAAGAAATACTATAACCGCTATCCTCTTTCTTCTGCCGTTGAAAAACGAAAACATTGTATAAATGTATTAAATTTATGCGTTTAATACATTTATATCACATTTATTTTTTTTTTATTTATGCTCATGTGGAAAATAATTGCTACTTCTTCATTCTTCAGCTCACAAAGTCTCTGATTTTCCCAAATATTTAACCTGATATTTGGCAAGTCAGTTTGCCATTAAATCACAATGACTCAAAGTCTGTTGAACATACAAATTGGTTTGCTATCTGATATGTGAAGTAAGTTTTTATTGAAAAAAATCAAGAATACTAATATTTTTATCTAATTCCACAATTTCAGTATATCCAAAATACCTACAACATATGACAATATCTGAAACTGTTTCTCTTTCTGTTCATTGATTACCATATAGTATAGCGAGATAGTAAAACTAGGCCTCCCTTGCAATGGGCCATCAATGTCACTGCAAATATTATTTTCAAAATCTGAAATGTAAAAAAAAAATGAGTAACTTAACAACTTTTATGAAACTAAAACCAAGTCAATCAAGCTATCATAATATCACTTACAATATTCTACAAAAATAAAATTGTAACTTAAAGTTTTACACTATCATATATTTCAATCTTGATTACCTTAGGTGCCTCGAGTTCCTAAGATGTTTTCCTCTGTCTTCTATACGTATTTCGGTGTGTTGTGCACTATCTTCAGTAAGTCTTTCACTATTTACATGTTTTTACACTTAACACTATAAACACTCAAAACATACGTTTTTCTCGTCGTCACCGTGCGGTTGGTGTGTGGTCGATGGAATGCATGGAACAGCGCAGACAACCAGACTGTTGAAGTGAAAGTTTGATAAAGTTGCAACAAAATTCTCTGGACAAAATACATTTCGTGCACCTAAAACAAAAGCCACCTGACCAGCCAGCGGCTATGCACCCCAGTCTTCCGCACTCACTATAACGGTCCGGTTGGCCATGCTGCACCATGCATCGCATCAAGCACACCCAAACCGCACTGTGACAATGCAACAATGTATGTTGTGAGTGTAAATAGTGTTAAGTGTAAAAACATGTAAATAGTGGAAAGATTTCCTGAAGCTACCTCACCTTTTCATAAGTCTGCTTATTTATGATGACTGCTGACAAGTGCTGCTAGTGTTAAACGGGTTCAGACTAATATTTTCCTAGTTCACAACACAATTTAAATTATTATATTTAACATGTGTTATATTTATTTTGTTTTTATTATCATAAGTGTGATTTTAACCATTTTCTTTTATACTCTAATTTTGAAGCCGTTGTTTTATTTGCAAATCCAAACATTTTAAAATTTGTTAACTAAAAAATGTAATTTTACACTGTTAAATAAGAGTTTTTTTAGGGGTAAAGTTTGTGTCATAACATTTCTGAGGTCCAAAACCTCGTACTTTGAAAGTTCAAGAGAAATCCTTCAACTGAATTTTAAAATCCATTATAAGGAAATACAAAATTGGTCTTTTAATAAATAGTATATGAATTCTAAATAGGCAATTTGTATGATTCACTTAATTTTACAGTATGTCTCTTTTTTTATTTGCAGGTGTCCTATTTTTAGTTTAGCATTTGGATATGGTGCTGATTTCAATTTCTTGCGCAAGTTATCTTTGTCAAATCATGGATTTGCTCGTAACATATACGAGGCTGCTGATGCTTCAGCCCAACTGAAAAACTTTTACCGTACTGTGGCTTCTCCTTTATTTTCCAATGTCACATTCAGTTACCTACCAGGACAGGTAAATTTAGATTTACATTTAATTCATGTTCTAAAGTGCAAATTGTGCTCTTAACTTGAACTGTTGATTTGGGTTAACTAAATCAAAAGTATATAACGCTTAGATATTAACTCACATTAATCTAAGTACTAGGGTCATTTTAAAGTAAAAACCGATTGCGCATCGTGCCCGCGCATCCGGTCATGTGATGTACATTCAAGGCCAGCACTTACTGGCCTGTCTCCGTCAATGCCGCCATTACGTTTCACGTCTCTGCCGATGCTGGTTGTGTGGTTATACTGCTTTGTTTGTCGCAATGTCAATCAATAATTATGCCGATTGTAAAGTACGCTCAGTTATTCGGTTTTTAAACGCAAAAAATGTTTGTACAGCTGAAATTCACTGACAGCTTCTTGAAGTTTACGGTAAGGGTGTTATGAATGATGGAAATGTGCGAAAATGGTGTAGGCTTTTTAATGAAGGAAGGACAAGTGTTCATGACGAAGAATGACCTGGACGGCCTACTGTCATCAATGAAGAGTTGGTACAATAAGTTGATGAGGAAATTCGCCAAAATCGGCACTTCACTATTGATGAACTTAGTCAGAAATTTCCCCAAGTTTCATATCAGTAGTTTACTTTACGAGATGGGTGCCAAAAATGTTGACACAAGAACACAAAGCAAAGCGTATGGCATATTCTTTGTCCTTTTTGGAGCGCTATCACAGAGATGGCGATGAGTTCTTAAATCACATTGTGACCGGTGATGAAACGTGGGTTGCATACTATACTCCTGAGACGAAACGTCAATCCAGTGAATGGCATCATTCAAACTCCCCGACGAAACCAAGAAAATTCAAGTAAGACCCTTCAACAAGAAAAATCATGGCCACGGTTTTTTGGGACCGAAAGGGTATTCTTCTGATAGACTTTCTGCCATGAGGAATGACAATAAATGCTGAACAATATTGCAAAACATTATTGAAGCTTAGGCACGCTATTCAAAACCGCCGGCGGGGCCTGCTCTCTAGCGGCGTCATTCTGCTTCACGACAACGCTCAGCCTCACGTCGTGGCAAGGACACAGACGCAACTGGACAAGTTTCGTTGCGAAATACTGGATCATCCACCATATAGTCCTGACTTAGCACCATCGGATTTTCATCTTTTTCCAAAACTTAAGGAATTTCTTGGTGGAAAGCAAGAAAAACTACAAAGAAAAACTTGTAAGATAAGATAAGATAAGATCTTTATTTCCATAAAATATTCAACTGAATACATTGGATTTGTCATATTTATAAATACTAAAATACTGCAACAATATGGGTGGCAATAGGCCTACAAAACAGTGTTTTGATTAAAGTCTGCTACTGACCAGCAGCCACTTAAATATTCATCCACAGAATAGAATGCGTGATGTAATAAAAAAGAAGTTACAACAGCTTTAAACCGCCCTAATAACTTTAAAAATGACCCTCGTAATATCAATAAACATGTAAAAATCTAGGCCTGCAGTCAGTGTAACGTCAAAATTGAATGCAATAAAAATCAGTTTGTTTAATATCTTGATTATCTTGAATTATATAGTTTAACTATACTGAATTGTTTTGAGGTGGTTTACAAGAACTCTACATACTGTTGACTGTGTTGTTTATATAATTTATATTGGAGATGGATTCTCATACATTTTTTAATTGATTTAAAATCTCCAGTTTATTTTACATTGACAAATAATTTTACATCAGTACTGTTCCGGCAAATTAAGGACAGTTGTGGGGGAGATAAACTAGCAGTTGGCAATAAAATGCAACAGATAAGAACACTAAACTGATTAAAAGTGATCCTGATCTACACATTTTTAAAATTAACCTTTACATTTTAGAGGGTTATAATAGAGTCAATTGAAATATGAACAACATTGATATACGAAGTAAATCAATTTGATTGAAAGCAGTATTTGTATAAATAATTTAGTGAAAGTTTGATTATACCAAATACTTGGAAAAAAACATAAATCTTGTAAATTTTCAAACAAACTAGAAATAATGTAAGAAAATTTTGTGTCAGGAAAATATATATATATATATATATATATATATATATATATGTTAATAACCATGTGTATGTACTTATATGGAATTATTTATTGATGTGCAGTTTTCAAAATGAATTATTTGTTACTGCAATAAGGAAATCTCAAAACAAATTCATGCTTTGACTTCCTGCAATTATACCCCTCCCATCCCAAACCATGGGGGTAAAGAGGTTGTGTGTGTGTGAGTAACTCGTAGCCAGTGCTGCTCAGCGGAATTCAGTTT